>CM044115.1:91058-110118 GCA_024174645.1 Lemna minuta | reverse complement strand
TCAAACTAAAGGTTTTCGGTTTGATTTTGATTTTTTCTTCTTGTGTCATAGAAAGATTTTGCTCTCATATGGGAGATGGAAAAAGAGAGAGGAGAAGAACGGTAGAGAATAGAGATCGGCATGGTGGAGGAGAGAGAAAAGAACGACGATGAGATTTCACTTGTGAGAAATTTTATGAGATGGGGAAGAGGTTTCGTGCGAGGTGATGAAAGAGAGATAGAAGAAGAGAGAAGGAGAGAAATGAGAGAGAGAGAGAGAGAGAGAGAGAGAGAGAGTAGCGTAGAGAAGAAGAAAAGAAAGAGAAAAAGGAATGGCAGAAGAAAGAGAGATAGCGATAGAACTTCTTCCCCATTTGAGGGAGAGAGAGATAGGAGATGGATGCAGAAGGAGCAAGATAGATGAAGAAGGCAGGGGCAGGAAGGAGATGGAGGCAGAGGCATGAAGGAGATGAAGGCAGAAGGAGCAAGAAGGTGTGATGGAAGTATTTTTTTCCAACTAGTGGAAATTCTATGGATGAGGTTGCCTGAACTCAGCCACATGTCGCCGCCCATAGGCTATCTAAATCCCACCTCCACTTCCACACGACTTCTTCAAGACAAACATCCTCATAATCTTGAGAGAGACGTCAATCCCCAAAGTACCAAGTAGAGAGCTTGTTCATCAATGGTGGCCACCATGATCTGTATCGCATCGTAGAATATGTCGTCAGCAAGGAATGAAGGGTTCTCTCTGATGGATATTATGTGGCCTATAAGCCAATCACACTTTCATGTTTCTTGTTTATGTTCATTGAAATGAAATTTATTCATTGCCATTCTTGTGTGATGTTTGCAATGAAGTCCATGAGCATGTGCAATGACTAAGTGAATTATGATGAGATCATAATATAGTGATCACTAGTCTTTAAACATATCTTCTAAACATTCCTATTCGTGGGACATTCGAGAAGGACATCGAATAATCCGGAAAGAATAGCACTATCTAATCCAACTCATATGATGAGTATGGCTGATCCTATAGCCATCGGTGTGGAGACACTAAGGATAGATAGTGGGTGCTCTTTGGAGAAAGAGTTCACTGAATTGATTCGTATGAATCCCTGAATGGTAATATACCTAAATTGTCAATCAGGTTGATTCATGTCACGGTTGTGTACGTGGTCCTTTGACCTAAGACACCAAAGACATCTTGTGGATGGATGATCGTGTTTTGACTATGACTTACGACCCCCTAGCCATGGGATCTCCAAAACGTCATAGATTGGATACAACATGAAGTCCTCGAAGGTGATTGAGTGGTCAAGATGGGATCATCCACCCTCGGTATATGAGGAGATCGACTCAAGGAATGAGATGCAGTTAAATCCTTGGCCTAGGTAGTGGAAATATTAGAGAAGTTGTTCTTAATGATTTCCTACTCGCATCAATAATAAATTGAGTGACGGATTAGGGTTTGACAATTAACCATACCCTAAGTCATTCATGAGTCTCGTGTCGATGAAGGATTATACGTACACGGTAACCAATGACGGCAGGGTTCCATGAAAGAGTTCTAATATACTCCATATCTTCTAGAGCACGTGGTGTAGCTTGGCACCCACCGCGATGGCGACTCAACCTGTCGATTGGGTTAAATCGATCCTTACTCAATTAATCTGTATGTTGATATAGTTAATTGATAAGGAGGACCAATAAGTGTTATTGGGTTGATAGAGTCATTAATTGGCGAGATATATGGACCTAGAGGGTCACACACATAAGGTCAATGGACGTCGGTGGATATAGACATAATAATAAGGGTTTTTGTAAAAATTTCACATTCCCAAAGTCTATAAATAGGGGGAGAATGACCATAATAGATGTGCCCATGCAAGCCTAGTGTAACTTCTCCTCCCTCTTCTCTTCCTCTCGTGGTGATGAGTGTTCAAGAGGAGATCCGATTGTCTGGAGACTGTGTGGATACCGCTAGAGGTCGGACGCTTGAATGGTTGAAGAACTCTTTCAAATGATCCAAGTAAGTATGAATTTTATTCTATACTAGATGATAGGATCACCTAGAATGGATGATGAGATCATCCATTTTTTGTGCTTCCACGATGTTAAATGTTTTGATTCAACACCTTCCGCTGCAATCATTCTTTTGGACAAAGATTTGGAGAGCTTTTCGAGACTCAGATCCCAGCACTCTCCATCGAGGCGCATGTGGCGCACAGGATGCGGACACGTCGCAAAAGGCCACGCGTGTCCACGTGTGCCCACGCGAATGCCTGTGTGGGGCACCATGTGGCAGGGGGGTCGGCAGATGGAGGGCCCACGGCTTAGTGGGCCCTGGTTAGGAGATTGGGGCGGTAACGCAAATGCGTTACCGCGCCCCATAATTTAAGCTTAACCTTTCCCATTTTTTTCTCTGTGTGGGACTATGTTCCCACATGTTTTCGATTTTACAGGTGACGTGGCGACACGGCTGGCGTCGGATCTAAGCGGAAACCATCGATCGTATCGACCAAAGTCCACGCGATCATCCATCAACGCGCGTGCGCGATATCGTGTTTAAGTGAGGTGGATTTACCTATCATCTGGAGATGCGTGGATGCACAAGGATCGTCCGATCTTCATCCGACGAACAACATTGGATTCGTTGCGAGCGCACGATCGATGAGATTGTCATCAGAGGTTCTTCATCGGACCGTGGATAGAGATTGACAAAGAACCACGATCGACGCGTGATCGTGGCTCGATCGTCGTTCGATCGTGGCACGATCGTGCCCCATTCAGCACCAAATTTGGATCCACGAAGTCGCCAAGTGGAACCGCTCCCACGACCGCACAAATCCGCCCCCACGAGCGCATCAAACGGCCATAAATTTCAGGCGAAAATTCTCTTTAAATAACGATGTATTCTCTCCTTATTTCGAAACTTTTGATCGATTCATGAAGTAAATTAAGCAAATTTCGAGGAAGATATCTAGTTCATCGTGATCCCCGCGTGTTTAGACTCGATTGCGAAGCAATTGGAGCGAGATTGATCACGAATTTCTCCTTGATTTCATAGAATTTTCCCCTTGAATTCCGAATGTCCACGAGGAAGAATCCAAGGAAATTTGCTTCAATCCACAAGAATTGAAGCCCCGTTCTTGTGGCAATCGGGTTAGTAGTGAGATTCGATCGATTATCAGGAGGTAATTTGAGTTTTTATTAGGTTTAGATCTTTAATTTTGCAATGTAGTTCTTAGTGTTCTTCATTTTCCCCAAATTCGAGTCCGAAAAATTGTTTATTTTGAAAATAGGATATCTCTCTGATTATTCATTGGATTCCTCTTTTCATCAGCTTTCCGTGGATAGCAAATTCATTGAATTCTGATTTCATTTGACCCTCCAATTTGATGTTTGACCGAGGACTGTTCATCTTTTTATTAGAAGTCAAATGTTGACTTTTGGGGTCAATTACTTTCAATTTACAAATCAGAATTCGATCATTTTGGTCTCATTAGATTTCTTTGGTTCTTAGATTTCCATTGACATAGAAATTGCAAGATTTGGATTTCATATGACCGGTCAATTTGATGATTTCCTCTGAGGTGCTCATTTCGGGGATTTTTTGATATTTGATTTTCAATAATTCATAGTACATCCATTTCTTACCTAAAAATCACGAATTTTATATCAATAAATTCCATTTTCTCTCTAGTTTCTAAATATATAATTTTCATAATCATCTGATGACTTTTGATTCTCTGACTTTACAGAACACCTACTCTTGGTCAAAGTCACGAATTTTATATCACGAATTCATCCAAAAATCACGAATTTTATATCAATAAATTCCATTTTCTCTCTAGTTTCTAAATATATAATTTTCGTAATCGTTTGACGACTTTTGATTCTCTGATTTTACAGAACACCTACTGTTGGTCAAAGTCATTCATTTAGAAAACATGTTCTAAGGCCTTCCGAAGATGAAATTTATCTTAAATGATCCTCAAGTCGATGCCATCTTGAGTAATTTTCCCTTTTCTAAGGATTACGGTCTATTGCTCACATGTATTGTTTTAAGAGGGCCAAGCTCTCACGGAATCATGCATGACTTGCTTTTCTAAATCATTGTTGAAATTTTTATCTTTATTGAAATTAACGATTCTATACGAAAAAGCCTGTTGTGCTAGGGTTATTTAGAGTTTCTCGTCGTCCTAGGCCGCATCGAAGCCATGCTATGCGTAGACTTAGGCAATGATAGATTCAAAGTGATCTAAATTTCAACCGCTCTATCGATAGAAAATTTTTCTAAAAAAACAATATATCTATAATTCTATATTTATATCTATAATATAAGATATCTATAATATATTATCTCCAAAAAATTGTGACTACATGAATCTAATTTAATGATATGATTTGAATTTCATGCATAAATTCTAAATTTTACTTTCAAACCATAGAGTATAATGCTTTAATATTCATAACAAGGATAATTAATGGTTTGACATTGAGAAATTTTCTTATCATGCATCAAGTTTTTATTCATAATAAACACATCAATTTTTGGAGAATATGAGCTTAAACGAGTCTGGCTGAAGACGGTAAACTTAGCGCTTATTGGGACGCAGCCCAAAGTTATCATTTTTGTGTTTTTCCTTTAGTTTCTTTTTCAGAATAAATACATTTTCGAAGAACCATATTATGAAGGGCGCACGCACAAGAAATTCCGTGAACAAACATCAAAAAGCCCAAATGAGTTTTTCTAAACCCTTTTCTCCTCACCACATTTTTATCATTTTCATGCCATGACCATTATTATTGCTATCTTTCTTCATGAGCATAGTAATTTCATTGAGGACACTGAAGAGTTTAAGTTGGGGGGTGAAGACTTAGAAAAATTCAACAATTTTTTTCAAAAAAATTTTAAAAATCTAAATTCTAAAAACTCCTATTTTCCAAATTTTTACCACTCTTCTCCACCTTAGAAGTCTTGAAAGTTTGAGATCTTATCTACTAGAGATGTAGAAATGAGGGCCTAATAGCCCATATGATTATATTTTGAGTAATAAGACCAAGTGATCTAGATAAACCATGGGATTATTCGTAATGGTTGACTTCTTTGGGGTAGGGTATCTAACAAGGCACCGAGGAAAAATGAGTAATCAGAAGGTTGAAGTACTATGGATTTGAAATGGAGAGATTTTGAGTGAAGTTCAAGCAAAATTCTTATCCCCTACCTTACATCAGCCGAACCTACTTAGTGTGGGAATTCCTCGATACCGAACTTTCCCTTAAAAGAGTGCAATGATCCTTTTTTTTTGAAGCACCTATCTTTCCTTATAGGCATTTAGTTTATCTCTTCCAAAGCAGTCAAGTAGTTACACCACTTTGTTTTAAACCTCACTTATGATAATCACACTCCCAAGTGACTCACACATCCATCACATCTCCTCCACATTCCTCTCACATGCACATGTCCCTTCAAACATTACACTTCACATTTTTAACATTATCTCTTCAAACCGCGAAACAACTCCTCCATATCCTTATTTTGTGTAAACTCTTTTGAAATTTTGAAGTATGTTACAAAAGCAAAACAAAAAAAGAGAAAAAGAAAAGAAAGAGGCAAGGAAAAAGGAAGGAGAAAAAGAAAGAAAAAGAGAGAAATAGAAGAAGTGAAAGGAAGGAGAATAAGTTAGAGGAATATCTTCTCTCTCAAACACCACCATCTCTACCATTTCCATCTATCCCTACCATCCATCACCATCCACATCATTTGGGAGCTAAATTATCATAAGTGGTACCACCTTTGCTTTTAAAAATCCATTTTGTTTACACACATGTTTGCTTTTAACCACATCATTCCTTTAGATATAGTGTCTTTAAATTTCTTTCAACCACCTCAAACGCTGCATCCAAAGATAGGAATACCTTTGCAATTGCACTCTTTTTAGGAGGAAGGTAAGTTGAAGGGAATTCTAATACATTAAGTGGCCTCCATTTTTGAGGGAAGGAGTGATGAATCTATGGAGAGGGTAAGGATTACATCTGCTCATGAGAGTGTGAGGATCTTTTCATCCCCATAGCATTAAACCTTAGATATGCTCACCTCGATCACAACTGAGAATTCGACTCGAGCATTAGCCGATGAGCACTACCCTAAGATGCACTAAAGAAGTCAACCTAGAAATGGAATCTAGATCACTATGGTCCACACTATGAGGAAGAGTAATCATACTTATATACATTTCACCTCTTTAGTAGTAGGATTGAGAAGTGGAAAGGACTTTCTAGGGAGACTCTATAGGAAATTGCTAAGAGACTAGAAATTATTTAAGTTGGGGGGTGTGATAACATGCAATCTTAACATGATAAAACATGATTATTAATGCAAAATAATGCATAAAACATTCCATTTATATGCATGTTATCATACTTTGAGTGCATTTCTATCATTCTATGCAATTTTATGTTATAATCTCAAAATGCGTTAACTTAGGGTTAATTATGATGAATTAAAGATTAAAGATTTTATAACCCATATTTACTTGAGATTATAAGTGGTTTTTAAAGTTAAATAATAGGAGAAATCATTTTTATGAACATTCATTTAATTTTCAAAAGTTAAAATTTAAAGAAATGAATGTATTTTTGAAATAAGAATTAAATCTCTTGTTATTTAAATAATTTGACTTTTCAGAATGATAGATAATTAAATTTCAGATCAAATGAAAGAAATTTGTATTAATTTTGAGTTTTATTTTGAAAGATATGATTTTTACAATTTTTAGGGATTTTTCTGGATTTTTCTAATTTTATTTTCGATTTAAAATGTTTTAAATAAATAAAAAAATAACAAAAAGCGGTTTAATTTTTGCGCGGGACCCACGTAGATGCGACGTGGCACTCTCGGCCACGTGGCAGCGCCACGCGGGCCCACGCGGCGTTATATATATATTTATTATTACTATATAGTATAAATGGGTTTTTGAGCCTTCTGTAGTCGGAAGGGTATTCAACCCATAGGATCGTCGGGTCTTATAAACCCGACGATTCCAATTCTTTTATTCCATGTGGGACTAATCCACACCGCTTTTATAATGCAGGTGACGTGGTGCGACGAGGAGCGACGGATCAAACGGGCGATCAATCGACGCGCGTCGATCGCATGCGCCGTGGATCAATCGACGTGTTCTTCGTCGTTTGTAAGCATTCGAGGAAGATTTCACCTAATCGACCTATCTACATGCATCTTCTCTTGAATTTCTCACTCATAATCGCTTCTAGACTCGATTTTGCATTCACGGAGTGTTTATAAGTGAGATTTCATCGATCGAGCGAGGAGAATTTATCTCTTGAACACCGATGTTCACGTTTGAATTCGCGGAACGAATAGCCGTCGATCTGGCGATTAATTGGATCAATTTGATCGTTATCTCGGGTTAGAAAACAAGTTTATCCTCTTATCTATCATCATGTATTATCAATTTTAGGTTTAGGATTTCAATTTAGTTCAATTTCGTTTTTAATTTCAATTTGTGTTCTTCGTGATTCTGAAAATTTCCTCCCACTTTCATCTTTGATTTCTCCGTGATTACTAATCCAAATCGAGCGATTTTTGATTCCACGGATAGATTTTTGAGTTATCTTTCTAAATATACCATTTTCCCTAATTTCTCACCTCAATTCATCATCCAATTTGATCAATTTCTAAAAGATATCTCGAAAATACCTTAATTCCCTGTGGATTCGACCCTTATTTACCATTATACCCTTCAATTTGTTATAAATTCCCAAAATTGGTAAGTTCTGAATAATTTTTGATGCGATACCGCGTGAAATCAACGACCTCGCGGTCTCGTCTCGTCATATATACTTGTTGTTCTGTGATATTTTTGGGTTTAGGTATGAATAGGAATCAAAGGAACCAAGGAGGACGACAGAGCCAGCAACCCACGAGGCATACAAGGAATAATCCCTTGTATGATGATTTATTTGCCTCATCTAGAGCTCCATCGGAGGCCTCTAGTGAGTCCCTTCCAGCCATCGCCCCTCTTCCTGCCGAGATAGTGAGACGACGTCTTAGCGATTACGCAAGACCGGTCGTCCAAAGGCAGACTACGCGAGTCAATGCGCGTCTACGACGAGGTGAGAATTTTAAAATTGACTCACATATTCTTGACATTTTGTCCACTTTTCATGGACTACCATCGGAGGACCCGTATTGACATGTGGACAAGTTCAGCCTGGTGTGCGAATTCAACCAATTTCACAATGTTCCCTCGGAGACGGCCAAGATGCGCTTCTTCTCCTTCACGCTTAAGGAAAGGGCAAAGGAGTGGTTTTTCACCTTGGGCCGCGAGTTTGATTCATGGAGAGATATGGAAGACGCATTTTTGCGTAAGTACTACTCGGTAGGTAAGACTAGTGCCGTGAGACGCGCCATACGCGAGTTCTCACAAGGGCCGGGTGAGGTTTTCTATGAGGCTTGGGAGAGACTTAGAGATCTCCTGAGACAGTGTTCGCATCATGGTATAACTAAACATGAGATTACTCAAATTTTTTATGATGGTTTAGGTGCACCTAACAATTACTTGCTCGATGCCGCTAGTGGAGGCACGTTCATGAGCAAGTACGAGGATGAAGCCCTCGAGTTGATCGAGTTGGTGGCGGAGAATAGCCACCATCATGCGGCTAAATCCTTCGGAGGACGGAGCGCTCCCGCTAAGGGAGGGATGTTGGACGCGAAGCGGCAGAGACATGTATGCTTTTAGATAAGATTGAGAAACTGACGGAAGCCCAGAACTTGATCATGGATTCGCTTAAGATCCGACCAGGTTCTGATGGCCTTGCGCCAGTTTCACATGTTGATGTCTCGCGGTGTTCGCATTGCTCTAGTTTTGAGCATGTAGAGCTGGATTGCCCCGTGATGGCAATCCAAGGACAGTTTCCATTTCGGCCAAACCCTACTACATATCCATGTTTGAGCCAGGCGGGTAGGTTGACCTACCCGAATAAGGGTTATTCTAGTTTTCATAACCCTACTTATGCACAGCAGGGGAGCGGGCAGCACACTTCATATCATCAGCCCTATGGATCCGCGCCGCAGCACATGGGGAACCCGAGGCCGACATCTTTTGCCCCAAGTATTCCCCGAGTGGTCACACCGCCACAGGCTATCCCACCTCCGGCACCTTCACTTGATCCTGTCATGAGTGCACAAATGATGAGTAAGCTGAATGAGGTTAGCGACCGACTCGACCGAGTCGAAGGGGCTAAAGCCCAATGCTCCGATGCTTCTACCGAGCAAAGGAAGGGTAAGCGTGTTGAATTTCTTGATCAATTACCTTCCCAACCTTTGGGAAATCCTAGGAATGTAGGTCAAGCATCGTCGAGCCGTACCCACAATGTGAACGAAGTTGGCATTGATGGTGCATCGGAGGAGGCACATGCCATATCGGGCCTACGGAGCGGCAAGGTCTTAGTGGATCCTCATACGGACCACAAGCGCCGCAAGGACCCGCTTGAGGAGAGGGACGACCGTCCATCTCCCACGATTATTCCGGAGGAGGACTCCAAGGATGAGGAGGCACCCAATGAGGAGAGTAGGGCAGAGCCCAATCCCGAGGTTTACAAACCTCCGGTGCCATATCCTCAGCTTTTGAGCCGGCATAGAGTCCCTACGAGTGATAGTGATGACACCTTATTAGAGGCTTTTAGGTAGGTTACTATCACCATCCCCTTAGTAGACGCCATCCAGCATATTTCATCCTACGCAAAGTTCCTGAAAGGACTTTGCACTCCTACAAGGAAGCCGAAACGTATCCATATGAGTGAGACCATTAGTTCCATCATGCTGAGTATGCTTCCTCGTAAGTGACGTGATCCGGGAGCTCCCATGATTAGTTGTGAGATAGGGGGTAGGACTTTCACTCGATCTCTCCTCGACACGGGGGCTAGTGTCAATATTCTCCCGAAAGGAGTATATGACATTTGTCCACTTGGCGAGTTGCAGCCACTATTTATCGAGTTGAGCTTGGTGGATGGATCCGTGAGACAACCTCACGGCGTGGTGGAGGATGTGATAGTTAAGGTCGAAAACTGTTACTTTCCGGTAGACTTCATTATCGTGGATATGAAATCCACGAAGGACCTTATCGACTCTCCCATCATACTAGGGAGACCATTTTTAGCTACCGCGAAAGCGATTACTGATTGGGGCAAAGGGGAAGTTATTTTTCAGGTTGGAGATAGCATGATGAAGGTAAGCATCAACAAGTTGATGCGACATCCTTCACACGAGTTCGATGAGGTAAGTGCCGTCGATATCAACGAGGATCCGGAGATCTCGAGTTGTATCGAGGAGACGATGGCGGCTATTGAGGATAGGAGCTTCCACGAGCCCGAGGATGATCCATTTCCCTCCGGCGAGACGGCACCTGAGCTAAAACCGCTACCTTCGATGCTGAAGTATGCTTTTCTTGATCATCATAGTGCTAACCCCGTTATTATATCCTTGCAGCTAGATCACGACCAGGAGGAGAGACTATTGGCGGTCTTGCGAGCGAGGAAGGAAGCAATCGGATGGAACTTCTCGGACCTTAAGGGAATTGATCCCTCTTTGTGCACACATCGCATTTTCCTAGAGGAGGATGCTCGTCCTTCTAGAGAGGCACAAAGACGGCTCAACCCTATGGTATGGGATGCCCTTAAGGATGAAATCTTTAAATGGCTTAATGCGGGTATTATATATCCCATCTCCGACAGTCCATGGGTCAATCCGGTGCATGTTGTCCCCAAGAAGGCGGGGATCACCGTGACGATAAATGACAAGGGCGAAGGACTTCAGACTCGTCTTCCGACAAAGTGGAGAGTTTGCATCGACTATCGGAAGCTTAGCGCGGCGACGAAGAAGGACCATTTCCCCTTGCCATTTATTGACCAAATTCTTGACAAGCTTTTAGGTCAATGATTTTATTGCTTCCTAGACGGCTACTCGGGGTATAATCAGCTAGCTATACACCCCGATGATCAAGAGAAGACGACGTTTACATGTCCATTTGGCACATATGCATTTCAGCACATGCCATTTGGACTATGTAACGCCCCTACCACATTTTAGAGGTGCATGATGGCCATCTTCTCCGATTTTATAGGAGAGAGCATGGAGGTCTTCATGGACGACTTCTCAGTTTTCGGCCCTAGTTTCGATGTGTGCTTGGAGCACTTAACGCAAATCCTCGACGTTTGCGTTAAGAAATGCCTAGTTCTTAGTTGGGAGAAGTCCCACTTCATGGTGCGAGAAGGTATAGTGCTTGGACATTTAGTTTCAAGCAAAGGTTTGGAAGTGGACAAGGCCAAGGTTGAGGTAATCCAAGACCTTGCACTCCCTAAGTCGATAAGGGAACTTTGAAGTTTCCTAGGGCATGTCAGTTTTTATCGTTGATTTATTCAGGATTTTACTAGGGTCTCAAAACCACTGACTTCTCTTCTTTGTAAGGAAAAAGACTTTATCATTGAGGAAGAAGGGAAGCACGCCTTTATGCAACTGAAGCAAGCTTTAGTGGAAGCGCCTATTTTACAAAGTCCTAATTGGGACTTACCTTTTGAGATTATGTGTGATGCTTCTGATTTTGCAGTGGGCGCGGTTTTGGGGCAGCGAATCGACAAAAAGTCGACCGTCATATGTTACGCGAGCAAGACACTAGCCGACGCTCAACTTAACTACACGACTACGGAGAAGGAGTTGTTGGCAGTTGTCTTTGCTTTGGAGAAATTTAGGTCGTATATCTTGGGCAGCAAGATCATTGTTTACACGAACCATGCCGCATTGAAGTACTTGCTGTCCAAGAAAGAGGCCAAACCGCGACTGATTCGATGGGTTCTCCTCCTTCAAGAATTTGATTTAGAGATCAAGGATAAGAAGGGAAGTGAGAACTCGGTGGCTGATCATCTTTCTCGACTCCACATTACATCTTCAGGTGAGATCTGTGATGCATTTCCTGATGAGCAGCTCCTCGCCGTTGTGACTAAGGTACCTTGGTTTGCACATATTGTTAATTACTTAGTCACAAAATCTATCCCCGATTATTGGAACACGCATCAAAAGAAGAAATCTGCATATGATGTGAAACATTATTTTTGGGAAGAACCCCAATTGTTCCATGTAGGGGCTGATCAAATAATTCGGCGATGCGTACCGGAGGTGGAACAAGAGCATATTCTAGAGATGTGTCACTCATCTTTATGTCGAGGAAGACGGGAGCGAAACTGCTACAAAGTGGCTTCTATTGGTCAACTCTATTCAAGGATGCGATCAAGTATTGCAAGGAGTGTCTAAAGTGCCAATCTGCATTGAACATCTCAAAGCGAGATGAAATGCCCTTGTAAACCATCCTTGAGGTAGAAATTTTTGATCTTTGGGGGATTGATTTTATGGGGCCATTTCCATCGTCGGAGGGCAAGGAGTACATTCTTGTAGCGGTGGACTATGCGTCCAAATGGGTCGAGATGATACTGACGAGGACAAACGATCATCGAGTGGTTAATAAGTTCATTGTTAAAAATATCTTTTCTCGATTCGGTTATCCTAGAGCTATTATTAGTGATGGTGGATCTCATTTTACTAACTCTCATTTCAGGAGTTTACTTAAGTTGGAAAAGAAAGACTTCTAAAAATTCAAGAGCTCCAAGAATTCCAGAATAAGTCATATCAAAATGCGGAGATTTATAAAGCCAAAAATAAAGCCTATCATGACAAGCACATTAATAGGATATCTTTTCATGTTCATGACAAGGTATGGCTTTACAATTCTCGTCTTAGACTCTTTCCAGGAAAATTGCGCTCAAGGTGGGATGGTTCATATGAGATCCTTGAAGTGTACGATAATGGAGGGGTCTTGATTTTAGATCCTAAGACCCAAAATTCCTTCAAGGTAAATGGACATAGGTTGAAGCCATACATTGGTGAAGAAGGACCTCCACCTTCTCATAGTGAAGAGCTGCAATCCCTTGAGATCTCAGCCACTAGTTAGTCGTTGGAGTGAGTTACGTCTAGCTAAAGACGTAAAACTTAGCGCTTGTTGGGAGGCAACCCATCTTTATTTTATTTTTGCATTTATTCTCTACTTTTGTTCTTGTTTAAGAATTTGTTTTTACTTTTATATTTATTGTTTGCTTTGATGTTTGATGTTGCTTCTTTATAAGTTTCTTAGGTACTAAGGAGAAGGGACCATAAAAAGAAGAAATTCAGCTCCAACGCAACTCCAAAAAATGAAGAGAAGAATGCAATCGACGCAAATTCCTGCTAAGTTTTTCTTTTCCCTTCTATGTCTCTTTTGCTTTTACTGATGTTACATGCCATGTATGTTGAGTGTCATTACTTTTTCCATGAGCATGTTGAGTTTTATTGAGGACAATAAAAGGAATGAGCAAGGGGGAGTTTTCTAGAAAACTTGAAAATTTTTCAAAATTTTTCCATTTCTTCATTTAGAATTCTATGCATGATCTGATTTTTAAACATGTGAACAACAACACGATCTTTTCAAAAACACATGAAATAGAAAAGCATAGATTTCATTATTACCTCCACTTGTTTAGAAAGTTGTGGGAAGAACAACCTTAAGTGTATGTTGAGGAGATGGTAGAGTCGATGGAATTAGGGATCTAGGTATTCCTTTGGGGAGCCATAAAATCCAAACTAAGGATGTACTCAAGCTCATAGTATGATTTTTCAAAACTTTCTATACTTCTCATCCACTCATTCTTCTTTCTAAACTTTGAGTTAATGACTCCTTGCACTCACATCCTTCCGCTTTCCATAGCAAGTCGTAGCGTGTATCATCCTTTGTTGGCACTAATATTATTGACATAGTGAAGCTCCCTGATCCATAGAGATACCAAAACCTCTTCGGGGGAATAAGCTGCATGTCTACTAAGGACGACACATGGGTAGGATGAGCACCATGAAATGAATTATGTTGTTTTTTAATAAAGTTGCATAAAAAGCCTTGAAAATTTTTAATTCTGAATTATCTAATCTCCTTCTTCAAAAAGGCTTGCAGCAAGTAGAATTAGGATGAATAAAGTAGAATTAGAAAGAAATAAAAATACAAAAAAATACAATTAGGATGAAAGAATGAGAAAAATAAAAAAAAGTAGAATTAGAATGGTAAGCTACCTCCCATGTGTTTTAGCCGACTCTATTTTATAGCCACTATGTATAAAAGGATGATGCTTATTTCTACTTCTTGTGCCCTTATCATTCATGTCCATAGTGCAAGGAGGAAGCAACGATTTGTTTGGTATGATGAATTTCTTTAAATTATGTATATTTCTATTAGTATGTAGAGCAAGAGCATTCTTAGTTTATTTGGTGGATTAAAGTGTTTGCCGGAGGAATGCCTTGATCTTGAGTTTCTATTATATTACCTTCTTCTTGGCATAATTTAAGGTAGAACATTCCTTTCATATTCTATCAATGCTTAACCCATGGCTTTCTAAGCTTGTTAGTCCTATTACATACTTTTTTCTCTTTCCATTTCTAAGGGACTAGCAATGATTTAAGTTGGGGGGTGTGATAACATGCATTTATAACTTAATTTCTTATCCTAATTAACTCACATTCATGCTTATTTTATGCGAATATGATGCATGTTTTAGGAATTTTCTCCATTGGTATGTCATTCTACTAAAGTCGATATTTATGCATAAATTAGGGATAATTTCATGCTTGGTAGATGATTAATCTTTTGTAAAGTTTAAATTAATAGAAGTTATTCTATTTTCTTGAATGATTTTTGACTTTAGTGCATGTTTAGAAAGATAATTTTAAGATGAATTTATGCTTAAAAAGAGTTATTAAAAAATGAGTTAAGTAATTTTTAATTCATCTTGATTTCTTCTTTGAAAATATATTTTAAATGGCATGATGTTAAAAAGGAAGGAATTTGTGATCCAATGGAAAAAATTTGAGATTAAAAGGAGTTGTATTTTGAGAAATATGAATTTCTGAACATTGTAGGAATTTCTGGACTTTTATTGAATAAATATTCTTATTTCAATCGCAAAAAAGAATTTACTTACTTGAAGGTGCTAACGTGGTGAGCGGGCCCGGCTGGCGAGCTGACGTGGCGCGCGGGGCCACCGCGCGGATGCGACGTGGCACTGAGGCCACGTGACAGGGCCACGCGTGTCCCCGTGTGTCCATGCGAACGCCCGAGTGGGGCGCCATGTGGCAGGGGGGGTCGGCAGATGGAGGGTCCACGGCTTAGTGGGCCTTGGTTAGGAGATTGGGGCGGTAACGCAAATGCGTTACCGCGTCCCATAATTTAAGCTTAACCTTTCCCATATTTTTCTCCATGTGGGACTATGTTCCCACACGTTTTCGATTTTGCAGGCGACGTGGCGACACGGCTGGCGTCAGATCTAAGTGGAAACCATCGATCACATGGACCCGAGTCCACACGATCATCCATCAACGCATGTGCGCGATATCGTGTTTAAGTGAGGTGGATTTACCTATCATCTGGCGACGCGTGGATGCACAAGGATCGTCCGATCTTCATCCGACCAACGACGTTGGATTCGTCGCGAGCGCACGATGGATGAGATTGTCATCAAAGGTTCTTCATCGGACCGTGGATAGAGATTGACGAAGAACCACGATCGACGCGCGATCGTGGCTCGATCGTCGTTCGATCGTGGCACGATCGTGCCCCATTCAGCGCCAAATTTTGAGCCACGAACTCGCCAAGTGGAACCGCTCCCACGACCGCACAAATCCGCCCCCACGACCGCATCAAACGGCCATAAATTTCGGGCGAAAATTCTCTTTAAATAACGATGTATTCTCTCCTTATTTTGGAACTTTTGATCGATTCGTGAAGTAAATTAAGCAAATTTTTAGGAAGATATTATTTTATCTTTTTTTTCTTTAAAACCCCTTTTAGACCTAAGTTTGACCAAGTCAACTCTGCAATTAAAGTCAACCCTGCTCTCGGTGGATCGACCCGATACTTGCAAATTACTTGATTTTATATCTTATCTTTGTGAGTTCGGTTTTATAAAATTTGTTTGACCGGCATTTTTGTGATTTAACGACGCACGAAAACGCTTTGTCAACTGCCTGCTTCGCTCCTCCCAGCTCTAGTAGAAGTGGCGGCAGAACTGGGGCCAAGGACACTCTCAACAGTAATGTGCTGACATCCATAGTACCGTACTTCCATGAAGAATACAGCAGTGGAAGAAAAAATTTATTCTTCCGTCTTGTGAGAGAGAGAGAGAGAGAGAGAGGCGGGGGAGAGAGAATTTAATGACAGAAGGTAATGCAGCAAGGGGAGAAAAAAATTGTTCTTCTTCCACCCTGCGAGAGAGAGAGGGAGGGAGGGGGGAGATAGAGAGGAGGGAGGGTGGGAGGGAGAGATGGGGAGAGAGAGAAGGAGGGAGGGTGAAAGAGGGAGAGAGGGGGAGGGAGGGAGGGAGAGAGAGGGAGAAGGGGAGGGGGAGAAAGAGGGAGAGGGGGAGAGAGGGGTGATAACATGCAAAAGATACCAAGCAAAGATGCCCATCTTTGTCATAATGTTAGTTTCAAGGGTCAAAATCATTTAGCTTTTCTTCATGTTATCATATGATTATACCAAGATGAATAACTTCCAGATGAATAAGGTAAACGTGTTTCAAGAGGTGATTTACAGATAAAGTTCTCCGGTTCTGGTGGGGGTACCAGGCTTTTGTGAAAACCTAAACCTATACCTAACTTCGGTTCAGTGTCGATGACGGTATTGTTCAGTGTCGGTTCGGTGAAACCTATACTTTCGTTGATGAATTTTTTAAGTTAAACATAAATTAAGATTAATGACAAGAGATCATCACATCCTAATAACATTTAACATATCAAGAAATCAAGATAAAAGGCTAATATAGGTAAACTTTATCCATTAAAAATTGTTACAATTAAAATTATGAGGAGAATAAAAAAGAGAGTTTTAGAAAATTATCATTTCACAAGTCTACTTTCTTCAACTTCTGAATCCATTTCATCATCTCGGGTGGCATCCTCACGACTCCAAGACTTTAAGGTCATCAAAGCGGATATAGTGTCGGGAGCTAGCCTTCATCTTCTAAATGTGATAATTCCTCAACTTGTGGAAAAAAGACGCTCAGAGGGAGAGCTCGAAGCACAAATAGATAGAAACTCCTTTGCCCAATCAAAATTCCCAATGTAATCGTCTTCGGGCACAATTTAACTAAGGCAACCAATCAAAAAAGTTGGACAAGAGAATCCCCAAAATTAATAAACAATTTGATTAAGGCGATTAATCAAAAAATATAGAAGAAAGAATTCTCGGACTGGCTCAACAAAGAAATCGAGGATCAAAATTAAAAATTAAAAATCATCTTAACAATCCAATTTCATAAGTCATAACCTTCGGATAACCTTTCCAAAGGTTCTGCAAGAAGACTTCTACACCAAAAGTTTCGAAGGTTTAGAAAGAAATTTTTTTTGTAATGTATATTTAATATTTTAATTGCCACGGACGACAAGATGAGTATTCACCGATCTTTATTAGTAGAACTAATGCCAATAATGGATAACCTTTTATGAAAAGCAACTGCCATATTTGATTATGGTATTACAATTAGTCATAGATGAATTGGGATTATGCAATTAGCGATTCTTGGCTTGGAGATTTTAAGATGAAGAAATTTTGAAAGTTTTATCATAGTAAATGAGTTGAATGTGCAAGTAGTCAAAAAATTAATTGATTCAAAAAATTAATTGATTAAAAAATAATTGATTTTGTTTTAATTGTCGGAAGATCCTGAACTCGAGCTTCGGATCAATGTCCCCAGAAGCAAGGAGTACGCCAGCGCCCGCTCAGAATAGTCGTCCTTTTCCAGGATTATTACCAATGTAATCATAAAAAGCTAATTTTTCAGGAATTTTAGACAAAGCTTCCGATAAACTGTGCGGCTGGCAGTCGAGGAACCACGGTGCACTCCATACAGAGCAAGCAAGTCTTAGGGATAAGACGCCCGTGCAAGGACCTCAATTCTCATTAGGAGATTTTGCAAGAAAGTTCACCAATCGGATTGAATACAACTATTCACCGAACGGACGAGTATTTACTGAGTATTCTTCTTTGATTTGTATTTAGGGCTCATACGAGGAAAATCGAAGAAATCGATGAAAATGACAGAAGAAATCAAGAAAATTACTCACATTGTTGGTTCAGTTTCAGGAAGTTTATCGCGAGCGTATCTGATTGCGAGAGAGTAAGAGCCTGCGAGAGCGCGCGAGAGAGAGAATGCATGCGAGTTGCGACAGTGCGACTGTGTAAGAGAGAAAGATAGAAATTTTTACTTTCGGTTTTCATCGGACGTGAAAACCGAAACCGAACTGAAACTTCAGTTTGGCTAATTCTTTAGCACCGCCGGTGTCGGTTCGGTTTGGTTTTCGGGTGTCCGGTACGGTTTTGGAGAACCTTATTTAAAGATTTTCAAGATAGTTCAATCTCTTGAAATTCTATGTTTTCCTTACATAAATGAACTCTCCTTTAATTGCTACAAGTTCGTTTTAGAAAATTATTAAATTACATATTGATTTTAACTAAAGCCCTTAATGGGCTAGTCAGAATTAATGGATTTTAGTAGCTTTTGGGCAGGGTATGTATGCAGATGATGTCGACCAATACCAAGTGCAAGCATGATGTTGGGTGAAAAGCAAGACATATAGAGACATCGGTGCACATGAGGTTGACGTGACGAGACCGAGTGGTCGTTGAATAGACACGGTCAAGGGTCAAACTAAAGTCCAAACTTACCAATTTCAAGAATAATTCATGAATTGAAGGGTATAATTGTAAATAAGGTCGAATCCATAGGGAATTAGGGAAATTCTTGATGATCTATTCGAATTTGATCAAATCGGACAACGAATCGATGATAGAAATTAGGAATTTTGATATTTTAAGAAAGAGGACTCAAAGAAGATTCCACGGAATAAAAAATCAATGAATTTGACGTTGATTTTGCAGAGAAATCGAAGATTGAATAGACATAAAATTTCCAAAAAAATAAAAAAA
>CM044115.1:74626-90558 GCA_024174645.1 Lemna minuta | reverse complement strand
AAGCTAGAGGAAAGAGGGTACTGATAACATGCTATATTAACATCATAAAACATGATTTTTTATGCATATTAAAGTATAAATGATTTCATTTCCATGCATGTTATCATACTTATATGTATTTTTCCATTATTATATGAAAAAGTCATCATAATCTCAAAACACTTTAAATTAGGATTAATTTTGATAAATTAGAATTTAATAATTTGATAACCCATCTTTTTGTTGAGATTATAAGTGTTTTTAAATTAAAATAACAAGAGAAATCATTTTTTATAAACATTTATTTCATTTTCTAAAGTTTAAAATCTTAATAAATGAATGTATTTTTGAAATAATAATTTAAACTCTTGTTATTTATTAAATTTGACTTTTTAGAATAATAGATAATTAAATTTCAGATCAAATGAAAGAAATTTGGAGTTATATTTTGAAAGTTATGGATTTTATAATTTTCAGGGATTTTTCTGGATTTTTCTGATTTTATTTTCGATATAAAACCGTTTTTAAATAAATAAAAAAATTAAAAAAAGGGGTTTTTCGTGCGGGTCCCACGTGGATGCGACGTGGCAATCCAGGCCACGTGGCAGAGCCACGCGGGCCCACGCGGCGCCTACGCGGCATGGGGCAACACGTGTGCGTATTATTTACATATATATTATATATACTATAGTATGCATAATGTTTGGCCTTCCGTTATACGGAAGGGTATTCAAACCCCCTAAACCGTCGGGTATTATAAACCCGACGGTTTCCTATAATTAATTCTGTGTGGGACTAATCCTCACGTTATGTTTACGATGCAGGTGACGTGGACGCGTATGGAGCGTCGGATCGACGGCACGCGTCGATATCACGCGTCGATCGGATGGACGAAGGACCATCGGATCAAGATCAAGCACGTGCGTGATAACACGCAATATTAACATGATAAAACATGATTATTAATGCAATTTAAGGCATAAAACATTACATTTATGTGCATGTTATCATACTTTGAGTGCATTTCTATCATTCTATGCAATTTTATGTTATAATCTCAAAATGCGTTAACTTAGGGTTAATTATGATGAATTAAATATTAAAGATTTTATAACCCATCTTTACTTGAGATTATAAATGGTTTTTAAAGTTAAATAATAGTACAAATCATTTTTATGAACATTCATTTAATTTTCTAAAGTTAAAATCTTAAAGAAATGAATGTATTTTTGAAATAAGAATTAAATCTATGTTATTTAAATAATTTGACTTTTTAGAATGATAGATAATTAAATTTCAGATCAAATGAAAGAAATTTGGATTAATTTGGAGTTGTATTTTAAAAGATATGATTTTTACAATTTTTAGGGATTTTTCTGGATTTTTCTGATTTTATTTTCTATTAAAAACCGCTTTAAAATAAATAAAAAAATTACAAAAAGGGGCTTATATTTCGCGCGGGACCCGCGTGGATGCGACGTGGCACGCAAGGCCACGTGGCAGCGCCACGCGGACCCACGCAGCGCCTACGTGGCGCATTATACGGATAGTATATATTTTATTATTATATATATAAAATGGGTCTTCAGCCTTCCCTATATGGGAAGGGTTATTGACCCTTAAGATCATCAGGTCTTATAAACCCGACGATTCTCCCTTTTTATTTCCGTGTGGGACTAATCCACACGGCTTCTATAATGCAGGTGACGTGGCGCGACGAGGATCGATGGATCATGATAGGAGGACGTCGATCGAGTGGACCGCGGTCCACCATCGCTAGATCAACGTACGTGCTAATTAAGGGGAGTTATAACGGTTAGATCGTCGGCGACGTGGCAGCATCACACGCGTCGATCGCGTGGATGCGTGGTGCACCGGAGATCAATCAAACACGTGCGCATTAATGAGGAGTTATGACTGTCACGATTTAACGCGCCGAAATGCATCGTGACTGTCGGATCACGATCTAACGAGCTGAAATTGATGCGTTTTATAACGCATAACATGAGGATTGATCTGGAGCGTCCATCTGCAATTGAACGATCGCGATATATTCGTAACGATTCACTCTGAGGCGGTTTAATCTGGACCGTTGATCGAGCTTAACGCACCGATCGGACGGTTTTCCCCATTTCGCCCTATAAATAGACGAGTTCTTCGTCTTTTGTAATCATTCTTGAGAGATTTCACTTAATCGGCGCATCTAAACCCCTTCTCTCCTTAATCTCTCTCTTGTAATCACATCTAGACTCAAAATCGTGTCCACGGAGTGTTTATAAGAGAGATTTCGACGATCGTGCGAGGAGAATTTGTCTCTTGAACACCGATGTACACGATTGAATTCGCGGAATGAATAGATGTCGATCCGGCGATCAATTGGATTGATTTGATCGTTATCTCGGGTTAAAAAACAAGTTTATCCTCTTATCTATCGTCATGTATCATCAATTTTAGGATTAGGATTTCAATTTAAGTTTAATTTCGTTTTAATTCCAATTTGTGTTCTTTGCGATTCCGAAAATTTCATCCCACTTTCATCTTTGATTTCTCCGTGATTACTAATCCAAATCAAAGCGATTTTTATTCCACGGATAGATCTTTGAGTTATCTTTCTAAAAACACCATTTTCCCTAATTTTTCACCTCAATTCATCATCCAATTTGACCAAATTCCAAAAGATATCTCGAAAATACCTTAATTCCCTATGGATTCGACCCTTATTTACCATTAAACCCTTCAATTCACTCTTAATTCCCCAAATTAGTAAGTTCGGAATAATTTTTGACACGAGACCGTGTGAAATCATGGTCTCGTCTTGTCAGTGCGCAAATTTCAGGCGTTATAACGGTCCAGATCGAACCGCGCGGGGAGCATCCGGACCGTCGGATCGCGATCCAAGGGGCGAAATCGGAGCGTTTTTATAACGCATCTCAAGTGATGCATCTGGACCCTCCATCTCGGATTCGACGATCACGATATTTTCCGAAACGGTCCATCGTGGACGTTTCATCGTAACCGTCGATCGTTTCGATCGGACGGTTACGCCCAAAAAGCCTATAAAACGATGTGTTCTTCACGATTCTAAGCATCCAAGTTGAGATTTCAATCCAATTGAACTGTCTAGACACCCTCTCTCTCATTTCTCTTGATTCCATCCTCTTCCTCTCTCATTTCCCCATCCACGGAGGGGTTCAAGTCAAGATTTGGTGGAGAATCGAAGGAGAAATCGCCGCTTGAATCCATCGATCGCGTTCTTCGTGTTCTTCGTGATTAAGAGGCTTAATCACCGCGATTTGATCGCATTTGAGGATTAGTGGAAGCGGTTTTTGCTTCCTAATCTTCCTATAGTGTTTGATTTTCGTTTAGATTAGGATTTAGAAGTTAATTTTATCGAAATTTAGCTAAATTGTGATTTTCTTCACCCGAAAATTTCTCTCCACTTCGAATTTCGAATTTCTCGCGAAATCAAGTCTAAATTCGATGATTCTTGATTCCGTGGAATCGATTTGAAGTCTTCTTTCATAAAATACCATTTTCCCCTATTTCTACCATCAATTTCTTGTCCGATTCGATCAAATTTGAAGATTACATCAAGAAATTCCTTATTTCCCTATGAATTCGACCCTTATTTACCATTATACCCTTCAATTCGAGTTAATTTCTTAAAATTGGTAAGTTCGGAATAATTTTTGACGTGATACCACGTGAAATCGACGACCTCGCGGTCTCGTCTCGTCAGGTACCGATCCATCATTCTCCGTGTATGAAACATCATTTCTAGTGAGTTTTTTATCTTTTCTAGTCATTCATCATGTGGGTGTAATGATTAGTTGGATAAGGGTGAATTGACGAGACTATAAAAAGGATTTAGACATCAACTACGATAATCTATATTTATTTGTTTTTGAAGATATATTATTTTTTAAAAATAATATGATGATTAGGTCGTTGGATCATTCCAGATTTGCTCTATTAAAGCTGGGAGTCATTGATTTTCATGATATGCATCAAGCCACCACGTGATGCAAATGATCTTCATGAAAAAGATGAAGACACTCTGATTTAGGGCATACATGAGACTTTGTCGATTTATGGCGTACACTCTGATGAAGACGAAGAGAACCATACATGAGACTTTGTTGATTTTCATGAGGGAAGCGCATCATTAGATCCTCCTTGATCTTTTGATTTTATCAATTAGAATAAGCACGACTAGTTTTAAAAGGAATTTGCGTAGAAAGAAGTTGACTACGATTCGATTGTTGTTGACCACATTGCATGCAAGGACATGGAATTGGATAAATTGTACGTCAAGACGACATTTCTCCTTCAAAGGATTTATACCCATGAGCATCTTGTTTGAAAATAGAGAGATTCACATGGTGGATTGAAGCAATCTCTGAATCAATGGTATGATAGATTAGAACGCTCTATGCTATAAATGTAAATTTGATGTTCTTTCTCTTCCTCATGCGACAATGGTTCATGCATTGTTTTGATGCTCATATGGTAACACCTACATAAGATTAACAGGTTCAACGTGCTATAGAGTAGGGTTGGTCAATTTTGATCGAGTTGACGATCTGATCGTCGCTCTTCGATCGATCGATCGATCGGCAACCTGAGTAAATTCCCTTTTTTGATCGATCTTCGATCGATCGTTGATCACAAGCCAACTCTAACATCATAGATGAATAGTGTGAGGGGGAGAGTTAAGAGAAAGTAGAGATAATGGTATGCAAATGTGGTCGGTAGAGAGAGAGAGAGTGCAAAGGAATGAGAGAGAGAGAGAAAATAAATAAAAAAGTAAATTCTTCAAAAATTCTTATATCTTTAGAACTATTGGATTGTAAAGCAAGTCAAAAGCACTTATACAAAGTTCAAACTAGACACTTATTATAAAGCAAGTTTGAGCAATAGTAGAAGACCTTCATTGCAATTTGAGAGAAGGCAAAAGAGCAGGAAGAACAGAAGAGGAGGAGCTACATCACCAGCGAACCCTACCAACATAGATCGGTAGAGTCTGTGAGAGAGAGAGAGAGAAAGAGAGAAACATCTATGCTCTTAATGGGCTATATGGACTAAAATTAGCATTCAGGAATTTTGACATCTCCTCTTGTTCTTCTCCTTCTACTTCCTTTTCTTCAGCTGCAAATTCCACCATAGAACAATTTGAGAAAACAATCACAAAACAAAAGACTCATATCTCTTCCCCCCCCCCCCATCCCCTTCTCCCTTCTAGCAAGACATTTGCACTAATTGATCTAGATTGACCTCAATTCAATTGACACTGATCTGATTGACTAGATTTTTTTCCGAAATTGCACCCTATGATCAGATCAGATCGCATCGAACAACTAGAAATTTGCAAAATAGTTCTGGATTGCTAGATCATCAGTCTGACAACCCAATCGACAATCTGAAGATCAAGATTCTCAATCAGATCACTAGATCGATGACCCGGTGGACCTTTTCTCCCTTTCCTTGGCACATTCTCCATCCCTAAACTCATCAAACCACATCTAACTCACCACGATAGTAAGAACCCCAAAAAAAAAACAAATAGATTGGTGTATATGAGCACAACATCTCCCACGTAGTCCAGCACACCATAATCAACCCTCTTGATGATTATTTCCGTGTTGAACATGATATAACATGTGATCACCAACAACCCAAGATAGATCTGCAACCACACCAGCCCACATAAGATGAAATGACCATAACATTTCAGAAAAAATGATGAATTAGATTGGAACATTTTAGAATGAGTTAGAATGAGTTAGGATTATTCTCAGATATATATTTGAGATTATAATTGATTTTAAATGTTAAATAATAAGAAAAATCATTTTTAAATACTCATTTATTATTTTAAATTTTAATTTCTAGGGAAAAGAGTGTATATTCGAAATAAAACTACATTTATTGTTTAAAACTACATTATTTAATTTCTAATCCAAGAATAAAAAATTTAAATTAATTTGGAGTTGTATTTTGAAAGTTACGAAATTTCTAATATTTGAATATGTATCATTATGATGTAGCCCATAATGTTGCTCAAGAGCTTATTTTATGTTATTCTGTGCAGGTTCACATTGAAGGCCCATTAAAAGCTTATAGGGCCAAGGGAGAATCCCTAGGATCTGACATATTATGTGGTATATCACCTAGGGACCATAAATTTTTATGATAGGCCTTGGAAACTACAATTATCTTTCGGTAGAGGTCTGACAAGGCCTAGAAGATTCACTTTTGCTTTTGTCACTTCTGTCTCTGACACATGCATGATGTCAGAGTTGTATTTTCAAGACTTTTGTGTCGTCTTTTCATGGGTCAAATCACTTGGACAACCCTTTTCTTTTTTAGGCCTATATAAGGCCCCCATTGTAACACTAGAAGACAACAATTGAAGTTATCCCTTTTGAGAGCTTTGCTTTCTTCTCTTGAGTGTTCTCCCTGTTAGAGAGTGCTCTGTGCTTGTGGATTCAAGTACACCCCTTGTGGATTCAAGGGTTGAAGAGGTTAGTTCTGTGGATTCAGACTCTAACCCTTCTTGTAGATCAAGGCTTGTGAACTCAAGTCTTTGTTCTACATTTATCCTGCGCTAAGGCTGCGTCACATTACATTTAATTTTAAGGTCTAACCTCAACATGCACTATTTTAGGGATGATTATACATTTTCAAGGAATACATTTTATTATAGATCATTTTCATCTATATTTGAGATTATAATTGAGTTTAAATGTTAAATAATAAGAAATTTCATTTTTAAATACTCATTTATTTTTCTAAATTTTAATTTCCAAGGGAAAAGAGTGTATATTCGAAAGAAAATTACATTTCTTGTTACTTATGAAATTTGACTGTTTAAAATTATTTTATTTTATTTCTCATCCAAGAATAACAAATTTAATTAATTTGGAGTTGTATTTTGAAAGTTATGAAATTTCTAATATGTGAATATGTATCATTGCATTTAATTTTAGGGTAAACATCTTATAGTGGCACCACCTTTAGGGTAATTATCAGATAGTGGCACCACCTTTTTTCACGCTCAAATAGTGGCACCACCTCAGCATTCCCGCTGAGGTGGCATTTAGTATTTTGTCCTCTTCCACCTGGCTGCCATGTGGTCCGGCTTATTCTCTCTCTCTCTCTTTATTCTCTTCCTCTCTCTTTATTCTCTATCGTTATTCTGTCTCTCGTCCTTTTTTTCTCTCTCTCGTCATTTTTTTTCTCTCTCTCTCTCTCTCTTTTCCAGTCGCTCGGCGGCACCCTCAGCAGTCGGCTTGGGTCCTTCACTCGTCCGGCAGTCGGGTCTCCGGCGAGATTCCGGACGAGATCGGCGAGTTGGGTAATTTCACGCAGCCGCGTCTCCGGTCGCGTCCCCAGGAGCTCGTGTGAGCTGCTTGGTTGCGGCAGCGCGTGCTTGCCATTTCTGCCTTCCGTGGTTTCCTTGTAAACACTGATCTCTTTATCTCTATCGCTCTCTATATGTATGTAAAAACACATCAATGTAGCTTGGGAGTGTTTGATGATGGTCTATTTCAGGCTAGAAGAGCGTTGAGAGCTCTGAAAGGAATAGTGAGGCTTCAAGCGATCGTCAGAGGCGCAAACAGAGGAAGAAGAAGCAGAGCTCTCGTCGTAACGAAATTCAGAGCTGGGGGAAGAAATGGAGCGAAATCCGCATCGAGCAGAAGAAGGAACCGAAGTCGGAGGCTTGGCGGATATCTTCGTCGTCACGTTGTTCTTCTTTACGTTGACTGAACCGGGTTCGAACGGCATTGACCTGGGTACGCAGAAGTCTTCAGATTTCTTGGTTGTCTTTGTTATCGTAGCAGGACAGTGCTGCTCCATTAATCTGTTCTCCCACGGCTTCGCCGCCATCCAACGCTCCAGCCAGCTCCAGCCCTGAGCTTTGACTTGTCCAAATCCGTGTTCTTCACAGAGATATCATTAAACGAACCGTGTTTCGCGTGGGGGTCTCAAATGCTACAGAGATCCCCTGTTAAGACTTGAAATAATGAAAAGGTAGAAATTGTTCACATGGACCTAACCTGCTGAGATGCAGAGTAAGCGATAGCTCTCTCCCTCCTGAGAGCACCTTCTTGCTTCATCTGGATCTTAGCCCGGATTTCCTCCACCGTTCCATGGCTTTGCACCATCCCTTCTGCAAGCCGCCACCTTTACCGAACCCACCTCCGGCTCCACCACCAAGTCCACCTCCGGCTCCACCACCGAGTCCACCCCCGGCGCCCCCGCCAAGGCCACCACCAGCTCCTCCACCAAAGCCGCCACCAAGACCTCCGCCCTTGCCAAATCCGCCACCAGCGCCACCTCCAAATCCGCCGCCAAGCCCGCCGCCGCCGAAACCTCCATGTTTGAAGCCCTTGCCAAAGATGCCGCGCCCAAAGCCGGGGCGCGGCCCGAAGAAGAAATGCTTGTCCTCTTCATCGCTCTCCGCGGCGACCTCCCCGCGAGCACCAAAAAGACATACCACGGTTGCACCCCACAGCCCCGCCATTCTCTTCATCCTCTCCCTCTCTCTCTCTCTCTGGTTCGGCTGCCCTCATGCAACGTTGCAGCCTCCCCGACAGATTTATAGCGTGGCCGAAGAAATTCAGTCGCGCACGCCGCCATTATTGTCCTCGGCTTTATTGTCCGGGGGATAGAAGTTGATAAGGTGCGTGCTCGAGATGCCTTCGCCAAAGAATCTCAAAGAACAGCGCGGTCTCATTGGCAGACTTCAATTCATTCGCAGGTTCATCTCTCAGCATTCCGATCGATGCGAACCTTTCTAAAAGCTCTTAAACGGAGCCGGGACGAAACAGAAAGCTTTCGACTCCATCAAACACTACTTGATAAATGCTCCAATACTCTCGCCTCCTGTCCCAGGAAGGCCACTTCTACTACTCCACTACGGTGGCAAAGAGCCATCCTTGCACAACACGATTCTGATGGTCAGAAGTTTATGGTAATAAGTTTTTAAATAACCTTCTTTCATTTGTTCGTTAACTCAGAACCTCGTCAACTATGAAAAGAAGGTTATTTCGCAGAAGGTAGAACTCACAATTTCGTATATATATACATCATATAATCATATAATAAATAGATGTGGACTGGCGGGTTTGGATCGAAATGGAATCCCCGAGGCTGGAGTATGAAACTTGCGACTTCTATCGCATGAAAGGCAGTTCGGAGTTCGATAGAGTGATCATACGTACGTACTACTTTATTGCAGAACCTTTACGCCCGGGGATTGCCCAATGGCGAGTGTTTCAAAGGTCACCTCCCATTCCAACTACATGGGGGGGGGGCGCCTAAGCAGTAGCGGTATCGACTTAATTTCGCTCAGTCAAGTTATCGTACGCAAGTTTTTTGACTCAGTTGTCATCGGGTCGTGCGTGGTTGGGTTCGACTCCCGCTCCCCGCATCATTTGGTGTTTTTCAGCCCCTAAGCGAGGGGACTCCTCTCAGATAAGGAAGGTTCATCCCCTCAACAGCCACCAAACTCTACGCGAACTTAGAGCGAGAAACAGCCACCAATTTGAATATGGATTTTGATAAACCACCTCGGCATCCTCGAGGATGTCGTTCTTGTTGCGGTGCATATCGAGAACCTTCTGCACTGCCTGGCCTTCTGTGGACATTCGAACACGGCGAGCTCTGACTCGAGCTTGTACACGAACTAGCGCTTGCATGCATCTCAAAGTCACCGCCGCCTGCTTCCTCACCTGCCGCCCTCTGACGATCGCTTGAAGCCTCACTATTCCTTTCAGAGCTCTCAACGCTCTTCTAGCCTGAAATAGACCATCATCAAACACTCCCAAGCTACATTGATGTGTTTTTACATACATATAGAGAGCGATAGAGATAAAGAGATCAGTGTTTACAAGGAAACCACGGAAGGCAGAAATGGCAAGCACGCGCTGCCGGACGAGTGAAGGACCCAAGCCGACTGCTGAGGGTGCCGCCGAACGACTGGAAAAGAGAGAGAGAGAGAGAGAGAAAAAAAATGACGAGAGAGAGAAAAAAAGGATGAGAGACAGAATAACGATAGAGAATAAAGAGAGAGGAAGAGAATAAAGAGAGAGAGAGAGAGAGAATAAGCCGGACCACGTGGCAGCCAGGTGGAAGAGGACAAAATACTAAATGCCACCTCAGCGGGAATGCTGAGGTGGTGCCACTATTTGAGCCATCGAAAAAGGTGGTGCCACTATTTGAGCGTGAAAAAAGGTGGTGCCACTATCTGATAATTACCCTAAAGGTGGTGCCACTATAAGATGTTTACCCTTAATTTTAAGGTCTTACCTCAAAATGCACTAATTTAGGGATGATTATGCATTTTTTAGGAAGACATTTTATTATAGATTATTCTCATCTATGTTTGAGATTATAATTGATTTTAAATGTTAAATAATAAGAAAATTCATTTTTAAATACTCATTTATTTTTCTATGTTTTAATTTCTAAGGGAAATTAGTGTATATTCGAAATAAAATTACATTTCTTGTTATTTATTAAATTTGACTGCTTATAACTAAATTATTAAATTTCTCTTTTCAAGCCTATTTGAGCCTAGAAGCTTCTTTTTGTGGTGTCAAGTCTAATCGCTAACACATGCATGATGTTACTATTATATTTCTAAGACTTTAAGTTGTCATTTCATGGGTCACATCACATGGACGACCCTTCACTTTTTGAGGCCTATATAAGGCCCCCCATTATACTCATTGAACTCATAATTTAAAGTTATCCCCTTTTGAGAGCTCTGCTTTCTATTTGTAGTGTTCTCCTAGTTAGAGAGTGCTTTGTGCTTGTGGATTCAAGTACACCCCCTTGTGGATTCAAGGGTTGAAAAGGTTAGTTTGGTAGATTCAGATACTAACTCTTCTTGAAGACCAAGGCTTGTGGATTCAAGTCATTGTTCTCCAGTATTCCTGCGCTAAGGCCGCGTCACTGCGTGCGTCTGCCCTCACCATTGCGCAATGTGCTGACCGCCATTTCTCCATGTCCTCACTAGAAAATTTAAAAGCCTTCCGCTTTATATAACCTTAATATTTTAATTAGAATTAATTAATAGAGTTTAGATTTTAAATACCTAGAAATTACCAAAATGGAGAAAATAACAGGGAACTATGCTCTCAAGTCATCCAGGTTCCTACCTAAAATACATCTCTAAATCAGTTGCCAGCAACTCCTTTACATGTGGGTGGAGCTGGTTGATACAAGACTGCATCGATCACAGCATCGCAGCTATTGCTGTCTCAGCCCAAATAGCCCTTATGGGGCCAAGATGGTCCATTAAGGGTTGACTGTGGGCACGAGGTGTTAGCCACTTAAAGCACAGCGGACCGTGACGGCGGGAGCTTCGTAGGTGTCACTGCGATTCGGTGTGGCACGAGCGGGCGAGACTGGCGGGGGGAGCACAGCGGCACGGCGGAGTGCAGGGCCACACGTGGCTTGTCGCGGCAAGGCGAGGCCGCCGGCAACCCGGGGTGGCACGGCCAGGGTGGCGGCCGCTACGGTTGTGGTCACGGTAGGCGACCGTGGATGTCGGCCACGGCTGCACGGCCGCGGCTGCAGATGCAAGTCATGCCGGAGGCAACCACGGTTGGCTGCGACGGCAGAATGCAGCCGCCACCGCGGGGCCGGTCACAGCTGAACGGCTACAGTTGGCTGCGTCTGCGGAAGCGACCGCGGTGGAAATTGCTGGTCATGGCTGGATGCTAGGGCGGGCCGAAATGGCTAGCAAAGCGTTGCAGGCTGCCGGCGGCTGTGCGCCCTCCTCAATCTACCCTAGAGGAAGGTAGGGGCAGCACTGTAATTATATGGAAAACATAGGGGCAACAGAGGAAAACATCGGAAAACACCAGCAAACGCCAGAATTGAGCTGCAACGAGGAAAAAAACATGGTGGAAAGCAAAGAGAAATCCTAAACGATAAAAGTCCTCATCCGGGGTATTTAGGCCCTTGGGTCTTCGTCGTCACCTATGCTCGTTGATCCCATGCTTGGACTCGGAGAGGTAGCTTCTTCTCCACAGAGCTCGCCTTTTCCCCAGTACTTGTAAAACCAAGTACTACACCAACGCTCTAGCACATAATCAGTGCTTCGGTCCTCGTCGAAACTCTCCTCGCAGTAGACCCTGAGATCTGAAATATCATACTTGTCTGCTGCAGAGAGCAATGCACAGCGGTGCCTCCAGAACTCTTCTTCCTCGAGGACACCATAGAGGTACTTGAGGAGAGCATTGAACGACTCTGGAGACATGTCCACTATCTCCACGATGGACGACTGCTTTTCCCTAAGATCATGCTCAAACATGCTCCGGAAGACGGGCGATCCTCCAGCCAAGATGAACTTGTGGGCATGGAATGTATAACCAAGAACATTGATCCTGACGTCTGTGCCAATTTTTTCCAGGAACATGTGGGAGAGCCTCTTCTGTAAGGACTTCTGCATCACACACTCGACGCTAGATAACTCTTCTTCACCCTGTAAGTCCAGGAAGGAAAAGAACAACAACTAAAGTTGAGCACAAGTAGTGGATCAACAGTCCCATTTCGGATCTTGAAGAAAAAAAAATAGTGGAAGCTTTCAGATGTTGAATATAGATTTCATTCAAACAGCTGTACTTTTAGTGATTAGGCAAAAACAATGTGAATAAGAAGAACTGCAGCATGGTGCATGTTGATGGAGAGAAGCTTGAGAAAAACAGAGGAGAGATATAGTTTGGAGAGGCTCATACGTGAATTGTGGGTACAAACAAGTGTAAGAAGTTCACTTCGATGACCACCTTTCCGCTAAGGTATGGTGCTCTCCAGAGAAATGGCTGACCCTTTTTGAACAACATTACATGAACTACATCGAGAAAAAATAACAAACAGATGAGCGATCAGCTTTGAATAAATCTAAACCTGTTCAAGAAAGCAAGAGAAGGCCAAACCATGCAGATTTTGGGGAAAAAACCACGAGTACAGGAATATTCTGAGGTGCCTGAAACTATTCCCCATCGGTAACTGATTCTACCTAGTTTTCTGAGAACTGCATGAGCATTATCACTTTCCAGGTAAATAAGATATCAAATGATAACGAATCAGTTGTACCAATGGTAATTACAGAAGGACCAAACCCGTCACCTGCCCATTTCACTTTGAACCTTCTAGGAGCATAAACGTTCCTTAACTTCCTCCACAAAATCAAGAAATGTTCCCAAAAAATGAAGAATAAAGTAGAACGGCTCTTTCTAACACCGCTATAAATACTTCAATTCCTGGGTGCTCCTCTACGTACCCTCCTCTTGATCTTTATTATATCAAATTCTTTGGCCAAATATCGAGAACAAGATTTCATACTTGGGCCATCAATGATCATGATATGATATTTGCATCCTAATTTAGTAAAAAAAACATCACCCTATTGAAGTTTATAAATCAGTCCGTCTATATATGGAGAAATAATTTAGATTAAACACAGCCCAACAGACAAAAAAGTGTTCACTTGGACTAGGACATCTACCTGGAGACATGCAACATTGTCGGCCTCGTCCAAAGTTGGAGACCCGAAACACAAACTTGGCTTTAAGAAACAGATCATCTGAGCCGAGACATTCATCCATTAACAGAATAATTAACAAATTTGGCATACAGCCCTTTGGAACATGCAACTCGCTGGCCATGACACGCAATTTCCTGCAGAAGAGAATTTTGATTTGGAGAACCATATAACATAAGGATTCTCTATCAAGCAAATGAAATTAGGGCTACAGATGAGAGGTCTAAAAAGAAATTCACCAGTTCCAGTTCCCGACTTTGAAGACATCTGAACGGTAGTCGGAGTCTTGGCCAATGCTCTCTATCTTCCACTCCGCCACTGATGATGTTACATCCACCTTGGAATTGCTCATCTCTGTAGTCATCTACAGCTCTCCTTTCCTGCCAGTGGCAAGAGTCTGGTTCCTTATTCGGGATCTTAGAAATTTTAAACAGGGCACCAAGCCAAAGTCTATAGAAAAACTTAGCCCTCTAACAGAGCGTAGATAAGTCATGGATAAGGCAAAGTAAACTTTTGCTTGAATAACGTATTTTGCATGGTATCACCATCATAACAGTTATTATTACGTGGGAAAAATATAATTGAATATCAGATTCAAATAAAAACTTAAGAATATAAGAAATTGTTACAAGATTAAAATTGACTGAAATTTTGAGACTCACATGGCTTCATCCACTCTACAGATGAACTAGAAACCTGAGAACAACTTAAAAAATCGAAATGGAAATCAGTTCATAATGTCCCATTTTTTTTGTCTTGTGGCCTCTTAGTGAAGTTTTTAACGTAATTCAAAAAAGAACCTAGTCCAAGAATGATTTTGTTCATCCATTGAAGACAGGAGAAGGATCAGAAATCCAATTAATGACGCCTATCAGCAATGGGAAAGAAGTAACAACAGTGATACGTGAGAATGACCAGCGATCTAATAGAAGGAAGAAGAATGATTTATGAGAATGATCAACAATCCAATTGAATTTCGGGGGGGTCCATTCCGGGGGCCCCTCTTTCTCTTTTCAAAAAAAAAAAAAAAAAACAATCCAATTGAAGAAACAAGAATGATTAATGAGAATAATAAACATTTAGTTGAATAAATGATTATGATTAACTAGAATGTTCAACAATCCAATAGAAGAAACAAGAAAGATTTGATGAGAAGATCAGAAATTGAATAGAAGGAGAATGATTTGTCAGATCGATTGACATTCCACCAGAAGAAACTGTAATTATCTCTGACAATGATCAGAAATCTGATAGAGCATACCAGTAGGATTATTTAGAATACTTCACAATCCAATAGAAGAAACGAGAATGATCCATTTGAACAATTAGACTCCAATGGAAGAAAATGAGAATGATTCATGAAAAATGATCGGCAATCAAGTAGAAGAAACGAAAAGGATTTAATCAGAATGATTAGAAATCCAAAATAAGATACAAGAATGTTGAGTGAGAACAATTAACAATCCAACAGAAGAATTGAGAATGATTAATGAGAAAAGATTTCTAATGATCAATATTAATCATTCTCGTTTCTTCTTTTTGATTCCTGATCTTTCTCATTAATCATTCTCTATGATTATCATGAGGATGATCAGAAATCTATTAGAAGAAATGAGAAAGATTTCTGGCAATGATTACCTTTAGAAATGAGTTCCCGACTGTGTTCTAGGGTTTAGAAGAGACAGAGGTCCGAACAGTAAGAGAGGATTAAGGGAAAAGAACACTTTTATTATTGATACTGAGTGGGTTTTAAAAAGAGAACATATGACCGTTATACACACAACGGTCACTTAACCCAACCGTAAAACGAGTAAGAGCATAGACGTAATTAGAGACAGTATAACCACACATGGCAGTTTGCTGACAATTATCATAAGGATGATCAGAAATCTATTAAAGGAAATGACAGAGATTCCTGGCAATGATTATCAATCCAGTAGATTTCTGTTAGAAAGATCATAATCAAATAGAAAACAGTAGATGGATTTATGAAAATGATCAGCAATACAATTGAAGAAACGAGAATGGTTCATGAGATCGATTGGAAATTCATGGGAAGAAATGAGAACGATTGATGAGATTTGTTAATAATCCAATAGAAGAGTCGGGAGTTATTTGATTAGAATGAAGAGAAATCCAAAAGAAGAAAAAGAACGATTTGATGAGAACTAACGGAAATCGAATGGAAGAAACGAGAATGATTGATGACAGCAACCAACAATCCAATAGAAGAAATGAGAATGATTAATAAGAGCGATCGGCGATCCAATAAAACAAACGAAAATGATTTATGGAAAGGACCAGCAATCCAATAGAAGAGTCGAGAGTGATTCGTAAAAACGAAGAGAAATCGAATAGAGTAAACGAGAGCGATTTAAGAAGAACAAATCATACT
>CM044115.1:0-74126 GCA_024174645.1 Lemna minuta | reverse complement strand
GTGTTTAGGGTGTAGGGTTTTTGTGTGTTTATTCAAGATGATGTGACCTCCTATGAAGACTACTCCAAACACACACGAGCCCAAAGTGTCGACTCATGTTGGGGGAGAAGAGTCATACCTGAAATGGGTGTTTACACCTCGTGAGATGCACCAAATTGAGGTGATGAGGTGGCTCTCATCGAGGTGTGGAAGAGGAGGAAGGAATCACCCTAACCCAAAACCTGACGATATATCTCTATTTCCTCAAGTGCAAGTTGAAGCCCATATACACACCAAGCTTCTACGCGGCATCTCTAGTGCCCAAAATGTGACGCTAGGTTGATGTTACTGTCTCCACCCCCATTGGAGGTGTTGGCAGCTGAGGTCGATAAACTTTATGAAATTTCGATCAAAACATGGAAGACATCGGAATATATTGAATCAGATGTTTAAAACATTGAGGTACCAAGAACAAATGATCCTATCATCTAGTATATATGAGAAAACATACATACAGGGTTTCCTTGAATCAGTTCTTGAAGCTATTCAAGTGTCTAGCCTCTAGCAGTATTCACACGGTCTCCGGATGGTTGGATCTCCTCTTCAAAGCTCTTCACTAAGAAAGAAATATAAGAAAGGAGAGAATTCTCACAAGTTTTGCATGGGAACCTTGAGTTATCGTCATTCTCCCCCTATTTATAGACATTTGGTATGTGATTTTTCCTAAAAACCCTCATAATTATGTCTATATTTGCCAACACCTATGCACCTTATGTGTGTGACCCTCTAAGTCTATATATCTCACTAGTTAATAACTCTATAGACCAAATAACATCTTATTAGTCAACCTTAACTAATTATCGATATCAACATATAGATTAATGAATCAATGATCAATTTAACCTAATTGATCGGTTGACTTGCCAGCCTGTTGGGTGCCAAGCTACACCACATACTCTAGGTGATATGGAGTATATAAGAACTCCCCTACGGAACAACATCGATGGCTACAAGATCAATCATACTCATCGTATGGGTTGGATGAGATAGTGTTATTCTTTCCGGATAATTTAATGTCCTTCTCGAATATCCCACGAATAGGAATTTTTAAAACATATGTTTAAGGACTATTGATCACTATATTATGATTTCATCATAATTCTCTTAGTCATTGCATATGCTCAGGGATTTCATTGCAAAGATCACACAAGAATGAAAATGAATAAATTTCATTTCAATAAATATAAATGAGATACATGGAAGTGTGATTGGCTTATAGGCCATATAATATCCATTAGGGGGTGTCTTAATGGACTTGAACACGAAGACATATAGAAGGGTTTCAATTCAAGAGAGCTAATTACTTTGACTCCCACTCTTTGTATTGTTAGGTTCAAAAGCTGATAAATCTTCTAAAATTTTGATCGAAATATTGAACACAAAAAAATATATTAAATCAGATATTAAAAATACTAAGGTACTAAGAACAGAGTATCATATCATCTGGTATGTATGAGAAAATATATTTACATGGTTCTCTTGAAGAAGTTCTTGAAGCTACTCAAGTGTCTAACCTTTAGCACTATTCACATAATCTCTAAATGGCAGGATATCATCTTCAAAGCTCTTCACCAAGAGAGAAAGATAAGAAAGGAGAGAATATCTACAAGGCTTGCATGAGCACCTTGAGTTGTGGTTGTTCTCCCCTTATTTATAGACATCTGGTATGTGAATTTTTCATAAAAAGCCTCATAAATATATCTATATCTGCCAACATTCATAAACCTTCTATGTGTGACCCTATAGGTCCATATATCTCACTAGTTAATAACTCTATAGGCCCAACAACACCTTATTGGTCAACCTTAATTAATTATATATATCAATATATTGATTAATTAATCAAGGATTGATTTAACCCAATTCATAGGTTAAGTTGCTAGCCCGTTGCTGGCCAAGCTAGACTACATACTCTAGGAGAAATGGAATATATAAGAACTCCCTTATAGAACCTTTCCGTCATCAACTATCATATATGTATACTATTTTTTCCCCACGAGACTAATGAATGACTTAGGGTATGGACAACTATCAAACCCTAATCAATCATTCAAGTTAGTACTGATGTGTATAGGAAATCATCAAGATCTCCTTCAATATTTCCACTAACTTGGCCAAGGATTTCATCACATCTCATTCCTTGAGTCAATCTCCTCAAATGTTGAGGGTGGATGATCTCATCTTGACCACACAATCATTTTTGAGGAATTCATGTCATAATCAAAACAAGGTCATCCATGTACAAGATGTCTTTGGTGTCTCAAGTCAAAGGACCACATACACAAATGTGACATGAATCAACCTGATTGATAGTTAAAAATGATACCATTAAGGGATTCATACGGATCATTTCAGTAAACTCTTTCTCTAAAGAGCACATACTATATATCCTTAGTGTCTCCACACCGACGACTACAAGAGCATCCATACTCATCATATGAGTCAGATCAGATAGTGTTATTCTTTCCACATAATTTGATATACCTCTCAAATATCTCATGAATAGGAATGTTTAGAAGATATGTTTAAAGACTAGTGATCATTGTATTATGATCTCACATACTTCATTGTAAATATGATCATATAAGAAATTGTATACGATCATGGACTTCACTGTAAATATCATACACGGAATGCCAATGAATAGGTTTCATTTTATTGAACATAAATGAGATACATGAAAGTGTGATTGGCTCATAGATCACATAATATCTATCATGTACTAGCAGGTGGCCCTTGGCAATGAGCCACTGCCTTGAGGGAGCATGAAATAGAGTGCACTGAATGTTTAGGGAGGGCATGCCTAGTTGCTTGAGTTGATGGCAGCCTCAAGCCAGTGTGTGCATTCTTTCTAGGAAGAGAAGAGGAACAACTGTCGTGGAAGTATCATGTATGTGGCTAGTACGTCTGTCGTTTGGTTCCCTTCTTGTAGATGATGTGTGATGGCTCTCAAATGACTCTTACATCTCATAATATCATATCATATGGTGTGGAGCCACCAATGTGGACGACTACCTACGCATATCATATCAACTAATGATAATCTCGATCACATGTGTTTTTCGTCGTTGTTGTACGTCGATTTCATAAAATCAAATATTGTTCCTTACTTAGTATAATTTGGGCAAGGTTTGAATCCCTAAGGAGATGAAAAAAATGAGGTTATGTGTGCAAAAGAAAGATGAGGGCGGAGGAAGATGTGTGAGTTGAAATGGAGCATTTGGAGACGAGTGATAACATGCAATTTTAACATGCAATTATACGACTATTAATACAAATTAAGACATAAAACATTTAATTTGTATGCATACTTTGAGTGCATATCTATCATTTCATGCAATTTCAAGTTAGAATATCAAAATGCACTATGTAATGGATTATTCATTTTTAAGAATATATTTTAGAGTAGATTATTCCCATCTATATTTGAGATTATAATTGGGTTTCAATGTTAAAAAATGAGTTAAAATAATTTTTATATACTCATTTATTTTTCTAAGTTTGAATTTCTAAGAGAAATGAGTGTATTTTTGAAATAAAAAAATTTATTCTATTTTTATTCAAATAATTTGACTTTTTATAATGATAGATAATTTAATTTTTTATCCAACAAAATAAATTTAGATTAATTTGGAGTTGTATTTTTTAAGTTATGAATTTTCTCATTTTTAGGTATTTTTCTAGAATTTTAATGATTTTTTTCTGAATTCAATTCGATTTATTTTGAATTATATGAATAAAAAATATGTTTTTTATTGCGTGCTGACGTGACAAGTGAGGTGGTGCGGACAAAAACAACGGTGCCACGTGGTGACATATGAGACGACCACGTGTCACACACGTGTATATGTGCCCGCGCATGTGAGTGCAAATGTGCATGTGTGTGTGTGAATAAGGAGAAAGCATTCTGTTAAGGATTTTTGCTAACTCCTTATTCGCGTATTACTTATATACGCGCGCATTCACATGGATTTCCGTCATATGGAATTATGGTTTATTTTCAAAATGTGCAGGTGACGTGGCATTGCGTCGAGCGTTCGATTCAAGTGTTAAATGAAAACCGTCAATCGTCACCTAAGTCGAGGGGTACGTGGTGTAATTGGATTGGTCGGCGAATCGTTTTAAAAATGATTTAATCTCAACCGTTCATCAAAAGAGTTATAACGGCAAAGATTAAAACTGACGAAAATGCATCTAGAGCATTAGATCAAGATTAGACCGATGGCATTTCATGCATTTTCTCTTCACACGCGATGTGACCAAATCTTAGCGATACATCTCTGATCTAAAGGACGTGACTTAACCGTAACAATTCAAAGCCTGGAGTTTCATCTCACCTGTTAATCAATGATGAAACGCCAAATCCGACAGTTACGCCCAAATTTCCTATAAATTGAGATTTTCTTCGACAATGTAAATCATTCTTGGATGTTTTCGAGTAATCGAACTGTCTAGACACCACCATCCTTGAATATCTCGCTTTCTTCTTCTTTTAGACTCATTTCCACGTTGATGGAGTGGTTGAAAGTGAGATTTCATTGAGAGAATAGGGAGAATTAGCCTCTTGAACGCCGACAATCGTCTTCAAAACTGTAGAATGAAAAGCCTTTGATCCAGTGATCAATTGGATCATTTAGATCGCCAGGTTAGATTATATGTTTTCCTCCTATTCTTTCATCTTGTATCATTAGATTGTAATTTAGAATTATAGATTTAGTGATTTTTTTTTAATTTTGGATTTCTCTCTCTTCACATTCAATAATTTCTATCGAATTCGTTGTTTGATTTCTCCGCAAATTTTGATCTAAATTGATTGATATTTTATTCTGTGAATTCATCTTTGAGTTCTCTTTCAAAATCTATCAAAATCCCTAATTTCTCAGCCCAATTCATTATCCGATTTGATCGAATTTTAAATAATACCTCAAAAATACCTTAATTCTTCGTGGATAGGCCCTTATTCACCACTATGCTATTCAATTCGTGATTATTTCTTTAAATTAGTGAGTTTGATAATTATTTTGACGCGTATCCACATATATTCAACGACCAGGCAGATTTGCATCCTCAATGAGTATGAGAGATAATTTTAAGTTTCTCTTATAATTAAGATAAAAATTAGAAAATAGATGAAATAATTAGATTAATAGAGATAATACGATGGAAATATGAGAAAAGTAGATGGCAGTAGCAATGGATAAATGCACGACGAGGGATGGCAGTAGCAATGGAGAAAAGTAGATGGCAGTAGCAATGGAGAAAAGTAGATGGCAGTAGCAATGGCAGTAGCAATGGAGAAAAGTAGATGGCAGTAGCAAAAATTCAGTTATAATCTCAAAATGCACTAATTTAGGGATAATTATGATAAAGTAACATAAATATTTTAAGATTAGAGTATCCCCATTTTTTATTTGAGATTATAATTAGGTTTTAATGTTAAATAATAAGATAAAATACTTTTTGTAAGTTTTATTTTCTAAAAGAAATGAGTGCATTTTTAAAATAAAAACTTACTCTCTTGTTATTTATTGAATTTGACTTTTTAGAATGATAGATAATTTAATTTTTGATCCAAGAAAATAAATTTGGATTAATTTGGAGTTATATTTTAAAAGTTATGAATTTTCTAATTTTAAGGGATTTTAGTTGAATTTTTCTGATTTGTTATGAATCTAATTTGATTTATTCTGAATTAAAATTAATAAAAAATAATTTTTTTATCGTGTGCTGATGTGGCAGTTGATGTGGCACAGACAAAACAGTGGCACCACATGTCACACACGTATGTGTGCACGCGTGTGTGAGTGCGCATGTGTGTGCGTGTGTGTGATTAATGAGGATAAACACCCTTTCAAGGAGTTTTGCTCTCTCATTAATTGCATACTACTGATCTTCTTGTCGGATTTCAATAATGTCAAGTCAGACTATTTGCTAATGTTTTTATGCGCAGGTGACATGACAGCATGCGGAGCGCTCGATCGAGTGATTCAAATCATGATCTTTGATCGTCACTTAAGTGAGGGGGTACGCAGCGTACTCCTATTGGGCGACGATTCGTCTGAGATTAATCTGAGGAACTCCTATTCAGCCACTAATCTGAGGAGTTATAACGGTTGAGATTAAATGATATTAAAACTGTCTGATAGACATGTGGATGCATCAAGAGCATTAGATCACGATCGGACAGTGAGCGTTTCACGCGTTTCTCCTTCACGTGGGACGTGACAAAATCTCAACAGTTAATCTTCGATCCAATGGACACGATTTAAGCATAGTGATTCACATATATGCATTTTATCAAAGCCGTTGACTGAAGATTAAATGTCGTTCCGATGGTTACGTCCAAATCTCCTTATAAATTGACATGTTCTTTGACGATGTAAAGCATTCTTGGGTGTTTCAAGTAATTAAACTGTTTAGACATCTCAATCCTTGAATCTCTTGCTTTCTTCATCTTCTAGATTAATTTTTGCATCCAAGGAGTGTTTGAAAGTGAGATTTCATTGAGAGAATAGGGAGACATCGCTTCTTGAATGCCGACGATCATCTTTGAATTCACGGAATGAAGAGCCTTTGATCTGGTGAGCAACTAGATCAATTCAAGCACTATCTTATGTTAGAATTCGTGTTTTTTATCCTAATCTCTCTTCCTATAAAATTAGATTTCAATTTTGAATCGTAGATTAAGTTAATTTTGATTTTTATTTTAGTTTTCCTCTCTCTTCACGTTAAACAATTTATACCTAATTCACTTGTTAATTTCTTCGAAAATATTGATCCAAATTCTGTGATTTTTTATTTCATGGATTCGCCTAAAAGTTATCTTTCTAAAAATATCAAAATCCCTAATATCTCACCTCATTTCATCCTCCAATTGGATTAAATTTCAAAGAGTTCTTCGAATATATCTTAATTCTCCCTTGTTTTGACCCTTATTCACCTCTATACTATCTAATTTATGATTATTTCTCGAAATTGGTGAGTTTGGTAATTGTTTTGACGCGAGTCTGTGTGTATTCAATGACCTCGCAGATTTGCTTCGTCAACATGATAACATGTCATTTATACATTTATTTTCATCATCATAAATATGTTTTAATGCATAATTATTTCGAATATGATGCACATAATCATTTTTGTGGCATTTTTTTATATTTATAGTGTTATTCCACTAATGTATTGAGTTTGCATCTAATTAATGTTGATTATATATGTTTTGTCATGCATATGCCTTGGCATGCATTGTTCTTTCGAAATGTATATCTTGAGACTAACCCCATTTGCCTTCTTTGAAGTCAAGTGGTTGAATTCTCACATTTTTATGCAAGGGCATACGAAAAATATATGTAAATACATGGAGAGTAATTTTATGGAAAGTGAGGAGAAAATGACATCTTCACCGTTTTAAGGGCAATTCAACTCTAATTCAATGAAGGCAAAGGGTGATCAAGGTGTGAATCAAGGTCAAACGTAATCAAATTTATTTTATAAATGATTATAGAATCCTCCTATCTTTTTGGCGGCAACCACTGCACTAAGCTAACTTGTGATCAAAAGGATTAGGGTTTAGGGTTTTTTTTTTGGGCGTGTTTTATTTAGTTTGTTTTTCAACTTTGACCGGGGACTACTCCAAACACACGTGAGCCCAAAGTATCAACCCGTACACAGGGGATAAGGTACGTACCTGTGATAATTTGGTGGTGGGTCTCTCCTCGTTAGGTATGCCAAATCAAGGAGTAGAGGCGCCGATGAGAGGTATGAAGGAATGGAATCACCCGATTCCCTAAACCTTGTTTGCATCTGTATTACCCGAGATCCAGGGTGAAGCCTATATGGGCACCGGCTTCTAGGTGGCATCTCATATGCCCAAGATACAAGGCTGAGTCGATTTATCCATCTCGACTCTAGGCGGAAGGAACCTCATGAATTTGGCATCAAGTTATAGTGATGATGCCAATTGATGACTCTATGTGAGTCTGCTTTCCCACACGTTAGGGTAGGGAACCCCTGACGAAGCGTTTTCGTGCGATTGTTAAACACACAAAACGTAGGTAAATTTTTTTTTATAAAACTTAAGTCACAAAGATAAGATATAAAATCAAGTAATGTGTAAGTATCGGGTCGATCCACAAAGAGCAGGGTTGATTTTAATTGCAGAGTTGACTTGGTCAAACTTAGGTTTAAAAGAGGTTTTAAAAAAGTAGAAAAATATGTGATGAATAGAAATGATATAAATAGACTAAATAAGAAGTTTTAATAATTGAATTCTCGCATTTCGCAGAGAAAAGTCAAAAGTTAAAGTCAAAGCATTGACTTTGACCAACACTAAGTGTTCTATAAAATCAGAGAACCAAAAGGTGTCAGCAGATTACGAAAATTATATATTTAGAAACTAGAGAGAAAATGGAATTTATTGATAGAATTTGTGATTTTTGGATAAGAAATAGATTTACTATAAATTATTGAAAATCAAATATCAGAAAATCCCCGAAATGAACACCTCAGAGGAAATCTTCAAATTGACTGGTCAAATGAAACCCAAATCTTGAAATTTATATGTCAATGGAAAGCTAAGAACTAGAGGAATCTAGAGAGACCAAAATGATTGAATTCCGATTTTGAAATTGAAATTAATTTACCCCATAAGTCAACGTTTGAATTCTAATTAAGAATGAACAGTGCTCGGTCAGACGTCAAATTGAAGGGTCAAATGAAGTTGGAATTCGATAAATTTACTATCCACGGAAAGCTGTTGAAAAGAGGAATCCAATGAAACTAAAATCAAGTGATTTGGAATTATAATATGAGAGATATACTATTTTAAAAATTAGTGATTTTTCGTACTGAATTTAGGGAAAATGAAGAACACTATGAATTAATTTGCGAAATTAAACTTTTAGATATAATAAAAACCTCTTGATAATCGATCGAATATCACTACTAACCTGATTTCCACAAGAATGGGGCTTCAATTCACGTGGATTGAAGCGAATTTGTTCGATTTCTTCCTCGCGAACGTTCGGAATTGAAGGGGAAAATTCGATAACATCAAAGAGAAATTCGCGATCAATCTCGCTCCAATTGCTTCACAATTGAGTCTAAACGTGGGAGGATCATGAAGAACTTAAGATTTTTCTCCAAATTCGCTTAATTGCTTCACGATCGCGTGGCGATCGGGCCTTGATCGTGGACTTTCTCCCTACCGTTGATTCCGCCATCTGATGAAGATCGATTCCACGAGCATGCATTTTGATTCTGATCACAACGATGTTGATTCCGCTGCCGCAATTGGTCACGATCGCGTGGCGATCGGGCCTCGATTGTGGACCTCCCGTTTGATGCGATTCTGCCATCTGAGGAAGATTGTACATCTACTTCACGTTTGCATTTTGATGAAGATCCAGTGCTCCCGAGCTTCCACGTGTCGTCAAGTAAGCCGTCCGATGCCTCCAGATGAAGGTCACAATCGCGATCACGATCAAATGCTCCTGGCGCCTCCATGTGTCAACATATGAATCATTGATGATCGTCACTTAACCCGTATTTCACGCACGTGCTCTGAGTAATGATCGTGTGGACCTGAGTCCACTCGATCGACGCGTTATAAACGATGCGATTAGAATCAAACGTACGTAGTGTTGCCACGTCGCGTGCAGAAGAAAAACGTGTGGGAACATAGTCCCACCCGGAAGAAACAACGGGAGAGTGTTTGCTTAGAAGGTGGGGCGGTTTAACGCTATTGCGTTACCGCCCCAATCATCTTACCAAGGCCCACTAACCGGTGGGCCCTTCACTTGCCGACCCTCCTGCCACGTGGTGCCCCTCACGGGCGTCCGCGTGGACCGTGTGGCCTCCTGCCACGTGTCCGCGCCCTATGCGCCACCTGTGCCTCATGCAGGGCTCGCACGGCTCTGCCACGTGGCCTTGGGTGCCGCGTCGCATCTGCGTGGGTCTCGCGTGCCACGTCATCTCTGTGCCACATCAGCTACGTGCGCCACATCAGCCTCGCGGGGTCTGTGGAATATAGACCCCCTTTTCCGCGATTTTAAATAGGAAATACTTGATAAAAAATTCATTAAAAATCAAATTAAAATATGAAAAGGGGCATAAACTTTAGAAATTCATAACTTAAAATGTAGAACTCCTTTTTAATCCAAATTTTCTCCATTAAATCACATTTCTCTTCCTTTTTAACATCATGTCATTTAAAAAATATATTTTCAAAGAAGAAATTAAGATGAATTAAAAATTACTTAACTTATTTCTTAATAAATCTTCATAATCATAATTTTATCTTAAAATTATCCTTCAAAACATGCACTAAAGTCAAAATCATTTCAAGAAAAAAGATTAACTTGTATTATTTAAAATTTATAAAAGACAAATCATCTATCAAGCATGAAATTATCCCTAATTTATGCATAAATATCGAGTTTAGTGAAATGACATACCAATGGAGAAAATTCCTAAAAAGTATGATAACATGCATCAGATTCACATAAAATAAGCATGAATATGAGTTAATTAGGATAAGAAATTAAGTTATAAATGCATGTTATCACACCCCCCCCGACTTAAATCATTGCTAGTCCCTTAGCAATGGAAAGAGAAAAAGTATGTAATAGGACTAACAAGCTTAGAAAGCCATGGGTTAAGCATTGATAGAATCTGAAATGAATGTTCTACCTTAAATGATCCCAAGAAGAAAGTAATGTACTAAAAACTTAGGGTCACGGCATTCCTCCGGCAAACACTATAATCCACCACAAAAACTAAGAATGCTCTTGCCCTACATACTAATAGAAATATACTTAATAAAAAAAAATTCATCATACCAAACCAATCATCGCCTCCTCCTTGCACTATGGACATGAATGATAAGGGCACGAGAAGTAGAAACAAGCATCATCCTTTTCATACATAGTGGCTATAAAATAGAGTCGGCTAAAACACATGGGAGGTAGCTTATCATTCTAATTCTACTTTTTTTTTATTTTTCTTCTTTTCATCCTAATTCTATTTTTTTATATTTTTATTTCTTTCTAATTCTAATTTATTCATCCTAATTCTACTTGCTGCAAGCCTTTTTGAAGAAGGAGATTAGGTGATTCAGAATTTGAAATTTACAAGGCTTTTTATGCAACTTTATTGAAAAACAACATAACTCATTTCATGGTGCTCATCCTACCCATGTGTCGTCCTTAGTAGACATGCAGCTTATTCCCCCAAAGAGGTTTTGGTATCTCTATGGATCAGGGAGCTTCACTATGTTAATAATAGTAGTGCCAACAAAGGATGATACAAGCTACGACTTTCTATGGAAAGCGGAAGGATGTGCGTGCAAGGAGTCATTAACTCAAGATTTAGAAAGAAGAATGAGTGGATGAGAACTAAAGAAAGTTTTGAAAAATCATACTATGAGCTTGAGTACATCCTTAGTTTGGATTTAATGGTTCCCCAAAGGAATACCTAGATCCATAATTCCATTGACTCTACCATCTCCTCAACATAACACTTAAGGTTGCTCTTCCCACAATTTTCTAAACAAGTGGAGGTGTTAATGTACTCTATGCTCTTCTGTTTCATGTGATTTTGAAAAGATCATGTTTTTGTTCACATGTTTAAAAATCAGATCATGCATAGAATACTAAATGAAGAAATACAAAAAATTTTAAAAATTTTAAGTTTTCTAGAAAACTCCCCCCCATACTCATTCCTTTTATTGTCCTCAATAAAATCCAACATGCTCATGGAAAAAGTGTTGACAATCAATATTCATGGCATGCAACATCAGTAAAAAGCAAAAGAGACATAGGAGAGAAAAGAAAAACTTAGCAGAAATTTTGCATTGGTTGCATTCTTCTCTTCATTTGTGGAGTTATTTTGGAGCTGAATTTCTTCTTTTGATGTTCCCCTCTCCTTAGTACCTAATAAACTTATAGAGAAGCAACAACAAACATCAAAGAAAATAGCGAATATAAAAGTAAAAATAAATACTAAAACAAGAACAAAGATAGAGAATAAATGTAAAAAGAAAAATAAGGATGGGTTGCCTCCCAACAAGCGCTATGTTTTACGTCTTTTAGCTAGATGTAACTCCCTCTAACGACTAACTAATGGCAGCGATCTTAAGGGATTGCAGCTCTTCACTATGAGGAGGTGGAGGTCCTTATTCACCAATGTATGGCTTCAACCTATGTCCATTTACCTTGAAGGAAATATTGGTCTTGGGATCTAAAATCAAGACCGATCTATTATCATATACTTCAAGGATCTCATATGGACCATCCCACCTTGAGCGCAATTTCCCTGGAAAGAGTTTAAGACGAGAATTATAAAGTCATACCTTGTCATGAACATGAAAAGTTTTCCTATTGATGTGCTTATCATGAAAGGCTTTATTTTTGTCTTTATAGATCTCGGTATTTTGATACGACTCATTCCGAAGTTCTTGGAGCTCTTGAATTTGTAGAAGTCTTTCTTTTCCAGCTTGATCAAGAGATAGATTGAGCTTTTTAATGGCCCAATATGCTCTATGCTCTAACTCAACGGGGAGGTGATAAGGTTTGCCATAAATGAGCCTAAAAGGAGACATCCCAATGGGTGTCTTGAATGCGGTGTTGTAGGCCCATAGAGCATCAGGTAGCTTCGCTGCCCAATCTCTTCCATCCGTGTGAATGATCTTCTTCAATATGTTTTTGACTTCTCTATTGCTGACTTCTACTTGGCCATTTGCTTGGGGGTTGATACGGGGTCGTGACGCGATGGTGAACTCCATATTTCCTTAGTAAACTCCTAAAATGAGAGTTAGTAAAATGAGATCCACCATCACTAATAATAGCTCTAGGACAACCGAATCAAGAAAAGATATTATTAACAATGAAGCTATTAATCACTCGATGATCGTTTATCCTCGTCGGTATCGCCTCGATCCATTTGGACACATAATCCACCGCTACAAGAATATACTCTTTGCCCTCCGAAAGTGGAAGTGGTCCCATAAAATCAATCCCCCAAAGATAAAAAATTTCTACCTCAAAGGATGATTTGCAAGGGCATTTCATCTCGCTTTGAGATGTTCAATGCGGATTGACACTTTAGACACTCCTTGCAATACTTGATTGCATCCCTGAATAGAGTTGGCCAATAGAAGCCACTTTGTAGCACCTTTGCTCCAGGTCTTTCTCGGCACAAAATGTCCTCCACATAAAGATGAGTGACATATCGCTAGAATATGCTCTTGTTCCTCCTCCGGAACGTATCGCCGAATAATCTGATCAGCCCCTACATAGAACAATTGGGGTTCTTCCCAAAAATAATGTCTAACATCATAGGCAAATTTCTTCTTTTGATGCGTGTTCCAATAATCGGGGACAGATTTTGTGACTAAGTAATTAACAATATGCGCAAACCAAGGTACCTTGGTCACAACGGTGAGGAGCTGCTCATCTGGAAATGCGTCACAAATCTCACTCTGAAGATGTGGTGTGGAGTCGAGAAAGATGATTCACCACCGAGTTTCTCACTTCCCTTCTTGTCCTTGATCTCCAAATCGAATTCTTGAAGAAGGAGAACCCATCTAATTAGCCGTGGTTTAGCCTCTTTCTTGGACAGCAAGTACTTCAATGCGGCGTGGTTCGTGTAGACAATGATCTTGCTGCCCAAGATGTACGGCCTAAACTTCTCTAAAGCAAAGATAACTGCTAACAACTCTTTCTCCGTAGTCATGTAGTTAAGTTGAGCATCCACTAGCGTCTTGCTTGTGTAACATATGGCGGTCGACTTTTTGTCGATTCGTTGCCCCAAAACCGCGCCCACTGTAAAATCAGAAGCGTCACAGATAATCTCAAAAGGTAAGTCCCAATTAGGACTTTGTAAAATAGGCGCTTCCAGTAAAGCTTGCTTCAGCTACATAAAGGGGTGCTTCCGTTCTTCCTCAATGATAAAGTTTTTTTATTTGCATAAAAGAGAAGTCAGTTGTTTTGAGACTTTAGCAAAATCCTGAATAAAGCGACGATAAAAACCGACATGTCCTAGGAAACTTCTAAGTTCCCTTATCGACTTAGGTAGTGCAAGGTCTTGGATTACGTCAACCTTGGCCTTGTCCACTTTCAAACCTTTGCTTGAGACTAAATGTCCAAGCACTATACCTTCTCGTACTTTGGAGTGGGACTTCTCCCAACTAAGAACTAGGTATTTTTGAATGCAAACATCAAGGATTTTGTGTTAAGTGCTTTAAGTACGCATCAAAACTCAGCCCGAAAACTGAGAAGTCATCCATGAAGACCTCCATGCTCTCTCCTATAATATTAGAGAAGATGGCCATTGACGAAAGAATTTTTGTGCGTCGTTAAAACACAAAAACGTAAGTCAAACAAAATTTATAAAAACTGAACTCACAGAGATAAGATATAAAATCAAGTAATGTGTAAGAATCGTGTCGATCCACAGAGAGCAGGGTTGACTTTAATCGCAGAATTGACTTGGTCAAACATAGGTTTAAAAGAGGTTTTAAAGAAGTAAAAATAAGATGTAATGAGTGGAAATGACATAAATAGACTAAATAAGAAGTTTTAAGAATTTAATTCTCGGGTTTGACGAGAAAAAGTCAAAAGTCAAAGTCAAAGCATTGACTTTGACCAATAGTAGGTGTTCTCCAAAATCAGAGAATCAAACAGATTCAGAAGATTACGAAAAATTATATATTTGGAAACTAGAGAGAAAAATGGAAATTTATGGATATATAATTCGTGATTTTTCGATAAGAAATGGATTTACTATGAATGATTGAAAATCAAATATCAGAAAATCCCCGAAATGAACACCTCAAAGGAAATCTTCAAATTGATTGACCAAATGAAATTCAAATCTTTGCAATTTATATGTCAATGGAAAGCTAAGAACTAGAGGAATCTAAACATGATCAAAATTATCGAAATTTCTGATTTTGTCAATTAAAAGTAAATTGACCCCGAAAAGTCAACATTTGACTTCTGATGAAAGATGAACAGTCCTCGGTCAAACGTTAAATTGCAGGGCCAAATGAACTCGGAATTCAATGAATTTACTACCCACGGAAAGCTGAGGAAAAGAGAAATCCACTGAAACCAGAATGAAGTGATTTGGAATTATAATTAAAAATTGGGAAAAATGAAGAACACTAAGAACTAATTTTCAAAAGTTAAACTTCTAAATGTAATAAAAACTCAAATTACCTCTTGATAATCGATCGAATCTCACAACTAACCCAATTGCCGCAAGAATGAGGCTTCAATTCTCGTGGATTTAAGGGAATTTGCTCGGATTCTTCCTCGTGGACGTACGGAATTTCATGGGGAAAATTTGATGAAATCAAGGAGAAATTCGTGATCAATCCCGCTCCAATTGCTTTGCAATCGAGTTTAAATGCGGGGGATCATGATGAATTAGAGATCTTCCTTGAAATTCGCTTAATTTCTTCATGAATCGATCAAAAGTTAAGTTTACAAAGGGAGAGAACATCTACTTATAGAGAAGTTTGTGCAAAATTGGTGGATCGTGGCCCACGACGCGGATTTCACTCCGTGTGAGTTCAGCCGTCAGATCGCGCGTAATGAGTGGGATCGTGGCCCATGACGCGGATTCCACTCCGTGTGATTTCAGCCGTCCAATTGCGCGATTTAATCCCGACCGTCCGATTGTGCGATTTAATCCCGTCTGTCCGATATCACTGTTCACGCCACGTAGGCACCATGTAGGCATCCATGTGGGCTTACGTGGCCCCGCCATGTGTCCGCATTGCGCCACATCACCTCCGTGGGTCCTGCAAAATCCAGAAAAATCAGAATAAAATCCAGAAAATACTATAAAATTAAGAAATTAAGAAATTCATTTTTATAACTCCTTTTTAACTCAAATTTTCTCCATTGGATCACAAATTCCTTCATATTTAATATTATGCCATCTAAAAATACAAATTAAAAGAATCATATAAGATGAATTTCAAATAAACATAGATAATTTCTTAAGAAGTCTATTTTATATCTTCCAATACTCTCTTCTTGAAATTAAATATTCTAATCATCTACTTAAGTCAAAGTAAATTAAGGAAAATACTTAATTCTTATTAATTTAACCTTGCAAAAAGATTAATCATCAAGAAAGCACATAATTAACCCTAAATTATGCATAAATATGAACTTTAGTAGAATAGCATACCAATGGAGAAAATTCATAAAATTAAGATAACATGCATCATAATTACATAAAATAAGCATGAATATGAGTAAAATAAGATAAGAATTTAAGTTATAAATGCATGTTATCAGCCATCATGCACCTTTGAAATGTGGCAGGGGCGTTACGTAGTCCAAATGGCATGCGTTGAAATGCATATGTTCCAAATGAACATGTGAACGTTGTTTTCTCCTGATCATCGGGGTGTATGGCTAAAATTAAGATAACATGCATCATAATTACATAAAATAAGCATGAATATGAGTAAAATAAGATAAGAATTTAAGTTATAAATGCATGTTATCAGCCATCATGCACCTTTGAAATGTGGCAGGGCGTTATGTAGTCCAAATGGCATGCGTTGAAATGCATATGTTCCAAATGAACATGTAAACGTTGTTTTCTCCTGATCATCGGGGTGTATGGCTAAAATTAAGATAACATGCATCATAATTACATAAAATAAGCATGAATATGAGTAAAATAAGATAAGAATTTAAGTTATAAATGCATGTTATCAGCCATCATGCACCTTTGAAATGTGGCAGGGGCGTTACGTAGTCCAAATGGCATGCGTTGAAATGCATATGTTCCAAATGAACATGTAAACGTTGTTTTCTCCTGATCATCGGGGTGTATGGCTAAAATTAAGATAACATGCATCATAATTACATAAAATAAGCATGAATATGAGTAAAATAAGATAAGAATTTAAGTTATAAATTCATGTTATCAGCCATCATGCACCTTTGAAATGTGGCAGGGGCGTTACGTAGTCCAAATGGCATACGTTGAAATGCATATGTTCCAAATGAACATGTAAACGTTGTTTTCTCCTGATCATCGGGGTGTATGGCTAAAATTAAGATAACATGCATCATAATTACATAAAATAAGCATGAATATGAGTAAAATAAGATAAGAATTTAAGTTATAAATGCATATTATCAGCCATCATGCACCTTTGAAATGTTGCAGGGGCGTTACGTAGTCCAAATGGCATGCGTTGAAATGCATATGTTCCAAATGAACATGTAAACGTTGTTTTCTCCTGATCATCGGGGTGTATGGCTAACTGATTATACCCCGAGTAGCCGTCTAGGAAGCAATAAAATCCTTGACCTGAAAGCTTGTCAAGAATTTGGTCAATAAATGGCAAGGGGAAATGGTCCTTCTTCGTCGCCGCGTTAAGCTTCCGATAGTCGATGCATACTCTCCACTTCGTCGGAAGATTCGTCTGAATTTCTTCGCCTTTGTCATTTGTCGTCATGGTGATCCCCGACTTCTTCAGGACAACATGCACCGGACTGACCCATGGACTGTCGGAGATGAGATATATGATACCTGCATTAAGCCATTTAAGGATTTCATCCTTAACGGCATCCCATACCTTAGGGTTGAGCCGTCTTTGTGCCTCTCTAGAGGGACGAGATTCCTCCTCTAGGAAAATGCGATGCGTGCACAAAGAGGGATCAATTCCCTTGAGGTCCAACAAGTTCCATCCGATTGCTTCCTTCCTCGCTCGCAAGACCGCCAATAATCTCTCCTCCTGGTCGTGATCTAGCTGCGAGGATATAATGACGGGGTTAGCACTATGATGATCAAAAAAAGTATATTTCAGCGTAGAAGGTAGCGGTTTTAGCTCGGGTGCCGTCTCGCCGGAGGGAAATGGATCATCCTCGGGCTCCTCAAAGCTCCTGTCCTCAATAGCCCCCATCGTTTCCTCGATACAACTCAAGATCTATGGATGTGGCTCGACGATATTTGACCTACATTCAAGGGATTTGCCAAAGGTTAGGAAGGTAATTGATCTAGAAATTCAACTCGCTTACCCTTCCTTTGCTCGGTGGAAGCATCGGAGCATTGAGCTTTAGCCCCTTCGACTCAGTCGAGTCGGTCGCTAACCTCATTCAATTTACTCATCATTTGTGCTAATGCACTCATGACGGGGTCAACTGAAGGTGCCGGAGGTGGGACAGCCTGTGGTGGTGTGACCGCTCGGGGAATACTGGGGGCGAAAGATGTCAGCCTCGGGTTCCCCATGTGCTGCAGCGCGGATCCGTAGGACTGATAATATGGAGTGTGCTGCCCGTTCTGCTACTGCGCATAAGTATGGTTATGAAAACTAGAATAACCCTTATTCGGGTAGTTTGACCTACCCGCCTGGCTCAAACCTGGTAATGAAGTAGGGTTTGGCCGAAATGAATATGGACCTTGGATTGCAATCATGGGGCAATCCAGCTCTACGTGCTCAAAACTAGAGCAATGCGAACACGACGAGACATCAACATGTGAAACTAGCGCAAGGCCATCAGAACACGGTCGGATTTTAAGCGAATCCATGATCAAGTTCTATGCTTCCGTCAGTTTCTCAATCTTATCTAAAAGCATACCTGTCTCTGCCACGCCTTCGCGTCCAACATCCCTCCCTTAGCGGGAGCGCTCCGTCCTCCGAAGGATTTAGCCGCATGATGGTGGCTATTTTCCGCCACCAACTCGATCGACTCAAGGGCTTCATCCTCATACTTGCTCATAAATGTGCCTCCACTAGCGGCATCGAGCAAATATCTATCAGGTGCACCTAAACCATCATAAAAAATTCTGAGTAATCTCATGTTTAGGTATACCATGATGCTGACACTGTCTCAGGAGATCCCTAAGTCTCTCCCAAGCCTCATAGAAAACCTCACCCAGCGCTTGTGAGAACTCGCGTATGGCACGTCTCATGACACTAGTCTTACCTACCGAGTAGTACTTACGCAAAAATGCGTCTTCCATATCTCTCCATGAATCAAACTCGCGGCACAAGGTGAAAAACCACTCCTTTGCCCTTTCCTTAAGCGTGAAGGGGAAGAAGCGCATCTTGGCCGTCTCGGAGGGGACATTGTGGAATTGGTTGAATTCGCACACCTGGATGAACTCGTGCACATGTCGATATGGGTCCTTTGATGGTAGTCCATGAAAAGTGGGCAAAAGGCCAAGAATATGTGAATCAATTTTAAAATTCGCACCTCATTGAAGAGGTGCATTGACTCGCGCAGTCTGCCTTTGGACGACCGGTCTTGCGTAATCGCTAAGACGTCTCACTATCTCGGCAGGAAGAGGGGCGTCTATCGGCTCTCCTAGCCCTGGTGTGGCGATGGCTGGAAGGGAATCACTAGAGGCCTCTGATGGAGCTCGAGAATGCGTGGATGTAACGAAGAGGTCCTCATACAAGGCGTTGTTCGTTGTATGCCTCGTGGGTCGCGGATTCTGATGTCCTTGTCGTCCTCCTCGGTTCCTAGGATGCCTATTCATATCTAAATCCAAAAAGATCATAGAAAGCCAAGTATATATATATATAAGAAAGTCAGAAAAAGGGTGAGACGAAAAGGATGATGTCCAAATGAAGAGTGCTTCACCTACTCCACCAAAAAGATAGATCAAGCTACACACTATCAAAAATCACACCACTAAAGATAGTAATACTAATAAGTCACTGGTAACAGAGAATGAGTCTCAGATATATCAATATCGATGTCTCGAAATTTGCACCAAAACTATCAAATAATGGGCAAAATTAGGTAATCTTACCTCGCTATACCTTTTCCACCACTGATAGGGTCTGATAAACTCTCTGCATGTCAATAAACAAAAGAAGACAAAAACCTAAATATAACCACGAAATCAAACAATCAAATCAATAACGCATGCTCCCCTGCAAAGCGTTTTCGTGCGGTCGTTAAACACACAAAACGTAGGTCAAACAAAATTTATAAAACCGAACTCACAAAGATAAGATATAAAATCAAGTAATGTCTAAGTATCGGGTCGATCCACAGAGAGCAAGGTTGACTTTAATTGCAGAGTTGACTTGGTCAAACTTAGGTTTAAAAGAGGTTTTAAAGAAGTAAAAATAAGATGTGATAAATAGAATTGATATAAATAGACTAAATAAGAAGTTTTAAGAATTGAATTCTAGCGTTGACTATGACTAACAACTGGTGTTCTGTAAAATCAGATATCCAAAAGGTGTCAGAAGATTACAAAAATTATATATTTCAAAACTAGAGAGAAAATGGAATTTATTGATATAGAATTCGTGATTTTTGGATAAGAAATGGATTTACTATGAATTATTGAAAATCAAATATAAGAAAATCCCTGAAATGAACACTTCAGAGGAAATCTTCAAATTGACCAGTCAAATGAAATCCAAATCTTGAAATTTATATGTCAATATAAAGCTAAGAACCAGAGGAATCTAAGGAGACCAAAATGATCAAATTCCAATTTGTAAATTGAAATTAATTGACCCCGACATTCAATGTTTGAATTCTAATGAAGAATGGACAGTGCTCGGTCAAACGTCAAATTGAAGGGTCAAATCAACTCAGAATTCGATGAATTTGCTATCAACGTAAATCTGATTAAAAGAGAAATCCAATGAAATTATAATCAAGTGATTTGGAATTATAATCAGAGAGATATCCTATTTTCAAAATCAGAAATTTTATGGACTGAAACTTAGGGAAAATGAAGAATAGTAAGAACTACTAACCCGATTTCCACAAGAATGGGGCTTTAATTCACGTGGATTGAAGCGAATTTGCTCGATTTCTTCCTCGCGGATGTTCGGAATTGAAGGGGAAAATTTGATGAAGTCAAAGAGGAATTCACAATCAATCTCGCTCCAAGAGCTTCGCAATTGAGTCTAAACGTGGGGGGATCATGAAGAACTTAAGATTTTGCTCCAAATTTGCTTAATTGCTTCACGAATCAATCAAAAGTTGAAGAAGAAAAGAGAAATGCATCGTTTTTTAAAGGGAAATTTCGCCCGATTTTTGTGGGCCGTTTGATCCGCGATTGGCTGCCTATTGGTTGCCACAATCACACGATGATCGTGGCCATGGACCTTTCGTGATTGTGGTCTTGATTTCCGCTTTGATCAGACCATAATAGCGCTTGATCGTGGCCAAGATCGCGTGGCGATCGGGCCTTGATGGTGGAATTTCCGCCTGCAGTTGATTCCGCCATCTGATGAAGATCGATTCCACGAGTATACATTTTGATTCTGATCACAGCGATTTTGATTCCACCGCGGTGATCGGCCACGATCGCGTGGCGATCGGGCATCGATCATGGACCTCCCGCTTGATGCGATTCCGCCATCTGAGGAAGATCATACGGCTACTTCACGTTTGCATTTTGATGAAGATCCAGCACTCCCGAGCTTCCACCTGTCGTCAGGTAAGCCGTCCGATGCCTCCAGATGAAGGTCACAATCGCGATCACGAGCAAACGCTCCTGGCACCTCCACGTGTCAACATATGAATCATTGATGATCGTCACTTAACCCGTATTTCATGCACGTGCTCTGATTAATGATCACGTGGACCTGAGTCCACTCGATCGACGCGTTTTAAACGACGCGATTAGAATCCGACGTACGCAGTGTTGTCACGTCGCCTGATGAGTTAGCTTAAAAGGTGAGTGATAACATGCATTTATAACTTAATTTCTTATCCTAATTAACTCATATTCATGCTTATTTAATGAGAATATGATGCATGTTATCATACTTTTTAGGAATTTTCTCCATTGGTATGTCATTTCACTAGAGTTGATATTTATGCAGAAATTAGGGATAATTTCATGCTTGATAGATGATTAGTCTTGTGTTATGTTTAAATTAATAGAAGTTAATCTCTTTTCTAGAATGATTTTGACTTTAGTGAATGTTTTGAAGGATAATTTCAAGATGAATTTATGATTAAGAAGATTTATTTAGAAATGAGCTAAGTAATTTTTAATTCATCATAATTTCTTCTTTGAAAATACATTTTAAATGACATGATGTTAAAAAGAAAGAAATTTGTGATCCAATGGAGAAAATTTGGATTAAAAAGGAGTTGTATATTTAACGTTATGAATTTATGAAGTTTATGCCCTTTTTCCAATTTTTTTATCTGATTTTCAATTGTTTTTAGATTAATTTTTTCTTATTAAAATCGCGAAAAAGAGGGGGGTTTTTTTTTCTATTCCACAGACCCCGCGGAGGCTGACGTGGCGCGCACGAGCTGACGTGGTGCGCGGGACCACCACACGGATGCGATGCAGCCGTGCGGCCACATGGCAGGGCCGCGGGTGGCCCACGCGAGGGACAGGTGGCGCACAGGGCATGGACACGTGGCAGGAGGCCATGCGTGTCCACGCGGGTCCATTCGGATGCCCGTGTGGAGCGCCACGTGGCAAGGGGGCTGGCGATTGGAAGGCCAATGGGTTAGTGGGCCCTGGTTAGAGTATTGGGGCCGTAAGGCAATAGCGTTAAACCGCCCCCTATTTAACTTGCGCGATTTCCTTCTTTTTATTCCGTGTGGGACTATGTTCCCACTGAATCTCTCTTTTGCAGGTGACGTGGATGCATCGCAAACGTCGGATTCGGCCAGAGCTGACGATGATTGCGTGGACCTGAGTCCACGCAATCATAAATGGAGCACGTGCGCGAAATGGGCACTTAAGTGGAAGGCTGGATGGGCGACACGTGGAGTAATCGGAATCATCCGATCATCATCGTGGCTCACGCGTAATTGATTTTGATCATGGACTTCCTCAAGATGCAGGGACGGTTGGATCTCCTTCCGACGAGCGATGAAAGAGCATCAACGTGATCGCGAGGGCGATCGCGATCAGACGGCCATGATGCTCTCAATCTTTCTCGCACCTTAGCGACGCATCTAGATGGTTGGATCCTAATCGAACGGGCAGCATCGCAAGGAACTCTTCATGTGATCGCGATCGTCAACTCACTTGAAGCGATCGGACGGGTGGTGGTTGTCGCGGAAGTTTTCTAGGTGATCAAACGGTGGATTGCCATTGAGCGGTGGACCCTCCTCACGATAGTGGCATACGGGATCGTGCGATCACGATCGTCCACTCACCTGAAGCGATCGAATGGCAGCGATTGAAGTTGAACCACGATAGTGGCTCACGATCACGGTTCGATCGTGGCCCGATCGCTATGCGATGGTGGACCGATCGCCCCACGATCGGGGCTAATTCACTGCAAAATCAGGGCTGATTCGTTTCGCCGGATTGAAGCCACAATCAATGCCAAGGGAATCTCTCTCACGACGCCTTCAATCCGCTCCCAACGATCGCATCAATTGGCCACGATTTTTGGGCCAAAATCCCCTTTAAAAGCATGTATTATACCATCTTGTTATTCAGCTTTTGATCGATTCGTGAAGTGAATTAAGCAAATTTTCAGGAAGATCTCTAGTTCTTTGTGATCCCCAACACGTTTAGACTCAATTGCGAAGCAATTGGAGCGGGATTGATCGCGAATTCCTACTTGATTTCATCGAATTTTCCCCTTGAATTTCGAACGTCCACGAGGAAGAATCCGAGAAAATTCGCTTCAATCCACGAGAATTGAAGCCCCATTGTTGCGGCAATCAGGTTAGTAGTGAGATTCAATTGATTATCAGGAGGTAATTTCAGCTTTTATTAGATTTAGAAATTTAATTTTGCAAATTAGTTCTTAGTGTTCTTCATTTTCCCCAAATTTGAGTCCAAAAAAATTGCTGATTTTTAAAATAGTATATCTGTCTGATTATAATTCTAAATTACTTTATTTTGGTTTCATTGGATTACTCTTTTCATTAGCTTTCCGTTGATAGCAAATTCATCAAATTCTAAGTTCATTTGACCCTTCAATTTTACGTTTGACCAAGCACTGTTCATCTTTCAACAGAAGTCAAACATTGACTTTCGGGGTCAATTACTTTCAATTTACAAATCAGAATTCGATCATTTTGGTCTCTTTTGATTCCTCTGGTTCTTAGATTTCTATTGACATATAAATGACAAGATTTGGATTTCATCTTACAGGTCAATTTGAAGATTTATTTTGAGGTGTTCATTTCGGGGATTTTCTAATATTTAATTTTCAATAATTCATAGTAAATTCATTTCTTATCCAAAAATCACTAATTATATATGAATAAAGTCCATTTTCTCTCTAGTTTCTAAGTATATAATTTTCGTAATCTTCTGACACTGTTTGATTCTCTGATTTTATAAAACACCTTCTGTTGATCAAAGTCAATGCTTTGACTTTGACTTTTGACTTTTCTCTGTCAAATCCGAGATTTCAATTCTTAAAACTTCTTATTTAGTCTATTTATATAATTTCAACTCACTACATCTTATTTTTTACTTCTTTAAATTCTCTTTTAAACCTATGTTTGACCAAGTCAACTCTAGTATTAAAGTCAACCCTGCTCTCTGTGGATCGACCCGATAATTACACATTACTTGATTTTATATCTTATCTTAGTGAGTTCGGTTTTATAAATTTTTTTGGACCTACGTTTCTGTGTTTTAACGACGCACAAAAACGCTTCGTTAGTGGGGCGATTTAACGGTATTGCGTTACCGCCCCAATCATCTTACTAGGGCCCACTAACCCGTGGGCCCTTCACTTGCTGACCCTCCTGCCACGTGGTGCCCCTCACAGGCATTTGCGTGGACCATTTTGACCTCCTACCACGTCTCCGCGCCCTGTGCGCCACCTGTACCTCACGCAGGGCTCACGCGGCTCTGCCACGTGGCCTTGGGTGCCCGTCGCATCTGCGCGGGTCTCGCATGCCACGTCAGCTCCGTGCACCATGTCAGCTACATGCACCACGTTAGCCTCGCGGGGTCTATGGAATAAAACCCCTTTTTCGCGATTTTAAATAGGAAATACTTGATAAAAAATTCATTAAAAATCAAATTAAAAGATGAAAAAAAGGGCATAAACTTTAGAAAATCATAACTTAAAACGTAGAACTCATTTTTAATCCGAATTTTCTCCATTATGTCACAGTTCTCTTCCTTTTTAACATCATGTCATTTAAAATATATTTTCAAAGAAGAAATTAAGATGAATTAAAAATTACTGAACTCATTTCTTAATAAATCTTCTTAATCATAATTTCATCTTGAAATTATCCTTCAAAACATGCACTAAAGTCAAAATGATTCACGAAAAGAGATTTAAATTAACTTCTTTTAATTTAAACTTTACAAAAGACTAATCATCTATCAAGCATGAAATTATCCCTAATTTATGCATAAATATCGACTTTAGTGAAATGACATACCAATGGAGAAAATTCCTAAAAATAATGATAACATGCATCATATTCACATAAAATAAGCATGAATATGAGTTAATTAGGATAAGAAATTAAGTTATAAATGCGTGTTATCAACCCCAAGCGATACTTTATTGACGAGGGGATGAAGGGAAAAGAGTGCGTCTGATGCGTAGAGAAGGCATGCCGAGTTGCTCGAGACGATGACATCCTCGAGCCTCTTAAGGCATATCTGGCCATATGGTGAAGAGGGATCTCTGACGGGAGTGAACTGCATGGGACGCTAGTGGTTGACGGCTCAAAGTCGAGATCAACATTGCATGATGTCAATTCATACACTTTTGAGCCACCAATGTGTACAATGACCTGAACGGAGCATGTCAACTAACACGTGTGAGTCCGATTCAAGGACAATATCTCAAAGATCGCGTGCTTCACAAAGGAGTAAACCATCTCGGATCGCCGTAGCCTTGGCTGTGGTGTTAGTGTGAACATCGTAGAAGTGCGAGAAAGTAAATATTATGCGACCACGATGGTCACGTAATATGCCTCCCCCTCTTGCCTGGCTAGGGTTACCTCTAGATGCTCCGTCCACATTGAGCTTAAGATGTCCAAGTTGCGGAGGTGTCCACATGACAAAACAAACATTAGTCCTAATTGTCGTAGGAGTAATATGAATACCCCAGACCCGAAGTGCCTCACACACGGAACTCGAGCGTTTCGCTGCAATAGGCACCAAAGAATGGGTACTCCTAAGCCACTGGGTCACGTGTCGAATAATCTCTATGGCATTCATCGAATGGCCCCCAAAACGTGAAACTGTTTCGCCCTTTCCATATCTCTCATAAAATGTATGCTATGGTAATACGCATAAGACGGGTTTCCACAAGAGCTAGTTGGCGAGTCAAAGGCTCGTCGAAAGAGCTCCCAAGGAGAAACAAGGGAAGCAAATGAAGGGCTGGAAGCCAATTCACTAGGAGTCAGTGCCAGCACTCCACAACCACCTCACTATGAAAGAATAAATGTTTCATTGTTTCACTTTCAGGGGACCTACAACAATGACAACGTGAACATATGGCATGTTTGGTAGTATGCATGCGATCATCAGTGCGTAGACGTCAGTGCATAAGTTTTCATAAGAAAAAGGAAAACCCGAGGGACAATGCCAGGATGCCAAATGAGCTCGCCCCAATGTTGTTTTGGGGATCGACGTCGAAAATGCTCCCAAGAGGAGTTACAAGAGAAACTACCATCTAATATGAAGGTCCAGGTAGGTGGTCTCTGGACATGCCAATCGTCGTCTCTGTCATGTCCTCTAACAATCGAAGTGGGATTCCATGTCTCTCTAAGAAGCTACAAGTATTTACTTCAAGAAGTTGAACTAATGTGAGACGAGGCCAAGAGGGTATGAATTGTGGATGGGTTGCCAAAGGGGCCTCCCCAAGCTAAGTGTCATACCATGCACTAATGGCACCTTGGCCCACACTCCAGCGAATCAGTGGTGCCATTTCTAGCCAATATCATTGCCAATTTTCCCACCTATTTCACACCCTTGATGTCAGATAGATGACGAGCCCACTCGCCGTACTTAGCCGACACAAGGGATCCCAAAGGTGTGCTCGTGGTTCTAATCCTCCACACGAGTTTCTTTTGAAGCATATCGAGAACGTCTTCGGGTCGCCTAATCCCGAGGCCGCCTTCATCCAACGGATGACATGCTTTCTTCCAAGAAACTCTGCGTTGGCATCTTGGTCCCTCGAGCTTGCCATCCCAGAAGAATGATGTGCATATCTATCGAATGGAGCGAAGGATAGTATCAGGTAATTCATAAGCCGCCAAGAGATGTAGCGGCATACTCATGAGTACGTGTCGTATAGGCTGGATGCGCCCTCTGGGTGAGAGAAGCTGGAGCTTCCATCCCGCGAGTTTCTTCCTCAGTTTATTCAATAGTCCATCAAAGTAGTGGAATCTTGTGCATCCTAAGAAGATGGGGCATCCCAAGTAATCGAAAGGTAGATGGCTACGGGAGAAACTCATGATGTCCTGTATGCAAGGAATGGTGTTTATGGTAGTAGAAGGTGATAGAACTTTGAGTATGCATCATGATTCATCAGAATAATCAGATTCATAACACATAATTAAACTCATACCTGTATTCGCCGAATTAATCTTCATCTTAGTAGATTACTGAATCAAAGAATAGCCTTCTTGAATATCCCTGATGAAACCTCCTGATCTGTAGAGGAAATGGGATTCTCTCTGAGGGTTATGAACATCAGGCTATCCAAGTGGACTATGGCCTCCTATTTATAGAGATGAGGAAAGCATAAGCCTCTAATCAGTCATTAGTCAACCCACTAATGACTAATGACTGATTTACTACCTCTACACATAATTAACCTCCACACACATAAATGAATGTCATAATCCCCACATTAAACATAATTGAATCACTTAATGGGATTAAATGATAGCTAATCCAAAATAATACATAACTATGTCCACTTAATAGAGATTAGATCTAACAATCTCCCACTTGGACAAGATATGTATTAACAGAATATTATGAATTATCACTCTATGAGCTCAACTTGATGCTATCACTTTGCAAACATTCTCATCAATCTCGTCCATCATCAAACTAGAAACGAACCAAGGGGATTTTCGTCACATTGAATGTAACTAAACCCAAACAATGATCACATAGACTGATCGAATGAATGACATAGATCGTGTGTGGATGTGTAGCATGAAAATTACATGAAACATGATTCATACATGTACATTTTCAACTTAGTCCTCTGAAGTCTAAAGGGAGATCAACTGAAATTAATTTCATAATGGTAAACTTAAACATCATGTCCTTTACATAATAAGCACACAAAATACACCAAACTCCCACTGAAATTACATATCGTCATATGATGTGATACACATATAATCAATATGTTCACAGAAAACTGAAGCTGGAACTGCTTTAGTAAGTGGATCTGCTACCATAGAGTTTGTACCGATGTGCTCAATAGACAGTTGACCATTTTGAACTCGTTCTTTAACAACCAGATACTTGATATCTATATGTTTAGATTTTATCAAGCTCCGATTATTATTGGCAAACATAACGGTTGACTGATTGTCATAATAAAGCTTATGTAGTCTTTCAATTCCTTGAACTACCTTTAAATTTATGACAAAATTTTTAAGCCAATTTCCATGATTTGATGCTTCATAGCATGCTATATATTCTGCTGCCATAGTGGAAGACACTATAAGTGCTTGTTTAGCGCTTTTCCATGAGATAACTCCTCCAGCCAGCAAATAAATCTAGCCTGAAGTAGATTTTCTGCTATCAATGCATCTAGCAAAATCAGAATTTGAATACTCAATTATCTCTAATTTTTCTGATTTTCTGGGCGTGAGCATATAATTCTTTTTCCTCTATAAATATCTCAACACTTGTTTTGCAGCCTTCCAATGTGTCATACACGGATTACTCATGTATCGAACCAAAACCCCCATGATAACAAGCAAAAGTATACTCTAAACCATCCATTTTATTTGCATTTTGATCATTGAATGTTTTAAATCAACAATGATTTTGCATGTTATCATGAGGTTATGTCTGAACTAGACACTTTTATTGCACTTGAAAATGGATGAGGTAATTACAAATAACTAGGGCTGTTATGAGAAATTTTACACAATAATTACTTTCAGAAATAATTACTCTATTAGCAACTTTTGGACAGGATAATTCATATTCTTTTATCATTTACTTTAAATGAAATAATCTTTTCTTTTTCATCAATTATTACCTTCATTAAGGTCCTTTAATTTCAATTCATTTTATTAATGCCCTTAATGGGCCTATTGTTACTAATGGATTTTCGGAGCAATGTGGATAGGATTTGCACGTGATTGGTATGAACCAAGGAAATGAAGGAAAGGTAGGCTGTATACACGGCGATGTGTACACAGCTAGCCGTTAGCTCACCTGTAGGGTATAAGCACCAAGACATGCAAGTCGTCCTCCACCAATCAGATGGAGGCAGATAAGATGTTGGCTGACCGAAGCGAACAACACTGATGCACATGGAGTGAGGTGCACTAGGTGACTTAACAAACTCACAAAAAGGGGGGAAAAGCGTCGCGATTTCGAAGAGCTTGAAGAGGAAGAGGAGGAGAGGCGAAATCGTTGTTCTGGATTTCTTGCCCGATGACACTCGGCCTGGAGGACACAGCGAGAAGGACAATCCACCTTGAAGTAGTGATGATTGGGAGCATTCAAGTCGAGTTGATTTATCCGATCAAGATCTGCAAATAGGTTTGTAGGATTAGGTTTAGTTCCGAATTTTTTTTTTGGTTTCTTTTATTGTTCTTTTCATTTTTATATTTTCTTCCGATTCAAAATCTTTGGTGTAGACATTAGACATTGCATTTTAATTCATTTGTTTCGGTTGTTCTTTCTTTTCTTTTTTCATTCTTTTCTTTTCTTTTCCGAATTGAATAATTCAGTGTAGATACTCGTCATTCATTTTTAATTCCGTATATTCCAGTTGTTCTTTCTCCTTTCTTCTGAAGTGAATCATTTCGTGTTATTGCTTGTCTGAGATTTTAATTCATAATTTCTTTGGTCCTTTATTAGTGTAATCAGTGAGTTTAATTGAACTTTTAGGTCCGAATCGCTTATGATAGTTCAGTGATTTCAGGAGAGTTAATTTTTCTCATTAAAGAAAAGTTAAAAAGAAAAGGTAATAAATGAAATTACGTCTGTTTTAGTCTTAGCCTTGTTTCGTTTTTCTTTTTTTTTCTTTTCAGTTGAGAATTTTAAAACTACAAAGTGATTTAATTAGTAAGATTTTCCTTTAGTTTCTATGGATGTAGATTCAATAATCAACTAATCTTCATATTACTATGAAAACAACTACCTCAGATTGCATGTAACATTCTTAAGTTTTCTATGAAGTAGAGAAATTAAGGATTAAATCATACTAAGACAATGACAAAAACTTCTATAAAAAACCAAAAAAGATAAGAAAATTCATTTGATAATGAAGCTATATTGAAATAACGATTCTGTGGAAAATCAAATTCAATAAATGAGTTAGAAGTTATTTGCAAAAGTTTAAACATGAGATTAACATACTTGATATGGTTTGATAAATAAATAAAAAAGATGTCAAAAAGATGTTTTTACAAAAAATAGAAAAAGAGAAGTCTCACTAAATGTTTCTTGAATTTTTTCTGACCTTCATATTTTGAAATTACAATTAACTGCATATAACTAGGAAAAATTCTGATTGGAATTAGAAGAAAAGAAAAGAATTTGGAGCAACCTCCCTTGGATTCGACCCCTTACTAAGCCACATATTTTTGGATATTCGCAATTGTTAAGGGAAATTCTTTTATATACATTTTCTTGATTAAGTCTGAACGAAAATACGACGATGCATTGCATTCAATATTTCAGACTTATCACCCCACTATATAAGCAATATTCGAACACGAACAAACTTGAGCATACATAAGGCTCCCGACCACTTGTGCATACGAACATTTTTGCATCTTTTGAATTTCTAATGCATTCTTTGGACATTGATTGAGACTTAGCTTGTCTCCTTTAGCAATTCGGGTATCTAATGGTTTACAATCTGCATATCGTATCTTTGGAGAAGCTTTTCAATATTACCCTTTTGTGAGAGCCCTAAGATATTCTTAGAACAATCTCAGTAAATTTGAATGCCCTAAAACATAAGAGGCATTACCAAGGTCCTTCATCTCAAAGGTGTTTAACAGAAAATTCTTGGTATCACATGATAGGTTCAGATCACTTGTGGCAAGTAATATGTCATCGACATATAATACTAGAAAAATGTACTTGCTCCCACTAAATGTAAGATAAATGCATTCATCAGTAGGATTTATCACAAAACCAAATGAAATGATAATCTTATGAAATTTGTAATACCACAGGCGAGGAGATTGCTTCAGTCCATAAAGAGATTTCTTTAATTTGCAGACCATGGACTTCGGATCTTCTGTCACAAAATTTTCAGGTTGTGACATATAGATGGTTTCATCAATTTCTCCATTTAGAAATGTAGTCTTTACATTCATTTGATGCAACTCAAGACCAAAATGAGCTACAAGTGTCATTATGATTATGAATGAATCCTTTGATGATACTAGAGAAAAGGTTTCATTATAATCGATGCCTTCACGTTGAGTAAAACCCTTTGCAACAAGACGTGCCTTATATCTTTATGTATTACCTTCTGAGTCCCTCTTGGTTTTAATGATCCATTTACAACCAATAGGTTTCAATCCTTCAAGTAATTGAACAAGATCCCAAACGTCATTGTCATGCATGGATTTCATCTCTTCATTCATAGCATCAATCCACTTGTGAGCATTAAAGCTTTGAAAGGCTTGCTGTAAATTAATAGGATCATTTTCCTTTATCTCCAGATCAACCTCATGTTACTGAAGATATATACTCAAATTATATGAAATCGGAGTTTCCTCTTGAACTGTGGATTCCTTTAATGGCGTTTCTTCTTGAGGATATGCAATTTGACTATAGGAAGCTAAAGGATACGAAACATCTACTTGAACACATGAAAGAATTAGATTACCACTATCATCGTGTTAACACTATCATCGTGTTCTTGTTGAAAGTTAGTGTCTCTAACTTTATTTCCCTCATCAAATTCAATATCCCCAAAGAAATGTGCATTTCCAGTTTCAAAGATACCTCTAGTGCTAGGATCGTAAAACTTGAAACCCTACTATTTTTCCGAATATCCAACAAAATAGCAACTAATTGTTCTGGAGTCCAGTTTTCTATCCTTAGGAACATACGATTGTGCTTGAGCTGGACGTCACCGGATATGAAGATGCTTCAAACTGGGTTTTCTTCTTGTCCATAGTTCATATGGTATCTTTATAGTTACTTTTGTTGGAACTCGATTCAATAAGTATATAGCCGTCTTTAAGGCTTCACCACAGTACCTTATGTGAAACGATGATTCAGCCATCATACTTCCCATCATATCTTGAAGTGTCCAATTCCGCCGTTCAGCAATGCCATTCATACTAGGAAAGTCTGGCATAGTATACTGAGGGACAATTCCTGATTGCTCCAGATATCGAGCAAAACTTCCAAGACATTTCTCACCAGATGCATAACTCCTTCCATAGAACTCTCCACCACGATCTGATCTAACACCCTTGATCCTCTTGTTGAATTGATTTTCTACCTCTGTTTTAAGTATCTTAAATGTGTCCAAGTACTCTGATTTATCACGGATGAGATAAATATAACCATATCTCGAATAATCATTAGTAAATTTAATGAAGTACCCATGCCCATTTCTAATTGTTGTAGGAAATGGTTCACACGTATTTGTGTGAATTAACTATAATAACTCTATTGCTCGTGAAGATCCCTTTTCTGTAGTGTGTGTGTTCTTGCCTTATATGCAACTAACACACTTTTCAATACCTCTGACATCAAATGGCTGGAGAACTTGTTCTATGACTAATCGATCAATTATCTTATGTGAAATGTGTCCGAGTCTTCTGTGCCATAAGGAATAGGAATTCAAGCTAGTATGTAGAATTAAAATGGATGGAGTAACAATATAGATTACCGTCCTGTAATAAACACCTAGTAGCAATAATATTGTCTTCATACAAGTATAACCAAATTTGTCCATAGTAGATACAGACACTAGGTTGCGTCTAAACGTTGGTACAACAAAAGTATCTATCAGATAGACAAAATTAGCTAGTGTTTAGAAGCAATCTAAATGTTCCGAACCCTTCTACTCTAGCTAAAGTGTCCTTGCCTGTGAAGACATATTTCTCCTCACTTCTTGGCTTCCAAAAATGGAGGCAAGCCTTTCTTTTCTCTCCAAGCATGATATTTTGTATAGTCCTTCTTGAAATGACCAAGTTTTCGGCAATGGAAACAAGTCAATGCTTTATCTTGCTTTTGCCTCTTTTGGTCCTTTTGGAGAGCACCCCCTTGATTGGTCTTTTCGTGTTTTCTTTTCTTTGATTTGGAGGTAGAAGAAAAATTTGCACTTTCAAAATTGGCTACATTTAATCGGAGTACTTCTTGAGCACATAACGAAGAGAGATCTTCAAGACTCCATTTATGCTCCTCGATAATATATGTCAACTTGAAATGATCAAATCTTGGTGGAAGTGACTTGAGGACAAATTCCATTAGCATCTTGTCACTTACTTCCATGCCCAGTTGTCGTAGCTTTGCTGCAACTGTATTCATCTGATAGATATGTTCTCTCACTTGTCCTTGGCCTTTGTATTGCATGGAATATAGCTTCATAAATAACTCTCTAGTTTCCACGACTTTATTTTTAAAGAACTTTATTTCTATTTTCTCCATAAATTCTTTGGCGATCAGGTCTTTGTTCTGAAGTTTGCCTCGATAAACTTTTAGAATCACTCGTTTCAGAGTCATTGAAATATACTCTATTAGAAGTGCTCCATGCTTTAAATTGTTTGGCATCCTCTTCTGGAGGTTTAGGGTTGGTCATGGCAGAGTCAACATTGGTATAGGCTAATGCAATCTTGACATCACTCTTCCAGTTCTTGAAATTTGTGGAAGTCAAAATAGGAACTCTATTTCCTTGTACGATGATGTATTCATTTGAATAAGCTGCATATAGAGGACAAAGAGTAACTCACAACTGAATTTGCAAAATTTAGAATATACATTTTCCAATACATCAGTGCACATTAACGAGTCATCTTTGGACAACAACATCAACTGCTAGTGACATCTTGATGTGATGAATGTCATTGACAATAAGTTCCTGTCAAAAGGCAAGCTATCTTTGGACCGCATTACCCTTCACAATGAACAAATTACTGTATAATTGTCACACGACAATTCTCACGAGTGTGTATAATCCGATACAACCTTCACCTACCTTTGGGCCAGCTAAGGCCTATATAGACATAAACACTCCATCTAGGATTTGGAATAAGAGATCTAAACAAGAGAGCCCAATTTTGCAGGATGTTCCTTAAATCTAGATGTCCAAAATCAGAGACATGAATATAATTTGCAAAGTGAGAAATCTCTTCTCTTTCCAAGCCTACCTTAAGATATTAAGGCCTTTTAGCCCTTCTTTTAGGCCATGGAAAACTATTAGGGCCTTAAAATAACCCCTTTCTTGTTTTTATAAAACCTTATTTTTCTGAATTAGGGCCTTATTGGGCCTAAAATTAGCCCTATTTTTTCCTTATTAGGCCGATTTTAGCTGAAAAACTGGCCCTATTTACCTTATTGGGCCAATTTTTATGTAAAATCGGCCCATTCATTGATAGGGATAGAGGGCCTATTTTACTCCTTAATGGGCTGATTGGCCTCTACATTTTTTCCCATTATTAGTAGCCCCCCTTCTTCTCTCTCTTCGAAATCTTCTTCTCCTTCTTCTTCGATCTTCCTCCTGATTTCTTCCCCCACGATCTCCGTGTGAATAGAGGTTGAAGAAGGCAGTTTCCCGGAGGTTTCGGCGCAGATCATGAGGAGAATCATCCGAAAAGCTCCACCGACATGAAGATTTCAGCAGAAACTCTTAACGATTTCTGAAAATTCCATATTGCCAAAAGAAACTGACCTTGAAATGGCGGCATGAGGCAGTTCTAGATCAATGAAGAATGGAGGGGTGATTTCGGTGGAATTCACCACGGACTTGAAATTGCAGCGGAAATTTTGGCGACTTGAGGCGATTTTGGTGGCGGATTAGATGTCTTCACTGACTTAAGGAGGCGGTTCGCGATTTTCCACCAAAAATCAGAAATGTTGAAGTAGAACCGACCTTGATTTCTTTCGAAATCAAGAGAATTGGTGCAGGAGGCGATTCTAGATGCCGAGAAATTGATTTCCATGTAATTCAATGTAGGTTTCTTTTTTCTTACCGACATGAAATCAGAAGAAGATTGCAATTGAAGATAATAGAGATTAGATCTAAAAAAAGGAGCTACCATCAAGCTACTCTTCAAGGTATTAACGAGTTGTCCTGTGGCTCATTCATACCCTGAGAGGATTCTCATAAGTCCTTGAATGGAGGCTTCGCATCCATTGAGGAAGAGTATTGCATCGTCCCCAAACATAGAGTGTGAAATAATGGGGCAACCTCTATTGGAGTAGTATGGTTGGATGAGTCCATGCGCGATCGCGCGACTAAGGGATTGACTAAGGATCTCTTCGACCAATATGAAGAGGGTAGGGGAGAGGGGATCCCCTTGTTGTAGACCTCGAGAGGCGGTGAAGAAAGGGGTGGAGTATCCGTTTACGAGTAGGGAGAAGTGATTCTCCTTCACACATACATCAACTAAGTTGATAACGGCCGTAGCAAAGCCAAAGCGCCTAAGGACTTCGGCAATAGATCTCCACTTGATTATGTCGAAAAGCCTTTTCCATGTCAATTTTGATAATGACTTTAGAATCACGAATATCCTGATCGAGGGACTATGCTAGCTCGTGCACTAGCATAATATTATCATGAATGTGTCGTCCCTAAACAAACCCACATTGTTCCAATGATATGAGTCGATCAAGGAAAGCTCTCAAACATCTTGTAACAATCTTGGATACTACTTTGTAACATACGTTACAAAGACTGATGGGTCGAAACTCATGAAAAGAAGTTGGGTTCGTCACTTTTGGGATAAGTGCAATAAAGGTGGCTTTCCAACTCCTAGGAAAAGTTTGGCCCTGAAAGATTTCCTAGATCGCTTGTACTAAGTCTATGCCGATAATATCCCAGCATGCAACATAAAAGTCAGCTGGGAAATGTTAACATGCATATATAACTTAAATTCTTATCTTATTTAACTAATATTTATGTTTATTTTATGTAATTATGATGCATGTTATCATAGTTTTATGAATTTTTTCCATTGGTATGCCATTTTACTAAAGTCCATATTTATGCATTATTCAGGTTTAATTATGTATTTAATTGATGTTTGATGTTTTGCAAGGTTAAATAATGGGAAATTAACCACTTTCCATGAGTTATTTGGATTTTAGTAGATGATTGAAAGAATTAATTTCAAGAAGAGATTAATAGGATGATATTCTTTAAGTTTATTTTGAATTCATCCTTTATTTTCTTGTTTGGATTTATATTTTAGATGACATGATATTAAAGATGAAGAAATTTGTGATCCAATGGAGAAAATATGAGTTAAAAAGGAGTTGTATAAATTAAGTTATGAATTTCTGAATTTTATGAAATTTTCAAGATTTTATTTTGATTTTTCAGGTATTTTCTGGATTTAATTCTTTTTTAAAAGGGCGAAAAGGGTTGTACTTATTGCACGGGACTCCCCGGAGCTGACGTGGCGCACGACGAACACTTGGTGGGCCCACGCGAGCCCACGAGGATGCCTATGTGGCGCCTACGTGGCGTGTATAGTAACGGGCTGGCAGATGATGGGCCCACCGATTAGTGGGCCCAAGTTAGAGTATTGGGGCATACTTGGCCCAATAGGATGAAGCAACCCTTAAGGGAGTTATCCGCTTTATACTCGCCTATCTCCATTAATCTTCTCCGTGTGGGACTATGTGCTCCTTTTCCAGGACATGTGGCATCGCGTGGCGCGTCGGATGCGATCGTGATGATTGAGACGCGTTGATCGCGTGAACCAGAGTCCACCCTAGTCAAGGATCAACGCACGTGGTTAATGCAAAACCGTCGATTTCATTAATGTAATCAAACGGTTACGATTAATCGCGCATTTGGCTTATCATGGGGGGACATGTGGATACATCAAGATGCTTCGATGAAGATCGGAAGGGTGGAAAATCTGGGATAATATGATCGTGGCCAATGTTAATCATGAGATCGTGGCCGTCCATTCGTCTTCACCAAATCGAACGAGTCCCCGATTTTCACGTGACTTTTCCTATAAAACGGTGTTCGTCCTCCTTTGTAAATTAACTCTTGATTGAATTGTGAAGATATTAAGCAGTTTTGGAGCAAAATCCTGAGTTCTTCATGATCCCCCAATGTTCTAGACTCAATTCTAGACTCAAGAATTGATCGAATTCTCCCCCTAAACGCCGAACATACGTCGAAGAAGAAACCGATCAAATACACTTCAATCGACACGATTTGGAGCGTAATCTTCGTGTCGATCGGGTTAATAGTGTGAATTGGTCATTCCTCTTGTAATAATTATAATTTAGATTAGATTTAGATAGTCAATTTAAATTTAGAAATCAAATTGTTCTTCATTTTTGCCCAATTTGGGTGCGGATTTTTGCTGATTTTTAAACAAGGATTTCTCCCTGATCTTAAGTTCAAATCGTTTGATTTTGGTTTCATTGGATTCCTTCTTTCATCAGCTTTCCGTGGATAATAAAGTCGTAAAATTTCATCATCATTTGACCCTTCAAACGATTGTTCAATTTGACGTTTGACCATCGACTGTTCATTTTTAATCTGAATTTGGGCATTGACTTGGGAGGGCAATTACTCCTAAAATAGAAGGTGAAATTGGACAATTTTGGTCTCTTTGGAATCTTCTGGTTGATTGCTTTCTATTCATATGTGAATTGCAAGATTTGGATATCATTTGTTTAGTCAATTTGATTATTTAAATCAAAGTGTTCATTTCAAGATTTTTCTGATCTTTGATTTTTAATAAATCATAATAAATCCAATTCTTTTTTGCAAATCACAAATATATATCAAAAAAATTTTCCATTATCTCTCTAGATTTTTAATATATAATTTTCGTACTATTTAACGCTCTTTTTATTATCTAATTTTACAAAAAGTCAACACTTGGTCAAAGTCAACGCTTTGACCTTGACTTTTGTTATTTTTTTGTCAAATCAGTTTCTAAATTATTAAAATATCTTATTTCATATGTTTATATCATTACTATTAATAAAATATCATTTTCACTTCTTAAAAACCTTAATTAAACCTAAGTTTGACCAAGACAACTCTTTGATCAAAGTCAACCGTGTTCTCTGTAGATCGACTTGATCTTTACACTATACTTGATTTCATATCTTTGTTCGGAATTATAATTTTTTTTGACAGACGTTTGTGTGTTTTTAATGACCAAATAAATCGATACGTCAGGAAACCATTTGGACTGGGTTATCTATTCGTACCCATAGTAAAGATCACATCTTGGATCTTCTTGTAGGAAGGGACTCTAGTAATCTCTAAAGTTTCCTGGTCAGTCACCAGGGGTGGGATCGAGGAGAGTATATCCTCAAAGAGCTCTATTGGCTCAAAGGTTAGGAGTGTACGAAAGTAATCAAGTCCGGCCTCCTGCATACGTAGGAAGCTCTTATCATATACTTCAAGTAAAACGGTATAGCCAGATCGAGTCCGATGTGCATGATAGGCTCGAGGTCCTCGTGTATTCAAGCCTAACAAACTTACTATTTATAAGCTAGGAAGCTATGAATGATAGAATTATGTAGGGTGTATAGCTTTCTAGGTCGATCCACAGGGATTCTAGGGCACAACAGTATCAATATAGAGGGTTGAGAGGAGAGTAATAGGGAAGGTTTTGGTGGTCAACTCTCCGAGTTGACCCTGAGAGGGAGAGAATTTTTTATGGATTGAAGATGATTTAAGTAAACCTATAGATGCAGAATCGTAATTTTAGAATACAAAGAGTAATAGAAGGTATAATTAAGGAAATCTAGAACGTGGAGAAAGAAAGAAAGCAGGAGAAGAGAATAAAGAGAGAATGAGTTAAGAGTTTGGGAGATTAGAGGGAGAAATGGGAGAAAGAAAGAGCTAGGTATGGAGCTTTTTTATGGGAAATAAATAGAGAGAAGGATTAATAAAATAGATAAATCGAGAAGGCTAAAAGTGAGAGGGTGTATGACAGAAGAGAGAGACTCCGGAGATTTCTCAGCCGAGGAGAGAGATTAGAAAGAATAAGAGAGAGAGAGAGAGAGAGAGAATCATTTAGGATGGAGGGAAGATTTGAGAGACGCATCGGGGAGAAGCGGAAATGCAGAAGTACAGAGGACGGTTTGGAAATGAGAGGAAGAGAGAGAGTGCGTGAGGGGATGTTCGGAGAGAGAAAGTGAGAATGCGAGCGAAATTGACGAGAGAGAATGGGAATAGTGGAGTTGACGGAATCAGAAAGATGAAGTGAATGAAGGAGAGCGGAATATGAAATGCGATAGAAGAAGATTCGCACGGACGCGACGGAAGAAAGGGATAGGAGAAGAGAGAAGATGGGCATTAGAAGAAGGTAGATAGGTCGTGAGGAGGAGGAGATGACTGCGGAGGAAGCGGAAGACGAGGGAGACAAAATCGGAACGAGGAAATATGAAGTAAGGAGAGAAATCGGATGCGACGGAGAGAGAATAGTGGAGTGAAAAAGAGAATGTGAGATTGTAGAAGGAGAGTTTCGGATATGGGACGAATGAAAGGAAAGTACAAGAATCGGAAGAAGCACAAATATGGAAGAACGGAATCGAAGATGTGAGAAGTGAAGCTAGAGAGTGAGGGAATGAGATTAGGGAAGAAGAAAGAGATGCGAATACAAAATCGCGGAGAAACTGGAGACCCCGATGGAAGAGAGAGCGCGCGGAAGAGGGAATAGGAAATACAAACGGAATAAGAAAAAAAACCGAAAAAAGATAAAATGAGAGAGAGAAGTCGCGGCTGGGAATTAAAACGCAAGCAACAGAGGAGAGATTGTCCGTAACGGAAAGTTGGGAGAGGAAAGAGAGAGCAAGATTGCGAGAGAGATGGGGGAAATCGGAATGAGAGAGTGGAATTTTGACCGGGGGAAGGATGGAGAGAGAGGAAGAGAGGATGCGCGAGAGAGAGTTTGCATCAATTAGAAGTCGTGGGTGAACAAGAGAAAGTCAGAGAGAGAAGGGAGAAGTTCCAAGGAGATATCGCACTAGAGAGATGGGATAGGAAAGTACGGACAAACGACCGCTGAAAATAGAGAAGTAAGATAGAGAATATGAGGGATAGACGGCGATTGTGAGAGAAAGTGGTAAGGCAAGTCGAGAAGAATAGAGGAAGAGAGAGAGCGAGCGGAGAAGAATGAGAGAGTTAGAAAGAGAAGAACCACAGAAATGAGATAGGCGGGAAGAGGGGACGAATGGTATGCAAACACGAGAGGCGGCTTTAGAGGGAGAGAAGGAAATCGCCAGAGGAATTTTGGGGAAGAGTTAGAGAGTCAAAGCAAGAGGGATAGGGAAATAGAGGACAGGAGGGAGAGAGAGAACAGTGAAGTAAGAATGTTTAGAGAAGGAGAGTGTTTTAGAGAGGGTGAAATCAGAAGACGAGATGAGGTGGAAGAGAGAAGCTAGAAGAAAACGTTAGAAAGAGCGGGAGGTGCTGAGTGAGAAATGGTGCAGAGCAGAGAACGACAGGGAATTTGAGAGAGGAATCAGATTACAATGTCGAGAAGAGAATAGAAGACGCAGAGATGGACATCGGGGAGGGAGAAAAGTTCAGAAGAATGCCAAAAAATACCGAGAGAGCAAAATGCGAGAGAGGGATGATGGAAAAAGATTTCAGAGAGGGATGATGCCAGAAAAACAGAGAATAAACTTAACCACCGTGAACATTTCCATTATATTCTCCCCTCGATCAAGATCGCCGGAGAGCAGAAGTTTGAAAGAGAGAAAAGAAACCCTAGAAAAAGTGAGAGCCTCCCCTGACGGATACGATCGTCCTTTTGAACCCCTTCAAAGAGAGTGAAACTGATTCTTCCTTGACTAGGCTCCAATAGAAACACCTAGGTAGGGTTCGCCTACCGTCATCCGGTACCGGTATCTGCCGATACTGGTACCCTATGACTGGTATCCAGTACCCGATACCGTCATCCAGTTCTGGATGACGGGTATCAGATTAAATGGGGGACCGGGTGCGGTACTGGATGCTTCCAGTACCGATCCGGTACAGGATAACGGTACTGGATGACGGTATCGGGAGATACCGGTACCGGATGACGGTATTCTCCCGATACCATGTTCCATGGGCTCAACCGTTGGATCTGATGGACTCATCACGATCAACGATCGCGATCACGCGTCGATTCACGAATCGTCGCCTTCATCTGATGATTGTCCGATTGCGAATCAAGGGTCGAGATGCGTTGATGAAGAGGCGCTTCTGTTCTGATCATCCGTTGGATTTTGATCCAGCGGTCGTGATGTCTCGAGAAGTCCATCGATTAGAAGTGATCTCAGCCGTTATAATTCGTGTGATCGACGACTGAGATGAATCACTTAAACTTTTATTAAGCCACGTGCGCCTTTCTTGATCGGGTGGACCTCGTGTCCACCGCATCGACGCCACACATCCATTGCGATTTCGATCGAACACCTCTCGTCGCGCCACGCGTCCTGCAAACAAGAAATCGAAGGGACTTTTAGTCCCACACTGGGAAAATAAATGGAATTCGTCGGCTATATAATGTCGATGATATTTAAAGGGTTAACATTCTGTCTTCCGATAATCCGAAGACCTATATACTTATTAATATCATACTATATAGTAAATAGAAATACGCATCCTCATGTCACATCCATGCCACGTGGGCCCGCGTGTTAATTACCCGCTTTTTGCAAATTTTTTAATTGTTTTAAATGATAAAAATCGATAATAAAATTAAATATAAATCAGAAAAATTCCAAAAAAATTCTATAAAATTGTAAAAATCATAACTTTCAAAATACAACTCCAAATTAATTTAAATTTGTTATTTTGGATTCTAAATTGAATAATCTATCATTATAAAAGTCAATTTATTAAAATAATAAGAGAATGAATTTTAATTATTTTAATACATTTATGTACTTTATAAATTAACTTAATAAAAAATACATAAATGTTAATAAAGATATTTTCTCTTATATTTTCATCATTAAAACATGTTTATGATCTCAATTATAATTAGGATTAAAGATTATAATGTTTAATTTATTTATAATTAATGTAAAATCTAGCATGTTATCACAAGTGCAATTGTATTAAGATTGATAAGTTTATAAAACGTAATAGTGAGGGAAATATTATTTTAATTTCCTTATAATTAACCTTTTAATATAGAAAATTATTCACCAATTTTATATCAAATCATAATAAGATAAATAGTGTAGTCAATCTTGTAAATTGTACATTAATTGCATGATAATCATGTTTACATTTTGACTCTTAAGCTAAGAAATATTAACATTGTAAATAATATTACTTTTGATCCATCATTATCCAAGATATTAGATTAATATCTTACTACAAGTGCAATTGTATTAAGATTGATAAGTTTATAAAACGTAATAGTGAGGGAAAGATTATTTTAATTTCCTTATAAGTAACCTTTTAAGATAGAAAATTATTCACCAATTTTATATCAAATCATAATAAGATGAATAGGATAGTCAATCTTGTAAATTGTACATTAATTGCATGATAATCATGCTTTACATTTTGACTCTTAAGCTAAGAAATATTAACATTGTAAATAATATTACTTTTGATCCATCATTATCCAAGATATTAGATTAATATCTTACTACAAGTGCAATTGTATTAAGATTGATAAGTTTATAAAACGTAATAGTGAGGGAAATATTATTTTAATTTACTTATAATTAACCTTTTAAGATAGAAAATTATTCACCAATTTTACATCAAATCATAATAAGATGAATAGGATAGTCAATCTTGTAAATTGTACATTAATTGCATGATAATCATGTTTACATTTTGACTCTTATGCTAAGAAATATTAACATTATAAATAATATTACTTTTGATCCATCATTATCCAAGATATTAGATTAATATCTTACTACAAGTGCAATTGTATTAAGATTGATAAGTTTATAAAACGTAATAGTGAGGGAAATATTATTTTAATTTCCTTATAAGTAACCTTTTAAGATAAAAAATTATTCACCAATTTTATATCAAATCATAATAAGATGAACAGGATAGTCAATCTTGTAAATTGTACATTAATTGCATGATAATCATGTTTACATTTTGACTCTAAGTTAAGTGGGTAATTTTTGAAAAAAAAACTGATAGAATTCCTCTCTAAAAAATTGATAAAAAAACCATGGAAACTTTAAAATAAACATCTACAAAGAACTATAAAGTTTTCTAATCATCTAAAATAAACGTCAGCATTCCCCATCGGGTGTTTGGTCATCTCATCGCCGAACCCTATGCACTTTCCTCGTTATTGCTTGGGAAGATCGTCAAGCGTCGGAGCCTCCTTCACAGTTGCTTATCCCCTTCAAGGTTAAGTCATGAAAACGAGTGAGCAAATCATAACATTTAACTGTTAATAATATGATAAGTGATGAATTCCCTGCATATAATGTTCATACCATTTCATCCACAACGACTGTCATGTCGGCATCCTCATCATGGACATTATCATACCACTTGGTGTTATTCCCCCGAAGCCAACACTTTACGGTCACTAGTGTTTTGATGCTTTGTGCTGTGAGACATGCACGCTTGTATGTGACCACAGCTCGACCGATAGAGAACACACGTTCGGATGGAGCACTAGTTGCACATACTGCCAGGAGTTCTCGTACAATGGGGGCAAGGGCAGGATATGCAATGTTTCCCTTACGAGCCCACCAATGTAGCACGGGGTCTCCCTCATCCTTCATGCTCTAGTCAGTATAAGCATCTAATTGCTCTGAGGGTGTCAATGTCGATTGCGCGGGTCCATCTTTCTTCCTGCATACTCGTTTCAACCAATCTTGCCTACTAGTCGAGCTGCTGGGAGTAGAAGGTGGCAATGTAGTAGATGAAGTTGGCGGTGGGGAGGGTAAGCGGCCTCTAATATATGCTATCGCCGCTTTCTTTGTCCTTTCATCAAGCATTGAACCCTTCTGATAGGGGTCCAATAGAGCTGCTGCTATGATAGCATGATTTTCCCATACCTTCTGCTGATAACTATCCAACTTTTGCTTCATCGCCAGACATGCAAGGTCCATCGATACCTTCTCCTCAATTCCCAATTTCTTCACCGCTACGAAGAGTGTCGATGCTTCAACGCGATTGATCACGTTGCTCATATGCGAATCAAGCTCCTATAAGATAAATTAATAAGAGAGGCAATCAGACTAAGTCATGAAACAATTAAAAAGAGATGCAAATAAAATAAATTTATTAAGTTCTACTATCATACTTGCAAAATAGATAATACGTCGGTGATTGTTGGGGTCACTGTTTGACAAACATGCTGAGTGGCGAAGGAGAATGGTTCTAATAAATCAGTAAATATCCGTAGTAATTCCCACTCATCCTTTGATATCTTCGTCTCCTTCCCATTTGTCTTGAAATGAGATGTTCCTTCATCCAGGATGGCCCTCTTCTCAATGGCGGCTCGAAGCATGTCGTAAGTGCTGTTCCACCGCGTCGGACAGTCTAATTTTAGGAGGTTATTATCAGACATCTTCAAGTCAGCGCATAGTTTCGCGTACATAAGCCGTCGTTGGCTACCATTGCGGGTAGCTCGAACCAAATTCCTAACTTTTGCCACTGCCTCACCGAGTGTGACATGTACCCTATGCATTAATGTCGATGTCGAAGGACCAATATCAACATCTTCTTCGACATCCATATCGCTAGCATAGTCAAAAGCCGTCAATTGCTCGTCGCCTTCTTCTTCCATCAATTGAGAAGCAGAAGGGATGTCAAAGCTCTTAATGGTGGATTGAACAACGAGGTTCAAAATATGTGCGAGGCACGGTATGTGCCTTTTCGTGGTGAAGTTCTTATTGTCTCTTTTCAACTTTTTCGCCATTATAGCAATCATCTTCTTATTTCTGGACGCATTATCAATCGTCACAGCACTAACCTGAAAGAAGAATACAAAATTAGTACCTTAATAAAAGATTCTAAATATAAATTAATGTTTGTTATAAAATATGAAAATTATAATTAATAAATATCAAATACATAATTAATAAACGACATTAAGATTAATAGCTTTGAGTAAAATAACCAATACAAAATTAATAAAAGAAATTAAGATTTGTTGGAGTTTAAAATAAAATTTATAAGAAAGAAAAATGAGATTTCAGGGTATACTAAATCAGAAATTAGAAAACGAAGACGAAAAGACTAACCTTAGCCTGCAACTTAAACTCTTCTATAATTTCAAGTAGTATAGATGCCATACTTTCGCCATCATGCTTCCCCGAGAGCTCTCGAACTGCTAACACACACTCACGGTATTCCCAAGCAGCATCAATCCAATGGGTTGTGACACCAAACAAGCCACATCCATTTTCTGCTGTCCACGCATCTGCTGTGAGCGTCAGATGATGTATTGAAGTGAACCCCGTTGTAATCGTCTCTTTCATCCTTTGGTGCATTTTAATTGTCCATGACTTTATCACCTTTGCACTTGCGGGATCTACTTCTATCTGCGTCACATATCGCCATAACTCCTTGAAAGCTTTGTGGTCGACGATGCTCAAAGGAGAGTCAGTGAGGCACACGAAACGGGCAATGACATCCTTCGTCTCATCGGGGGTTAGACCCCCCAAGGTTCGCTTCTTTGGGGCATCAATCTTCAATTGCCCATCTGCCCCTTCAGTAATTATGCATTGTTGGCCGCCATCAGCATCGCCAAATCCCTTAAGTGCATCATATAGCCTTCGATGCACAGCTTTAAAGTGCTTCCAAAAGACATTAGTGCTCCCATCCGTTGGACGCTTGATGACCCCTTGCATGCCGTCTGAATATTTCTGTCGGCAAATTTCACACAAGTAAGTGCGGTCATGCATCAATTTAAAATATTGCATGATGGGAGATCGTGTGATGCGGCTTCGCTTCACTCCTGTTGACCTTTGCTCATCAAGAGATGGTGTCACATTTGTGTTTGCTTCTGCGGCATCCACCTGTAACGAACTGGAACTCTCCATTGTCGACATTTTCTAAAATACAAAGTAAAATCAAAAGCCCTAACTTCATTATAGAAAATAAAATTATATAGAAAATTGATGAGATAATTAATTGGAAAAATAAAACAAGTCATTATTGAAATCTGAAATCTATCAAGAGGGGATATAAATTAGGTGGGAAACCAACATCATACTAATAAAAAATTAATCAACAATTTAAAAAAATCAGACCTTAACAAAATCTGATATTAATTACAAGAGTATATATCACACGTCAACAGCACTGGAAATCAGAATTAATACAAAAAAGTAGAGTTTATTACAGACATAAATTAATGTTTAAGAAATCAGATTCTATGGAGATAGAAATAGAAATTAAACAACTCATTATTGAACAATTAGGGAGAATATAAACAAGTCGTTATTGAAATCTGAAATCTATCAAGAGGGGATATAAATTAGGTGTGAAACCAACATCATACTAATAAAAAATTAATAAAAAGCACAGAATTTTTAAAAAGCCCAAAAAATTACAGAAATTTGGAGAAATGCAAAAGAAAACTCGGAAATTAAAAAATTTCAGAAATTAATAAAATAGAAACTAAAAAGGTGCAGAAATTAAAAACCAACAAACAAACTTTCTGACATTAAAAAAACCTTGACATATAAAAAAACTGCAAAAGTTAAAAACATCATCATAAAAATCCTTTAAAACATAGAAATTCAAAACCTAAACAAAAGTTTAAAAAACTCAGAAAAAAATGCAAAAAATAAATACATCATCATAAAAGACCTATAAAACGTAGAAATGAAAAACCTATAAAAGACATTAAAAACATAGAAAATAAAAAACAGAATTATAGAAAATGTAGAAATTAGAGACACAGAATTGGAAAACGTATAAATAAAAAAAATGTTGATATGTAAATATGCAGAAATCAAAAGGGCCAAAATACAAAAATTTTGAGAAATGCATAAGAACACATAAAAAAAATGAAAGAAACGTATCTATGAAAAATGCAGAAATAAAAAAAACGTACAAATATAAAAACCTCTTGAAAACATTTAAATTATCAGAAATAAAAACACAGAAATGCAAAAACACAAAATTGAAACCGTCATCATAAACAACGTAAACAAAAGTAAAAGTTAAAAATTTATAGAGATTACAAAAACAAAAAAAAATCACAAAAACAAGAGATTAGACAAGAAGATCCAAGCACTATATTAGTTATATCATCCTATTTTAAAGCAGTAGGAATAAATTGTAAGAAATCTGCAGACCCAGGAGTAAATTCCCATTGAATTGCAGTTGTGAGACGGAGGGTTTAAGAATCCCTTACCTGATTTTTTGCGGAAGAACGCCAGAAGAACTGCGTCACGCCAAAAGTGCGGATTGCCGGATGTGCGGATTGCGGAATGCCGGAAGTGCGGAATGCCGGAAGAACACCGGAAGCGCAGAACGTCGGAAGAACGTCGGAGGCCCGGAAGAACGCCGCGCAGAGAAAAATTGGGAGAATGTCGGAAGAACACCGCGCAGTCGCAGACTCGGAGAGAGTGTCAGAGTGATATAGAATAATGGAAATGTATTCGGGTATTAGGTTAATCGGGTATTAGGTACTAGGTAGGACTTGGGTTAATCGGGTATATATAAAATTATGAATCGATATTCAATCATTTAGGTTAAACCGGATACCGGGTATCAGTATCGGTTCCGATATCGATACCCGGTATCGACACCCAACGCCAACGGCAGCCGTTAGCGGATGTCGGTATCGGATGACGGTATCGGAAACCGATACCATCATCTAGTTACCGATACCAACATTTGGATGTCGGTATCGGGTACTGTTGGTATCGGGTACCGTTTAGAACCTTAACGGTACCCGATACCGTTATCGTTACACATAGCAGTATCTTAACGGCGAAGCCTACACCTAGGACAGCCCATTAGTCTTCTAAACACCTCTTTCAAATGATCTTGTTTCCCTTCTATTGCTTGTAGGTTCCTAAAATCAAGAAGACAAAAAAAAGATTCATGTACCAAAGTTCTTCTTGATGTACTCATAGCATAAAATCATTAACTCATAAAGTAGTGAATATGATGATATGTTCTTGAGTTACTTGAACTAAATAAGGAATTCTTAGGTGTTTATAAATAGTTTTTTATGCTTTTATCAGTGCAATCGATGAGTGAAAGAAATGTGTGTTTCTATCACCCTCCAACCAGCCAGTGAATACGACATTTTTGGAGATAGTACATCTAGCTGATTGCTCACTCGTATGCGTCGTTCCCAAGTGTCTCCCCTCCATTGAATTTGTAGTTTTCGCTCTATATCTGCTAAATCCCTTTCTAATATGTTTACTTGAGTGTTTATGTTCCCAAACATATGTCTATTCTACCACTTAAGGTGGAGTTTGAGGTTGCATAAGGTCAAGTAAAGTGTAAGTATTGTGTCGATCCATAGAGAATACGGTTGACTTTTATCGCAGAGTTGACTTAGTCAAACTTAGGTTTTATAAAAATATTTTAAGAAGTGGAAATGATATTTTATGAATAGAAATGATATAAATATACTAGATAGAAATGAAGGCGACGAAATGGAGGAGATTTTTTTGTTGTGTTCTTCCATAAATTCTTCATCCAAAATCTTGTTGATCTTTAAGAAGGTCTTGGAGGACTTCTTGTCTCTCCTTCAAGCACGTACCGAGATCCGCCTTGGTGTTCCTCAGCTCTTGTGACGATAGCTCCTCATGTGGATCATCTTATATACTCGTCTCTATAAATGCATGGTGGTAATCATGCATTGACTTTGCGATAGCTGTTGACAAATCTTTATCTTCACTTCAATGGATCATAACCTTGAACTTCTTCAGTTGTGAGGCTTCTTCTATGATCTTCATGACTGTCTTCTTTATGGCAGATTCTTCATGCTGATTATAATCTTGTGATTGCATGGCTTACTCATGTCAATGTCTTGTCTTGACTAGGTGGTGGCGTACGACCCCCGTCGCCACCAAGACACGATACCACGGCGCCGGAGGAGCCCTTTTGGGCGCGCGGATCTATCCGCTTATCTTTATTTTCTTTATTTCTTTATTACGAACTTTTTGACCCGCACGTGTTTAAGCGGGTCCTCACTTATTTCCCTCTCTCTTTTAGGCTTTCGGGTGGGTTCTTCCCTTTTCGGGATCCCATTCGTGAAGCCCTTTCTTTTGTGAACCTTTGTTTTCTATGAGTATTTTGGGTTTTGGGTTGTGGGCCTCAAGTGGGCCCTTTCCCCTCTCGGCCCATTATGGGCTCTATAAGAGGGGAAGGGACCCCCCCACAAACCCTAGCCGTCATTTGAAGAAAAACGGAGTGTTCCTCTCTCAAGTGGCTGCTCAAGGAAGATCAAGGAAGGAGACCAACCACCGCCTCCGCTGCCGCCATCGCTGCCGCACTACCACGATGCCGCAGCCGTGCCCTGCCGCCGAGACCGCCGCCTCCCTTGCGCTTGGTCGCTATATATCATCCTGCCGCCTTCCTGCGCCGCGCCAGCCTCGGGGCCGCCGCCGCCGCCGCCTCAGGCCGCTGCCGCCGCCGCGCCATTGCCGGATCGCAGCACCGCCATCCTCCGTTCATTCCCCCTCCTCGAGCCCGGCTTCCACCTCTCTTCCCCTCCACGGACCTCCACCCCTTCTCTCTCTCTACCATTTTCCGTCAACCCCGGGCCTGCAACTCCCCAGTCCTCGCGATCTCATCCTCCCCACCAGCGATTTTCTTCCCCGCCTCCTCCATTCACACCATTTCACCCTCCGCCGAGCCATCCTCCTCCTCTCTCTCCTCTCTCGCCGAGTCCAGTCCTCCCTTCCCTGCTCTTTCCGCAAAAATGTCTTATCACCTCTCAGCTCACAAATCCCTTTCCCGTCCGCTGAATCCCAAACGAGGCCCCTCCCCACTTTTCCCACCATCTTCCAAATCCAGAATTCCCGCATCTCCACGCATCCCCTTCTCTTCCGTTCGGGGAATTTTCCCACGCCTCGATAGCGCAACCACTTGCCAATTCCCCGCCGACGCTTGGCCTCCCCCCTCACCCACGCCTCGTCTCTTTCTCCCTCCCAACCCAGTTTGCGTCACCCAGTCGGGAGGTTAATCGACCTCCTCCCACGAAATCCCATTTCCCTTGCGTGATTTCCCCTCCCCGAACCACCTCCCTACTCCATTCCGAGTTTCCGAGGCTCGCTGTCTCCTCGCGAGGTCGTTAGCCTCGTCCAGCTGACTCCATCCACTCCCCGTGACCTGCCCTACCAACCCAGACCGTAATACCTCTCTCTCTCTCCTCCGCACTTCAGTCGGCCTCAACTCGTCGTCCCGTTCGTCCGCCACCCCACCCTGTCATCCTATCGATCTCGGAATCTCTCCTGGTCGGCCCACTCCCATTCCCTACTCCCGAGAATCCGGGTAGTTCCCTCCCTAATTTTCCCTCCGAGTTTCATCAGTCACTGGCGAAACCTCCCGTCCCATCGATCGCGTCACAATTCCATCGCCCATCCGAGTCTCGTCGACTCGATTTCATCGCAGATTCCCGCGCGCGCCCTCATCCCTCAACTGCATCTTCGTCAATTCTCTCGCCTTGCTAAATTCGTTGCCTGCAAATTCACTCTCAGCTCGATGTGCTGGCCGCCCAGTAAGCCCAACCTCGCCGCGCGAAAGATCAATCCACCGCACGCCCGGCCGACTTTCAACCCGACGTCCAGTCAACCCCCATCCTCCCGCCATTGCCTCTTCGATGCCAGCCGCCCTCCCTCCTCTTGCCCACCAAGCTCCTCGACGAGCCCTCCCGAGGCTGTCCTGGTCACCTCGACTGGAATCTAGTCGTGACGAGTGATTGGGTCTTCCTCGTCACGACCTTATCTACCCCGAGATCACCGCTCTCGATTTGGCAGAGGCCACACCAGCAATTTGACCAGCACTGCGGTCAACCCATGGACCCGTCAACCCCGGATCTGGTCAATTCTGGCTGAGACTCGCCCACCACCCTCGGCCACCCACGACAAAGCATCCGAACGGAACCCCGCTGATATCGTGCTAGTGCCCGCTGGCTCGCCCGGACGGTGTCCTGCTGCCGACCCCGCGGCTCGCTGCCCGCTATTCCCTGGAGTACCTCCGCTCTCTTGCGACACACCATCCATCCTCCTCGACACCACCGATTCGGCGACATCTCTACTGATCAGTCTGTGCCACGTACGAGCGATCTCCATCGTTACGACCGACCAGGACACGCGCCCCGCAAGTTAGCCCTCAACCCTTCTTTTTCAAAGTTAATTACTTTTTCGAAGCATTTCCTTTACTTGTCTCCACCGCCGTCGGACGACGTAGGTAGGGTAGTACGGATATAGGTTCGCGAGTTCCCACGCGTGCGTCAGGTCCAGTACTGGGCATGAGCTGCAGCTTTGGCTACTCCACGACGAGCCACTCCACGCCTCCGGACGTGGATCGAGAGGATCTCACCCTATCCATCATCGCGAGTTTCCCCGGGTCACCCGGAGTCGACTCCGCTGATCGGCGCGCCTGCCTGTACTTATGTTTAGGCTAGAGATCGTATTTAGGGTGTAGGACTCGCCTACCCGTAGGTTAGGTTTGATAGGCTATCCTTAGTCTTCCTCAAGTTCATTGATCAGGCGCGAGGGTTTTCACCACCGTGTCCTGCATCACTAGGTTAAGAAGATAGTTTCTTCCCTGAGTGATTGATCTCTCCTATGATTCTAACTAGAGGTGGTTTCAAAGAAAGAAGGAAAAACAAAGAGGTTCCTACTGAATTTCTTTTGAGATCATTATTTATACTTATATAAGGTTATCTATGATGTGGTGGAGAAGGCTTAGAAAATAAGGAACCTATATCAAAGGAAAAGGGGTGGTTGACTTGGTCCACTCAAGGAATTCTAGGTTTCTAAAGATAAGGGTTAAATGCTTTGACCAAGTCAATCTTTAGATCAGTATAAAATAGAAAGAGAAGGAGGAGGAGGATAGGTTCACTTAGAAACCTTGTGTTCATGTTTCAAAATAATTCTCTATCATAGGGTATTTTAAGATTTTAGACCTCTGATTTGACAGAGAAATGTCAAAAGTCAAGGTGAAAGCGTTGACTTTGACCAACAATTGACTTTCTGTAAAATCAGAGAAACAAAAGGGGTCAGAAGATTACGAAAATGATATATTCAAAATCTATAGGGATAATGGAATTTATTAGTATAAAATTTGTGATTTTTCCATAAGAATTGGATTTATAATGAATTATTGAAAATCAAAGATCTGAAAAATCCAGAAATGAATATTTCGCTGTAAATCTTCAAATTGACTAACCAAATGATATCCGAATCTTGCAACTGATATATCAATAGAAAGCTAACAACTAGAGGATTCCAAAGAGATGGGAATTGTCAAATTCCAATTTATATTTTAAGAGTAATTGATCCCCCAAGTCAACGCCCAAATTAGGATTGAAACTGAATAGTGGTTCGTCAAACGTTAAATTGAGGGGTCAAATGATCATTAAATTTTACGAATTTTCTATCCACGGAAAGCTGATGAAACAAGGAATCCAATGAAACTGATCAAGTGATTCAGAGTTAAGATAAGAGAGATATCCTTATTTCAAAATCAGCAAAAATTCGGACTAAATTTGGGCAAAAATAAAGAACAAAACGAATTTAAACGCAAAATTAACCTAGTAAATCTAATCTAAATAAAAACTGCCATCAGATGAACAATCGATTCTCACTGCTAACCCGATTTCCGTGAAGATTTGGCTTCGATTCACGCGGATTGAAGAGTATCGGCTTGATTTCTTCCTCGGCGGACATTTGGCATTCAAAGGGAGAATTGGATCGAATCCAACGATTAATCATGACGAATCCTGCCTCAATTGGATCGGGATCCACTCTAAACGCAGGGGAATTGTGATGAACACAAGATCTTCGTTCAAAATCTCTTAATTGCTTCACGATTCGATTAAAAGTTATGTTTACAAAAGGAAGAACATCATTTTATAAGGAGATTCCGCGCGAAAAATTAGGACCGTTTGATCCGGTGAGGGTCAATTAGTGGCCACGATCAGGCGACGATTGTGGACCACGATCTCGCCAATCCAGCCGTCCCATTTCCATCATTGCTTCGAGGTGAGTCCACATGTTGCCCCAATATTGCATAATGGCGCGAGTAAAGTTTGACCGTCCGATGTCCACTTACACTATCGACGGTCTCCCTTTGCGCACGGGCTTGTGATGAAGATCGGGTGGACCCGAGTCCACGTGATTGAGGCATCTCCATCGTCTCGATCGCATCCAACGCACCATGTGAAGCCACGTCTCCTGAAAATGTCAAGAATCCGCGGGAACATTGTCCCACATGGAAGAAAAAACAAGAAAAGGCAGGGCAGCATAACGCATTTGCGTACTGCCCCAAACTCCTAACCAGGGCCCACTAACCCATGGACCCTTCACACGCCAGCCCCTCACTCGCCACGTGGCGCCCCTCCCTGGCGTCCGCGTGGACTCGCGTGGCCCCTGCCACGCGTCCGTGCCACCTTGCGCCACCTGAGCGCCGCGTGGGCTCGCGCGGCTCTGCCACGTGGCCTTGCGTGCTGTGTTGCATCCGCACGAGGTCCCGCGCGCCATGTCAGCTCTGCATGCCACATCAGCCCCGCGGTCCTGTGGAAATCAACCCCCTTTTTTCAATTTAAAAATCAATTAAAAACCAAAATAAATTCTGGAAAAATCTAGAAAAATCTAAGAAATTCAAAAAATCATAACGTAAGAAATATAACTCCTTTTTAATTCAAATTTTCTCTATTAGATTAAAAATTTCTTCATCTTTAATATTATGCCATCTAGAAATACAAATTAAAAGAATCATAATATATGAATTTAAAATAAACATAAATAATTTCTTATGAACTCTATTTTAATTCATCTACATTTTCTTCTTAAAAAATTAAATCTTCTAATCATCTAAAAATGTTAAAATAAGGTAATTAATTTCTATTTATTTAACCTTGTAAAAGATTAAACATTCATAGAGGACATAATTAACCCTAGATAATGCATAAATATAGACTTTAGTAAAATGGCATACCAATGGAGAAAATTCATTAAAACTATGATAACATGCATGATATTCACATAAAATAAGCATGAATATGAGTTAAATAAGATAAGAATTTAAGTTATAAATGCATGTTATCAGTAAGCGATAATTAAAGTTCTCCACATGGGAGGGGCTGATGTGTCCAATCTAGTTGCGTCGCACAAAAGGAAGAAAACCTTCATTCTAGACCCACATGGTTTGGAACCAAAATGGAGGCCTAGGGGTATCAGGCCTTTCGTATGAAAGGATAAGTAAGGGGGCATGGTCTGATTGGTAACGAGTGAGGACCGAGATAGATATAGGGTATTTGACTATAGCAATGCTACTGGTGAAACACCAATCAATGCGCTCGTATATCCTTGCTCCGACCTGTTGACGAGACGATGTCGTATGGTCATTGAATACACACAATGTCGTGTCAAAACAAAGTCTAAACTTACCAATTTAAAGATTAATTCATGAATTGAAGGGTATAATAGTAAATAAGGGTCGAATCCACGGAGAATTAGGGAAATATGAGATATATCTTTGAAATTCGATCAAATCAAACGACGAATTGAGTTTAGAAATTAGAAAATTTATGATATTAAGAAACATAACTGATGGAGAATTATCCCAAAACATGAACACAAGGGTTCCAAGTGAACCTAGATATGCACTAAGGAAGAGAAACCATTCTCAATTGCAACGAAGTATTATACTCCTCCTTACTCATGAGTTTAAGAAACTCAACATTCATTAAATGAATGAAGGAAGCCTCTCTAAAACATTGAAAGAGAGTGTAGATTCAAAGGGAATCATCTTCCCTCATTGATTTATAATTCCTTGAATGGACCAAGTCAACCACCATCTACCTTGATATAGGCTCCTCTACATCCAAACCACATCCACTATATCATAGGTACCTTGTATAAATCAATGATCTCAAAAATCAGTAGAAAACATCAATAGGAACACCTTTGTTATTACACTCCCTTCCTTCTTTGAAAACCACCTTTAGATAGAATTCTAGACGAGATCTCTATACTACTGCTTGTGGAAGAATGGTCTTCGGATGCTACCTCAAACAAAGACTTTATGAAGATAAACAAGAAGAAGGAAGCTACTGTTAAGGAAGACACTCATAAAGACCATCCTCCTAACTACATCGATCCTCACAAGAGCAATGAGATCCCACATCTCATATGTCGATCTTCATGAATGGCCTTTCTATAATGATAATCATGTTTAGGAGAGCTGCCATCAAGGGATACCATCACAAGAATAGATCCTCTACATCTCTCCTTGAGAAACATCTCCACGATTGAAGAAGATATATGAATCAACTATGAAAGACATGACAAAAAGAACCCAACAAGAAGGACTACCTCCCATCTACACAAGTCTTCACGGTTGAAAGAGAAGAATAAAACTCATAAAGTTGATGAATTCCACATGACAACAAGCTTCAAGAATATGTGATATCAAGATCTCGATTTATTTAGAATGATTAGGAGGTCAACCACATCATGGATTATCTCCCCGAATCAGAGCATATGAAGACTTATTGTGATTACCAATCATCAACCATGCAACCACCTATTCAACGGATGCGACTGCCAAGTATCATCGGATATCCACTTGATTCCATACGTCCTTTCTCTACTAATGTGGAATAATGAAAAGACATTAAGTCCACCATGATGAGAAGTTAAAACCGCTCCCATTGCTGAAGATCAACACGGGATTAAAATCATTCCACGCCTCCTATTTTACTGACGTGGGACAGAGGAAGTACAAGAAAGCCTTCATGAAGTGATAACATAAGGTCCCGATACCTTTAAAAACAATCAAGAGGTCATGAATACTCCCCATATTACCGTTTATCAAATTACGAAAACAATGAAAAGGCTCAAGAGTATCAACGAAAGAATCCTGTAATTACTCCACTTATTACAAGTTGACAAGTGAGAAGAGAACTCCAAGTATTGACATATCACTGCTGAATGGATACCCTAAGAGGACTTAAAACCATTCACGAAGAGATATCCCAATCGCCATAATCAGCTATACTCTCATTTGCTATCTACTTTCTCATCATCCGCTGATCAAGCTGAGAACTTCAAAAGACAGGAAATTAAGTCAACCCGTCAACCACGAGATCGTGAAAAGACGTCATTCAGTGACTCTTACGGTTATAATGACGAGACGCGTCGACGAGTAAAGAGCTTCGGGAAACCTCCGACCCGATCCGACTTCCCATATGCATCATTATGATCTTCAAAATCGTCAACTTCATCATGGGCCGAAGATATCACTAGACAATCATCACGAGCACATTGACACATTTAAAACTTCCGAATTCGGCTTAACTATTCTTATGCGGAAGATAATTTCCGCGGCGGGACGCTTCATCATAACTGCTATACTTGTAAAAGAAAATAGTTAGTTGTTGTTGTTCAATGAATTTGTTCTCCTTCTAGCAAACATTAGTGTTATGTGCTTCCCGTGTCTCCTTCATTCCCTCGCCCATATACTATCATCTCGAGTTCTACCCCACTTTCTATTCTTCCCCCATTCTGTCGCTTTCAACACTTACCTATCAGAGGATAACCGAGGAATAGTCATTGTCATTTGGCGATTCAACAGCGTCATTTCCTCGCCAACTTCAGGTAACATCCTCTCTCTTATTACCGTGTGTAACAGTTCTTTCGCCATATCATAAGTCCAATATTACTCACCTTCCCACCTATTCTCTGTTTCTCATCTCCTATCCGAAATATTCACGTAACAGATAGTCCCCAATCACCTTCATATTCTTTAAACATATCTTCCACACGGTTCTTCCCCTTCCTCATAAATTACTTAGTATCCTATCCATTCTCCTTCTCATCGCAATTCACCCTCATTATCGTTAATATTCACGCATCTATTCACAATCATTTTTTCCTCATATACTTACTGCTATATATTTTAATCTCTCACACTCTCAGTCTAATAACCAATAACAATAGTAATAATACTATAACTCTCACTCTTCGTAATATCATCAATGAAACTCCTCCACATCATTCCCATTCCATCATATAAATCCAAATAATATTTCACCTAGTCTATTTTCCCTCGTAATCATACTCGTTACCGTTATTCTTACAATCACTCTCTTCCAAATTATCCTATATTAGATAAACCCTATTGTCAATCTATTAGTTCTTAAGTATCCTCCATATCAGTCCTCTTTATCACTACTAAAACCGACTAATCTCCTCATTACATTCCTTCTCTTCGCAACCTTATTTTTCTCATTATTCTTACCACCTTCATTACTCTCATTCTCATACTTCTGATTTATCCTATACATTATCTTCTCTATATCTCCACTGATTCATATTTATATTCCTCACTAATATCATTCATAGATGCTCAATTAGATTGTAGGATATAACTAGAAATTAATATACATATCCAATCTTTATATAAATCGTTCTCATTCTCACCATAATCATCTACTCATATTCATCATTTCTAAAATATCCTACATCAATAACTCAATTGTGAATCTAGGGAATAAAAAATGGAGTGATTTGGATTAGAATTTTCTGCCTTGCACCCTTCGGTTAGGTAATCAAAGCACAACAAGGGTGCCCGACGGCAAACATCAACTTCCTTACTGATTCACATACCTTTTAAAGTGCGAATCGATTAGGTTAAATAGGGAGAACGGGGAAGGAGGCGGTGTCTTGATTTCCCATCCAAGATGAAGCTTGGACTGGAGGACACATCGGGAGAGAGAGATCAAGATCGATACGATAGTTCTTTTTGAAGTGAAGATTGCATTCAATTCTTTCAGTTCAGCGTTATTTCGGAATCTCGAAGCACAGTTAAGCATAAATTTCTACCTTATTTTCTTTTTGAAACATTTATTTTGATCGATTTAGTTCATTCTTTGTGGATTTAGAGTTAGTTTTCTCTTATGATCAGGATTAATGCTTTCTTGTTTCACAAAGATTTACAAAATTTAGTTACAACTTATCTTCCGCAAAGAACCTATTTGATTTTACTTTCTGTCTTCCTTTTATTTTCGGGAATTAGCTCTTAACCGAGGTAAGATTAGAATCTATAGAGAAAAACACTTCTTATTATCATTTTATAATCTGTAACTCTTTTTAATTCAAATTCAGTCAATATCAGTAAGAGAGATTCCATCACTAAGCGTTAGATTTAGCTAGATTTAGAAGAGATTTATGTAGAAAAGATCTGAAGCATGAAATAACTAGCTACAGATTCTTCTCAGTGTTGTTTCTTTTTATTCAAATTAAAGAGAGTTTGTAAGAGAGGTTAGAGTAAATGTAATAAAGTTAAGATTCTTCTCAGTGTTGTTTCTTTCTGTTCGAATTTAAGAGAGTCAGTAAGAGAGGTTTGAGTGAATATAATAAAGTCAGAAAAGAAAGTCTCTCATCATTTCTGTTGTCGGCTCAACTCAAAGGAAATCACATTGGGAGGTTAATAAGGCTGGTTATAATGGATGAAGAGGGATTTTAACATAAAGAAAAGTTCCTTAGTTACCTAGTCTACCTAGGAAGAATAATAAAAATCACCTAAACATAGTTAGCAGGATAAAAAGATAGTGACATTATAACATAAATAAGAAGAGTTAGGTATTAGTATAAGATTTAGATTGACATTAATTCATAAAAAAGGGAAAGAAATATATAGAAGTCCAGGCTATTCAGACAGACCTATGGACAGTAGCAATACGATTTAATTACTAATAAGAAATACTGAGTAGTGACACAGAATTGAAAGTGTGTTAGGAAAAGATTGCATGAGCAAAAGAAGAATTAGAAATACCTCCCTTGGATTCGACCCCTCACTGAGCTATACTTTTGGAAGATAGAGATTAAGGGAAAAATATTTAAAAACAATATTATTCAATAAGCCAAATAGAATCATGACAATGACATAAAAACTATATCATAATTTGGACTTATCACTGGGGCTCTCCATGTGATCTAGAGTCATTGAGCTCTGTCGTGTCTCACTCTCCCTCGATGGTGCTGAAGTGGGAGGTATGCCTATAGGGACTCCATCTGTAGGCAAGGTCCTTGCAATAGTGTCAGAGCTCTGTGTCTCGAGTGAAAGATCCAAGGGCGAAGAGTGTGAAATAGATAGGGGAGAGGGGGGGAGGAACAAGGAGAGACTCAAAAAGTGGCTCAACAAGGGAAGTCCTGCCAAGAGCTAGGATATCTGAGTCACCAATAACCAAAGAGGGAGGGTAAAAAAAGTGGGAGGACAAAGACTGGGGGTGTGGGTGTGGAGGGCAATAGGGTTGTAATGGGGAGGGAGGTGAAATGCGAGGGGTAAAGAAGGCGAAGGACGGTGTGGGGGAGGGGTCGGGGGAGGGTGCAAGGGAGGGTGGGGGAGGTGGGTCGACACAATGGGGGTAGGTGATGGGGGAAGGAGGGGTGGAGAGGGCGGAGGAGGGTACAAGGGAGGTGAGTCGACACAATGGGGGGTGGGTGATGGGGGAAGGAGGGGTGAGTAATTGAGATGAGTGGGGATCACAAGCGGAGAGCAGTGGAGGACGATGTAGGGAGGAAGCAGCTATGGAGTGACTATCTAGGCCCATAGTGGGTGCTGAGATCTCAATCTCCGTCAACCCTACCAACACATCAAAAGAGTTTAATGTTTGGAGAGGCTCTAGGGTAACCTACATAGTGGTAGTAGACTCAGGAGTGCATTTGGCCTTTTTCTTCTTCCCTTTATGAGAAGTAGAAGAGGATTTTAACACAGAAGATGACACTCGAGTAGTAGGAATCACAACCTTTGTACTAGGTGGAGGTGGTGGTTCCATTTGTATCTCTACATTGGGCACATGCTATGTCGATGTCTGAGGGGGCATGCAAGGCTTTCTACCCCATACTCCTTTGCCCAAATCCACATTGTACTCATTATAAGCTCGTGGTGAGAGGGCACTACAGAAAGGCACATGTCCTAATTAGTGGGTCATAGATCTTCAAGTCAGCAAGGTGTGTCCTAAAATGGTGCAACGAGTGCAGAACTGTGGGAGTTTCTCATAGATTACAGGTTGGGGAAAATTCTCATCCCCATTCTGTATAAGAATTGTATGGTAGAGAGGCTCCAATAGGTCTATCTCAACACATACTCGTGCATATTGTGGGCGGATAAACATCGCAACACTAGGGTCTAAGCGTATGAAGGTGCCTACTGTTGTGGCCAAGGACTAGAGTGCATTGGGCGTAAATAAATGGGCTGGAAGTCCCAAAAATACAATCCACAATGGGATCGTTGCTTGGGATCGGCCGCGAGGGGTGCCGGTCATGTGGGGGGTCCATCGGCTCTTGTGCATCACACCATCACCTATACGCCATGTCGGTCGGCTCCATGCCTTCCGATAGTCCTCCTCCGATGTGAACCGAATGCATATGCTTTGGTGATCCCTAGCACCAATACTAACTTGACCATGGAAATTGCCATGACTAAGTAAATCTGCTCTATCACCTCCATAGGGGGGCGTTTGACGGAAAAAACGTCCAATAAGGGTGTGCTCAAAGGGAGTTGCTAGACGGATAACCTCCTCCTTTGAGAAGGAGACAATTGATAGCATGCAATATTAAGATGCAAAAGCATGATTATTAATGCAAATTAAGGCATAAAACATTCCATTTTTATGCATGTTATCATACTTTGAGTGCATTTCTATCATTTCATGCAATTTTTAAGTTATAATCTCAAAATGCACTAATTTAGGGATAATTATGCATAATTAAGAATATATTTTAGAACAGATTATTCCCATCTAAATTTGATATTAAAATTAAGTTTTAATGTTAAATAATAAGAGAAAATGTTTATAGACACTCATTTATTCTTCTAAGTTTTGATTTTCAAGAACAAATGAGTGTATTTTTTAATTAATAATTTATTCTCTTGTTATTTAAATATTTTGACTTTTTATAATGATAGATAATTGAATTTCTTATCTAATGAAAAAAATCTAGATTGAGTTGGAGTTGTATTTTGAAATTTATGAATTTTCTAATTTTTAGGGATTTTTCTGGAATTTTTCTGAATTTTTAATAAATTTCTAAGGATTTTTTGGAATTAAAAATCAAATTTTCTAATTTAAAATTGATTTTTGATTTATTATTAGTGCGCAGGTGATGTCGCGTGATAAGTCCAAATTTTCCTAATTAATTGTGTCGTTGTGCCTTTATTCGGACTTAATCAATAAAAGTGTATCTAAAAGAAATTTTCCCTTCAACTCCTAGTTATCTACAGATTAGGCTTAGTAAAAGGGGTCGATCCAAGGGAGGCTATGGTAAAGTCTACCTTTCCTTTTCTACTTAATTCAGGACTTCTCCTCATCCAACTAAACTCAGTAGTGGTAAAGACTTATTATAATAGTCAACTCAGTATTGTCTCATAATGAATTTTTTTTATTTCACCACATGCTCTTTTACATCAATTTCCAATTATACTAAAGAAAAATAGACTCTTTTGAGAAAGTTTATTTATTTTTATTTTTATTTATTTTTACTTAAGATTTGAAAGAGAGACTAGGAACTTCTCACTTTAAGAGCTTCTTTTTATTCAATACTAGAATTCAATTTCATTTTTTATCTATTATATTCTATTTTATTCTTATTTAATTTCCTCAATTTTTGATATCGTCTTTTTCTGATTTACTGATCTATTTCCCTCTTACTATAGCTACTGAATAGAAAATCAGACTGATTTTAAACCATCTCAAATTGTAGCAGGTCTGATGTGCCTAAAACAGAGCACTCACTTAAATTTCCTGAATGAATTCACACACAAAAAATGGAAATAAGAGACTAAAAACTGAATTTCTTTAATATTCATTTCATTTTCTGCTTAAAAGAAAAGGATAACAATGAATGAAATAACAAACTAAGAGTCTGAAACCTAAAATCTCAGTAGAATAAAAATTCAAAGGATACTAAAAACTAATTATAATTTCTGTGTGATTGTAAACCTTCTCAACCTGTATCAAATCTGATTTGCTTAAAACAGAGCACTCACCTGAATTTTCTAAATGAATCCACACACAAAATGAAACAACAAAATAGAGAGATTATATTGCTTTAATATTTTCCTTTTTTCTGCCAAAAAAAATAAATGACAAAACTAACTGAATTAAAGAAGTAACAATATAAACCTACAATTGAATTAAATCCAATTCAACAAGATATTTAAAAACAAAACAAATGATAACTGCTATAAGAAAGAACTTCTGTCAGAAAATTCAGTAAAGAAATACTTAGGTTTGAAGAGAAAAGTAAGATCGGACGAAATTAACAAACTGAACATATAATTCCTAAAATCGGATTTAAATTGAAATCCAAAAGAAACAAAGAAAGAGCGATTTACAACTGCTTCTGTAAGAATCTATTTCAGTCAATGAATCTAGAGAAGAATTAATTCGATTCAAGTAGAAAGAAAAGAAAAAAAATGATTTCCTAAACCTAAATCGATTCTAACGAACCTCGAAGCTTCAAATTGATGTCGTCAACTTGATGAACTTCTTAAATCGTGAGCAATCTTTGTTCAGATCTTATCTCGCTAGTGTCCTCCAGGCCAACGATTCGTCAGGAGTGAAAAAAAAATCAAGACAGAGTTTTCGAAACCCTTCCTCTTCCTCTTAATCCTTCAAAATCATAACGCTTCCCCCTTTTTCGAGTTTGTTGAGTCACTTGGTGCGCATCGCTCTGCACACGCGTCTGTACCACATGCTGTGACTGGTCGACATCATGTTCTCTTCCATGCTATTTATGCATGTAATTATATAATTATTAATGCAAATTAAGGCATTAATCATTACAAATATATGCATGTTATCATATTTTAAGTATATTTCTATCATTTTGTGTAAATTCATGTTATGATCTAAAAATACACCAAATTATAGATTATTATAAATAATTACACATAAAAATCTTTAATCATATTTATATTTAAGATCATAATCATGTTTTAAGGATGAAAATATAAGAGAAAAGACTTTTATTGACATTTATGTGTATTTATGAATTTATTTTATAAGATACATAAATTTATTAAATTAATTAAAATTTATTCTCTTATTATTTTAATAATTTTACTTTTTATAATGATAGATCATTCAATTCTGAATCCAACAAAACAAATTTGACTTAATTTGGAGTTGTATTTTGAAAGTTATGATTTTTCCAATTTTATAGAATTTTCTAGAATTTTTCTGATTTTATTTAAGTTTATTTTTTATTTTTAAATGTTTAAAATAATTGAAAAATACAAAAAATTGGGTATATTAGGCGCGGGCCCACGTGGATGCAACGTGGCACGCAAGGCCACGTGGACACGCGCGCCTGCCTGCGTGGCGTGTGATAACATGCTATTTATGCATGTAATTACATAGTTATTAATGCAAATTAATGCATTAATCATTACAAATATATGCCTGTTATCATCTTTTAAGCATATTTCTATCATTTTGTGTAAATTGATGTTATGATCTTAAAATACATCAATTTACGGGTTATTATACATAATTAAACATTTCAATCTTTAATCCTAATTATATTTATGATCATAATCATGTTTTAAGAATAAAAATATAAGAGAAAATACTTTTATTTACATTTATGTGTTTATATAAATTTATTTTATATAATACATAAATGTATAAAATTAATATAAATTTATTCTCTTATTATTTTAATAATTTGACTTTTTATAATGATAGATTATTCAATTCTGAATCCAACAAAATAAATTTGAATTAATTTGGAGTTATATTTTGAAAGTTATGAATTTTACAATTTTTAGGAATTTTTCTGAATTTATTTGATTTCTATTTTGATTTTTAAATATTGAAATCAATTAAAAAAAATCACAAAATGTGGGTTTTATCGCGCGTGTACACGTGGCATCGCCACGTGGGCAGCCGCGAGCGCCTACGTGGCGTGGAGGTGACGTGGCGAATATTTCATATGTAATATATATAATATGATTTACATAAGATATAAGTCTTCCGCTTATCGGAAGACGATTATTAACCTCATAAAAACGCGTACATTATATAATGATTATTTTCCGCAATTTATCCTGAGTGCGTTGAATTTAAATCGTGATGATCGCGCGCGTCAATCCAGTGGAGAAGCGGTCCATCTGATCGCACATCAAGCACGTGCTTCAATTGTCGTTTAAGTGAACAGATCCGAGCCGTCCGATCATTAATTATAACGGTCCAGATCAGTCGATGCGATGGATCTCCGATCAAATCTCGATCTTACGATAAAGATCCGACGAACGAGATGAAGCGACGATTCATCAAGAGGAGCCCACGATTGCGACTGTCGATCGTGATCATCTCTCCATCCGACGGCCGAAAATCATCTTTGTCTTTTATAAAGTTCGTTCTTTGCAACGGAAGAACGGTTCACGATCAATCCTTGATTTCTCCATGTTTAGAGAATCATTTCGCGTGCCATTTGTTTCTGTGTAATCACAACTCCTTTTCGCTTTAATTTAATGCATTAATTTCAAGTTTGATCGAAGGAGAAGGAAGAATTCACATCTTGAACATCAACATTCGTCTTCGAAAATTCGGAATGAAAAGCCTTGCATCCGGCGATTAATTGGATCATTTCGAAGGCTAATTTGGGTTAGGTTGCGTGATTTCCTCTTAATCTTTTATCATTTAACATTAATTTTCATTTTAGCATCGTAGATTTAGTTTAATTTAGTTTAATTTTTGGTTTTTAATCATTTTTCGAAACAAATTTTTCTCTAAACTTCAAACTTTGATTTCTCTTTGAATTCTTATCCAAATCATCTGATTTTTGATTCCGTGGATTCGAAATTGAGTTTTCTTTCGTAATATACTAAAACACCCAATTTCTAATCTCAATTCATCGTCCGATTTGACTGAATTTTAAAGATATCTCTCAAATTTCCCTAATTCTCCGTGGATTCGACCCTTAATTACCATTATACTAATTAATTACTTTGATTAATCATAAATTGGTAAGTTTGGAACTTTTTTTTGACACTGAATTGTGTGTATTCAACGACCATACAATTGAGTCTCGTCAGCGTGGATGTGACGTGGACGCGTATATAGGTCTTCCGATTATCGGAAGACAGATTATTAGTAACATAAATCGGTCTACCTTTTAAACGCGTCAATTCTAATAATATCTGCCATGTGGGACTATGTTCCCGTCATTTCTTTAACTACAGGACACGTGGCGCGATGTGGAATGTCGGATCAATTGCGCGATAAATGACGCGCATCGATACGGTAGACCTTTGATCCACCAGATCAAGAATCAACCACGTGCTTAAATCACGATTTAAGTGAACCTCTCAACAAATGAGTAATCGACGCATGGACTCACCTTGTTCGCCTGATGAAGATCTAACGACAATCGAAAAATGAAGCACTTTCCTCTTCGCGCGATGAGGGTTAATCGCGACCCTTCAAACTCGATCAGATGATCTTCAGGAGAAGGTGACGATTCATGAAACGACGCGCGATCGCAGCCGTTGATCGCGATGATCAGCTTCATCCAACGGCTGAGCCCAAATTCGTCTCTTTTAAATGTATTTCTTCGCGATGAAGAAACTACCCGTGATCAATCATCAAATTCTCCTTGTTTAGAGCATCATTTCACGAGCCGTTTGATTCTGAGTATTCTTGATGCATTTCCGCATCCAATGAATGCTTGAAATCAAAGTTTGATCGAAGGAGAAGGAAGAAATCACATCTTGAACTCCAATTTTTGTCTTCGTCAATTTGGAATGAAAAGCCTTGCATCCGGCGATTAGTTGGATCATTTCGAAGGCTAATTTGGGTTAGGTTGCATGATTTCATCTTAATCTTTCATCATTTAGTGCTATTTTTACATTTCGAATAGTCGATTAAGTTTAATTTCATTTTAATTTCAGTTTTTAATCATTTTCGCGACACGATTTTTCTTCTATCTTTAAACTTCGATTACTCAGCTAGTTCTTATCCAAATCACCGGATTTTTGATTCCATGGATTTGAAATTGAGTTATCTTTCTTAATATACTTAAACGCCCAATTTCTAATCTCAATTCGTCGTTCGATTTGACCAAATTTCAAAGATATATCTCAAATTTCCCTAATTCTCCGTGGATTTGACCCTTAATTACCATTATACTAATTAATTAAATTGATGAATCATAAATTGGTAAGTTTAGGACTTTGTTTTGACACTAAGTCATGTGCATTCAACGACCATACGATTTAGTAACATCAGACGACTTGTGTGTCTTCACTGTGTACCCCTCCGGGTGAGCTAACTTTTAACTGTGTACACGTCGCGATGTACACAGCCTTCTTCTTTGTCGTGTGATTGGCTCATAGGATTCTCATACATTTCGTGTCCATAATACCTCAAAAAAACATTAGCACAAATCGGCCCACTAAGGGCATTATTGATATAAACCAAAAATTAAAGAAACTTCTGAAAGTGATTATTTATGAAAAAGAAAGGATTATTCCATTTAAAGTAAATGCTAAAAAAAATTGTGGATTATCCTGTCCAACGATTTCTAATAAAGTATTTATTTATGAGAGTAATTATTATTTAAAATTTCTCATAACAGTCTTAATTATTTGGAATTAACTACTCCACTTTAAAGTGCTATGAAAGTGATAATTTTAGGCAAAACATCATGATAACATGCAAAATAGTTGTTGATTTAAAATATTTAATGACCACAATGCAAATGAAATGGATGATAAAGACAAGCACTTTTGCGTGTTATCATGGCGCAATCTGGAGCATTCGATCAATCACGATCGACGATCAATCGCGATCGACGATCAATCGCAATCGACGACGTGGCAGCACGTGGAGCGTCGGATCGAGCGTTTAATTAAAACCATCGATCGTCACTTAAGTGAAGGGGTACACAACACATTCTGATTGGACGATGATTCATATGTCAAATCATTTTAATCTCAGCCGTTCATCAAAGGACTTATAACGGCTGAGATTAAACGCATCCGATGGACGTTTGTGGACACGTGGAGACATCGCATACGTTCAATGAAGATCGAACGGCAGGCGTTACGCGACGATTCAACTTCACGCGAGCACGTGGCCTCATCTCGGCGGTCCATCTACGATCCAACGGCCACGACTTAATTGTAACGATTCACATCCGCACGTTTCATCAGAGCCGTTGATCGTAGATGAAACGCTCGATCGGACGGTTATGCCCAAAATCACTATAAATTGAGATGTTCTTAGACATTTTTATGTATCCTCAATTGATCTATCTAAACACTTAAATCCTTGAATCTCTTGCTTTCAATTGCTTCTAGATTTTTCCATCCATGGAGTGGTTGAAAGTAAGATTTTGTCGATTGATTAGGGAGAATTCGCCTCTTGAACACCGACGATCGTTTTCGAAATCGTGGAATGAAAAGTCTTGAATCCAGCGATTAATTGGATCATTTCAATTGCTATCTCGGGTTAGATTATATGTTTTCTTTCTAGTCTTTCGTCATGTATCATTAATTTGTAATTTAGGATAGTTAATTTAGTTAATTTCATATTTAATTTTATATTTTTCGTTAAATCGCGTTCGGAAATTTCTCTCTAATTCGCTGATGGAGAATTATTCCAAAACATGAACACAAGGGTTCCAAGTGAACCTAGTTATAACTTAAGGAAGATATCTCATCATCAACGACAACAAGATACTATCCTCCTCCTTATCCATCAATTTGAGAAATTAACCATTTATTAGATGAATGGGGAAAGCCTCTCTAAATAATTGAAAGAGAGTGTAGATTTAAAAGGGAAATTATCTTCCCTCGTTTCCCATTTATACACTGATCCAAAGATTGACTTGGTCAAAGAATTTAATCCTTATCCTTAGATACTTAGACTTCCTTGAATGGACCAAGTCATCCACCATCCTACCTTGATATAGGGTCCTAAATTTCCAAACCATATCCACTATATCATAGGTACCTTGTACAGTTACAAATACTGATCTCAAGAAACATCACTAGGAACATCCTTGATTTCCAATTCTTTATCTCATGGAGACTTATTGGTGTATACCCACCTCAAGACAAGCCTTGCCCGAGCAAACCATACACTTATGTGAAGGAAACCAGCATGAGGAACCTATTATCAAAGAAATCAGATATGAAGCCCACTCTCCTAATTCATGAAGGGCTCCCTGATGTAGGATATTTAGAAGAGGTATCTAAATCCTACAATAGGGGAGGATCTATGAAATGATATCAGTAGGAACTAGAATTATAATGCAGTGAGGATATTATGATTGATGAATATTATGATATGTAGAGAAGATAAATGGGAAAGAACTAGTGAGAATTTATGGATGGATATTACTAATATGGGGAGTTAGCTTAAGATGGTTATATAATGTAATATAGATGATATAAAATTAAAGGAATGGTATTTCGGAATAAAGGATTGAGGAATATGGATAAAGAGAATACGGATAGAAGTAGACAGAAAGAGGATAGTATTTATAGGGAGTAAGAAGAGTTATGAAAGTGGAAAGATAACTGATGATGAGGAGAGGGAAATTGTGAGAGAAGAGAAGGAGATAATATGATAATAGAGAATAGAGAAAGGGAGATACGAAAATAGATAATATATAATAGCATGGAATAGATAGGGTGGAAATTATGAGGGAATTAATACGGTGAAGGGAGAGTATCGTTTACGGTGGTGAGAAAGGTGGATAATGAGAGAGAATATTCGAGAAAGTATAAAGGACGGTATTATACAAAGAGAAGATAATTCTGGTAGCGTTTAGAGGGAGGATAATAAAAGATAGGATAGAATGATTGGCGTTATGAAGTGAGGGAAATAATGACATAGTGATAAGTTCTCGGATTTTACTCTAGCGACAGAGAATAGAATTGACGATGGTCAACGCTGGACTTATGACTTTGAGGAGAACTATTTCACTAATAAGAAATGGAGAATGATTACCGTGAAAGGAGGAGAAGCAAAGCCGTCGGATTGCACCAACTAATCCGTATCATCCTCGTATTGCGACGGACTTGAAGTGTTTGAAAGCAGACATAATGGAGGGAGAAAGGGAAAGGAAGATAGAAACTCGGAGAGGAGATTTACGGGAGAAGCACGAAGACACACGAACCATAAGTTTCAAGAGAAACAAATTTTCATCATAAAACAACTGTCGTTTCTCTTCGTACATTCTCCTCTTTTATAGAATAGGGAAGAGAAAGATAGAGTAAAAGGACGCGTCGTAATTTGCAGAGGTAGTTACGACGGTTTTGACCTTTCTTCAAGGCTAATTTTAGGCTTCAGCGTGGCGAATTGGTCTCGTGTGTGATGACACGCGTGTTCGTGACGGCTGCTGAGGCGTTGAGGCGAATCAGTTTCTATTCTTTAGATTCTCCTCTCGGCTAGGCTGACGACGGGAAGAGTTTCCTCGTGAACGAGTCTTCATGGATGCAGTCTTCACGCGATGGAGAAATGCGGAGCTACTTTAGAGGAGACGTCGAGTCTTTTGTCGCCTTCTTCTTAATGCGGAGGAAGTGATGAAGCGCATTCTCCGTCTCAATATCAGCTCGTATGGAGGGTGTTGTCCGCGCTGGAATATGGCGGAATTCTGGTCGCACTGGAGATGCTTTGATAGCGTATTGTCGTCTTTGGTTCTAACCTTCTTGCGAATCTCTCAGGTAAGGTGTAAAGAGGATAGGGAGTAGTTGGCGTCGATAATGGTATAGATTGGTGGTAACATGAATGAGAGCTCCCGCTTCTTCCAGATATTACGTCAATCCCTCGTTTTCTCTTTCTATCTCTAGAACGCCGATTTGGTCATCGCCGAAAGAAATAACCTTCTCTAAGTCGTTTCATTTTGCAACGCTGAAGAGATTGGTAGTTGTGGTAGAGCCAATGCTGCTCAGCCCAAAGAGAGATCCAGAGCTCACTGGCTGCTGCTCACTCTCATTGACTTCTGCTTCTTTGACTTTGTCTTCCTCTTTTTTCGTTCTTGGGGTCTTTGTGTCTGCGGAGGTCATGAGGACCTGTTGACGGAAACTATCCTCATAATCATCTGAGATAAATCGGGACTGTTGATATTCCATATTCTTGAATTTTTACTGCTATGTGGAAGTTCTGAAAAGGAGAGATAGTTCTCCTTGGGGAATTAGTCCTTCAATTCTTCTTTGTTTCCATGACGGTCTTAGAATAATAGGTATAAGCTTGTTGAGTTTCTCTCCATATTTCAGCTTGGATCTTCCTTTTCTTCTATGAAGCTTCTATTAGACTCTTCATAAAGTCTTTGTCTTGAGATGGAATTCAAGGGTAATATCAAGTAGATCTCTCCTATAATTCTAACTAAGGGTGGTTTCAAAGAAATAAAGAATTCTAAAACAAAAGGCTTCCTATTGATGTTTCTTGAGATCATTATTTCACATAAGGCACCTAACATGTAGTGGAGGTAGTTTGGGAAGTAGGAACCTATTTCAAAAAAATAAAAGATGGTTGACTTGGTCTATTCAAAGAATGCTAGGTATCTAAGGATAAAAGTTAAGTTCTTTTGACCAAGTCAATCTTTAGATCAGTTGGTAAATAGAAAGAGGAGGGAAGATAATTCCCTTAAGATCTACACTCTCTTTATTTATTTAGAGAGGTCTTCTTCATCCATTTAAGGAATGGATAATTTCTCAAATAGGTAGATAAGGAGGAGGAGGAGGAGGATAGGTTCACTTAGAACCCTTATGTTCATGTTTCAAAATAATTCTCCATCACTCCCACATCATCATGAAAGCATGCAAGAAGACTCATAAATGCAGACTGTCCATCCCCGATTCACCCAAGTGAATATCAAGGCAACTACATTAGAGTATTTCATGGTTTCTAGAGTTCACTTATCTGCTGATATCCAATCTAAAGGAAGCTATCAGTGAGGGAGATAGTCACAAGACTAGACCCGTCCTCCCAACAGCTCAAGATTGCCAAGCTTATCTCAGAACCAATGAGATTATACATCTCCTCTTATCTATCAGGAGGATATTGAAGATACATATAGCCTCCACAGTTGAAGAAGAAAAGAAAGAGAAAGACATGACATGAAACTTCAACAAAAGGAATTACCTCCCGTTTAAACAAGGTTGATAAAGATGAAGAAGTGGTTGTTTAAACAAGACTCGTCAACAAGCACACTACCACAAGTCAACAAAAGCCAAATTAGAGGATCGAAGAAAAGAAATGTCCTGCAAATGATCAAGAACCCCCGACCTTCCTCCAACCAACTCTACGCTCTCCATCGCCACATGCGAGCTCACCTGCAAGGTATCCAGTCCACTCCCAATGAGAATGGAAGCACCCCGACATCCGCCTCGGTCCTCTCTTCACCCCGTCCTTGAGAATCTTTTGACATCAAGAAAATTACCATCACAATGTGTCCGATTGCCCAGCAAATCCCAACGATGGAATATCATCAAATACGACTGAGTCCGAAGGAGTGAATCGGGAAAGCAGAAAAAAAAAGACTACATGTTCTCGTCGCGAGAGACGACGAAAAGATAACTTTCTTGGAGATGACGTCTCCTTTGACTACATAGAAGACGTTTTCCTACCTCTTTGCTCGCTGCGAGAGAAAACCTGCAACTTTGACGCGTCAACACTAAAACTATCCTCAATTAATTCGTTCACCATGAGCGCCACAACTGCGGGTCAACGCAGAGAATGGAACTCCCGTCTGCCAACGCGGATGACGTCTTCCGTACGAGCTTCACTTTCATCTTCTGATTAGTGATGCGAGCATCAAAGAACTCTCCCTGTCCACGAAGAGGATGCATAACCGCCGCAACTGCTCCTCTCTTCCGAAGCGACTTTTTGTCCCAACCTCTCTCTCTTTCTCTACTCTATAAAAGAACGATTGTAAGAGAGAAGAAAGTTAGTTGTTGTATTGAATGAAAACTTTTCCTCGTTGGAAATTTTATGTGTTCCGTGTTCTTCCCGTGACTCTTCCGAAACCTCTCTCCGAGTTCTACCTTCCTTCTCTTTTCTCCCCCAATGATGTCCTCTTTCTTCCATCTCAAGTTAGAAACAAATAGAGGAATTATCGTTGACCGTGGAGTGATCGCAGAGCGTCATTTTCTCGCCAACTTAAGGTAACATCCTCTCTCTTCTTATCATGTGTAATAGTTCTTTCACCATATCATGAGTCTAATATTACTCACCGTCCCACCTATTTTTGGTTTCTCACCTCCTATCCGAAGTATCCACGTACAAATAATCCCCGATCATATTTCTATTCTTCCTTTACTATTTCTACCGTTATCCATACCATTCTTCATATAAATCGTATTAACCTCTCCGCGAATCTTCTCTCCTCGCATTCAATAATTCTTCTCTCTTGATCTCTTTTTTTTCCTATTACTACTACCCGAGATCATCCTGCAATAAATAACCCAATCATTATCCATATTCCTCAATATATAATCCTCTACCGAATTATCCTTCTCTCTATAATTATTGATATATATATATATATTACTTCCTCATACTATCCTTTTATATCACCTCATAAACCGAAATCCTTTAACATCCATTATCCTCTCCACATTCTAAAATTATCATACAGTCACCCTTATTTATTAAATAGTACACATCACCTTCTTCTCCATTCCTTTTCTTCACCTATCATCATCTTCATCAAGCCTATTACTATAATGATCCTAATTTATCTTAAAAGATATATCCACTGATTTATACATTATCCCTTCAGTGATATCATTCATAGGTCCTCACACATTTGAAGGATTATTTCTTAAATACCATCACTAGACATTCTTATTATATTCTTCTCACTTCTCTATATTTAAATCAACATATTCATATTAGCATTTTGAAATATCCTACATCATTCGCTCATCGATTTCTCCAGGAATACTGATCCAAAGTCGAGTGATTTTTGATTCCGTGGATTCGTCTTTGAGTTATCTTTCTAAATCCACCATTTTCCCTTTTATCTATCACCAATTCATCGTTGGATTTGATCGAATTTTAAAAGATCTCTCGAAAATCTCTTATTTATCCGTGGATTCGACCCTTATTTACCAATATACTATTCAATTCATGATTAAATCATAAAATTGGTGAGTTTGGCTCTATTTTTTACATGAATCGGTGTTCAATTAATGACTGCATCGATTCACTTTTGTTAACAGTCCTCATGTCCTGATCCTCAGTGAAAACTCGTGGCAAGACTGTATCATCGTAGGACGGGGGGAGGACATCACGACGTAAGTGCAGAGCTCTGGTCCTAATAGGTGCTCCAGTAACGCGGCGTGCCCAAGTTATGGTCGAGCCATCGGTGGGGGTCATGCTTGCATGTAATGTTCCATGGGGCCATGTGGCTGGGAGATCTATGTGGGCAAAAGCGACGAGCTCTAGTGGTGAGGTCAATCGACTCGAGCTAGCATAAAAACTGGCAGGCCCAGTGTGCGTGGGCCCTTCCAGGCCTTCTAACCCTTTCGGGCCAATGAAGTACTCCATGTGGTACCGAGCTCGCTGGGACCTAGGCTGGCAAGCCCGCTTGGGTGACAGAGCTTGCTTGGGCTACTCCGGCCACCGAATCCACTAGGGCCGTCGGGCCTACATATATCTCTTGGATCATAGGGC
>CM044114.1:14747112-14892389 GCA_024174645.1 Lemna minuta | reverse complement strand
TTGGGAATATAATTATCATAAGTTGTACCTTCTTTGTTTTTATAAATCCACTTTGTTTTATCAGCATATTTGTTTTTAGCAAATTCATATATTTAAAAATATAATCTTTTATTTCTGTGAGACTTGTCACATGATTTATACAAAGATAGTAACCCTTTTGAATTGCACTCTTTTAAGGAAGAAAGCGAGTTGAGGGGAATTATAAGTACTAAGTAGCCTGTATTTTCAATGAAGGAGTGATGTATTTGTGGAGAGGGTAAGTAATTACCTCCACTCATGAGAGAGTGAGTATATTTTCATCACCATAGCATCATACCTTAGATATGCTCACCTTGATTACAATCAAGAATTACACTTGAGCATTAGCCGATGAGCACTACCCTAACATGCACTAAAGAAGTCAACCTAGAGATGGAATCTATATCATTATGGCATACACTATGAGGAAAACGTGATCATACATATATACACTCCATCTTTTAGTAGTAGGATCAAAGGATGAAAAGACCTTCTAAGGAGATCATATAGTGAATTGCTAAGAGATTAGCAATAATTTAAGTTGGGGGGCATGATAACATGCTAAATGAACATTATAAAACATGATTATTGATGCATATTAAGGCATAAATGATTTCATTTCCATGCATGTTATCATATTTATATGTATTTTTATAGCATTCCACAATAAATCATTATAATCTCAAAAATACATTAAATTAGGGTTCAATATGATGATTTAAAGATGAATAAACTTAATAACCCATCTTTACTTGAGATTATGGATGCTTTTAGAGTCAAAATAATGAGAGAAAATGTTTTATAAACATTTATTTATATTTTCTTAAGTTAAAATCCTTAAAAAAATAAATGTATTTTTATTTTAGAAATTAAAAATCTCATTATTTATTCATTTTGACTCTTTAGAATGATATATAATTAAATTTCGGATCAAATGAAAGAAATTTGGATTAATTTAGAGTTATATTTTAAAATTTATGAATTTTCTAATTTTTAGGGATTTTCTGGATTTTTTTTGAATTATTTTCTATTTTGAAATGATTAAAAAAATTAAAATAAAAGCAAAAATTGGGTTTATTTTTGCGCGGGACCCACGTGGGCGCGACGTGGCACGCAAGGCCACGTGGGAGAGCCACGCGGGCCAACACGGCGCGATGTGACGTGTGCACTATTTATATATATCGTAAGTATAATGTTCATAGTACATATAAGCATCCGATAGTTCGGATTTAAGCTAACCTTCAAGTCCGTCGCATACTACAAACCGGATTGATTCCATAAATTTAATCCGTGTGGGACTAAGTTCCACGGAGTTTGTTTAGATGCAGGTATGATAATATGCAATCTTAACATAATAAAACATGATTAATAATGCAAAATAAGGCATAAAACAGTCCATTTATATGCATGTTATAATTTCTATCATTCTATGCAATTTTATGTTATAATCTCAAAATGCGTTAATTTAGGGTTAATTATGATGAATTAAAGATTAAAGATTTTATAACCCATCTTTACTTGAGATTATAAATGATTTTTAAAGTTAAATAATAAGAGAAATTATTTTTATGAACATTCATTTCATTTTCTAATATTAAAATCTTAAAGAAATGAATGTATTTTTGAAATAAGAAATAAATCTCTTTTTATTTAAATAATTTGACTTTTTAGAATGATAGATAAGTAAATTTTCAGATCAAATGAAAGAAATTTGGATTAATTTGGAGTTGTATTTTGAAAGATATAATTTTTACAATTTTTAGGGATTTTTCTAGATTTTTTTTTATTTTATTTTCTATTTAAAACGATTTAAATTAATTTAAAAAATACAAAAATGTGGACTTATTTCGCGCGGGCCCCGCGTGGCAGCGCCACGCGGACCCGCGCAGCGCCTACGTGGCGCATTATACATATTATATGTTTATTTAATCTATAGACATAAAGGGTCTTCAGCCTTCCCTATATGGGAAGGGTTATTAACCCTATAAACCGTCGGGTGTTATAAACCCGACGGTTTGCTATAATTAACTCCGTGTGGGACTAATCCACACTTAAATCTAATGTGCAGGTGACGTGGCGCGATAAGGAGCGCCGGATCTCGTGGACGATCGATCGACACACGTCGATCAAATGGACGCACGGTCCACCGATAAAGATCAACGCACGTGCATGATTAGAGGAGTTATAATGGTCAGATTTCAGCGACGTGGCGCGATAAAGAGCGCCGGATCAAATGAGCAATCGAACGAGGCGCGTCGATCGAATGCGCCGTGGACCACCGGATCAGATCAGGAGCACGTGCTTAATTACGAGCGTTATAACGGCTACGATTTGATCTGGCGGGGAGCATCGTGACCGCTGGATCGCGATCCTACGACGATAAATTAAGGCATTTTTAAACATTTAATCGCGCGCATGATCAGAGCCGTCGATCGAGATCAGACGGCTGGGACTTAACTGAAACGGTCCACGATGGACCGTTTCATCGTAACCGTCGATCGAAATGATCGGACGTTTACGCCCAAAAATGTGATAAAACGAAGTGTTCTTCGTCGTTGTATGTATTCGAGTTGGATTTCAATCAAATTGAACTGTCTAGACACCATTCATCTCGTTTCTCTTGATTCCATCCTCTTCCTCTTTTATTTCCGCATCCACGGAGGGGTTGAAATCAAGATTTGGTGGAGAATCGAGGGAGAAATCGCAGCTTGAAGCTCGTCGTGACGTTCTTGGTGTTCTTTGCGATTAATCGATTTAATCGCGACGATTCGATCGCTAAACGGGTTTAGTGGAAGCGGTTTTTCCTAGATTATCTTCCTGTTATATTTAATTTTTGTTTAGATTAGGATTTAGGATTTAATTTCTTCGAACTTTAGATAAAATCGATATTTTCACGTTCGAAATTTTCTCTCCACTTCAATCTGCGATTTCTCCGCGAAATCAAGTCCAAATTCGATGATTCTTGATTCCGTGGATTCGTTTTGAAGTTATCTTTCTAAATCCACCATTTTCCCTAATTTCTCACCTTAATTCATCGTCCAATTTGACCAAATTCCAAAAGATCTCTCGAAAATACCTTACTTCCCTGTGGATTCGACCCTTATTTACCGTTATACCCTTCAATTCACTCTTAATTCCCCAAATTAGTAAGTTACGCTTAATTTTTGACATCAGACCGTGTGAAATCGACGACCTCGCGGTCTCGTCTCGTCAAGGTGACGTGGCTAAAAGCGAGGCGTTGGATCACAATCGAAGCGGGTCGAACGAGTGCACCCGCGGTCCACCGCATCCGGATCACGCACGTGGCTATTCAAAGGGAGTTATAACGGCGGTGATTTAACGCGCGGGATGGGATCCAGAACATCGGATCGCGATCCAACGGCGGCGAGACGATACGTTTTTAAACGCTTATTCATGCGGATTAATCTGAGCCCTTTGGTGGCGTACGACCCCCGTCGCCACCAAGGCATGACACTACGGCGCCGGTGGAGCCGACACCTACGCGCGTCCAGCCCCCTCGACAGGCGAAGACGAAGGATCCCGAGTTTCACTACACCAAGTGAGACCCTCTTCTCGCCACGAGCTCGCGCGCGTGGAGCTATCTTTTCTGTTTTCTATTTTGTTATGACTTTATTTAGCCCGCACGTGTTTAAGCGGGCCTTTGCATGTCTCTCTCTCTCTCTCTTTAGGCCTTTGGGCGGGTTTCCCTTTATTTCGGGACCCTAGCCTAAGGCCCTTTCCCTTTTGTGAACCTTCTATTCTATTTCTATGAGTATGGGTGTGGGTTGTGGGCCTCAAGTGGGCCCTTTCCTCTCTTGGCCCGCCAAGGGCTCTATAAGAGGGGAAGGGACCCCCCCACAAACCCTAGCCGTCATTTGAGAAAAAAGAAGGAAGAACCTCTTCTCGAGTGGCTGCTCATGGAAAGCTAGGGAAGGAGTCCAACCGCCGACGCCGCCGCCGCCGCTGCCTCCGCCGCCACTCCTTGCCCTAACTCCGGACTCGCTGAACGCCGCCGCCATCGCCGCTGCCCAAGCCGCCATTGCTGCCGCCTGAGCTCCGCCGCCGCGCATCGCGCCTAGTCGCCGCGCTGCCGCCGCTGGACTCAGCCGCCGCCATCGCCGCCCTAAGGCCGCCGCTTATCGCTGCCGCGCAGGCGTCAATACTCCCTCGTCGCCGCCGCGATCTGCAGCCGCCACGCTCAGCGCCGCCGCGCGACGCCGCTGCCACCGGCTAGTCGTCCGCCATCACCGCCGCCTTTCGCAAGTCATTCGCGCCCCTTCCTCCCCACCCGGAACGCCGCCGCCTTCTCTCGCCGCGCCCGCTTCTCTCGCAAAGGAACCCTAACCGACGAGGAACTAAATGGACGATTCCCGCTGAGTCGACTCAGCGGAATCGGCCCTCCCCCTCAAGCGGGTCCGAGCAGCCCGAACCGGCCCGGTCCCGCACTCGACTGGTCAGCCGCCCCTGCACCGACCCAACCAGAGCCAGTCCACGCGCCCCTGGATCGGATCCGGCCCCAACCCGGTCCCAGCACGCCCCGAATCCGACCGGTCCCAGACCGCCAGACCGCCCAGCGGTCCAGACCGGTCCAGACTCGGCCGAACCGATCCAGAGCGGCCGGCACCAGCCCAAACGACTCCAAACCGGGTCCAGAACGCCGTCGACCGGTCCAGACCGCCCTCGAACCGGCCCAGATCGCCCCGAACCGGCTCCCCGGACGCCGCCTCCCGCCTTTCCCGTGTTCGCTGCGACCCGCTCCCCGCTTTCGCCACGACTCGCCATCGCTCCGCCCTCGCGCCGATCGCTCCTCGGCGCTCCCTCGCGACTCGCCCTGGCGTCCCGACACGCTGCCCAGCGCTCGACGACCTCCCGCCCCGACCGACTGGGCTCGCGCCCCGCAGGTTAGGCATTCATCCCCTCTCTCTTACTTTGAAGTTCTATATTTCCTTCAGTACTTCCCGCACTTGTCTCCTCCGCCCTCGGACCTAGTTAGGCTGAGTGACGCCTGGGCACGGGATTGGGATCGTGGATCCGGCCGCCGGGTTGACGATCGAGCTCCCCCCCCGACGACCCGAGGTTGCTCTCTCTCCTGCATCGACGGATCCGGGAGGACTCCCGCCCCATCCTGCTCGGCGTACCCCAGGAGCACTGTGACGACGCGCCAGAAGGTTGGCTGCTTGAGGAGATTTAGGATATCATTACATCGTTTAGACACGTAGTTCTTCCACTCCTAGTTTCCCCTTAGAGGATATTAGCGCCGGACCGATTCACCCCGTCGGTCCTGCATCACCCTTCATCAAGATCGGACAGCCACAACATTTTTGAAGCGGTCCACGATGGACTGTTCCATCGTAACCGTCGATCGTTTCGATCGGACGGTTCCGCCCAAATACCCTATAAAAACGAGGTGTTCTTCTGATTTGTAAGCATTCGAGTTAGAAATCAAGCAAATTGATCTGTTTAGACACCTCCCTTCTCAAATCTCTTGATTCCATCTTCTTCTCCTCTCATTTCCGCACCCACGGAGAGCTTGAAATCGAGAATTGGTTGAAAGATGAAGGAGAAATCGAAACTTGAACTCCACGATCGCGTTCTTCACATTCTCGACGATTAAGAGGTTTAATCGTGTTAATTTGATCGCTATTTGGGGTTAGTGGAGTTGGTTATTGCTAATCTATCATCCAATCATGTTTAATTTCAATTTAGATTAGGATTTAAAGTTTAATTTTGCTTCAATTTCATCAATTTCGCAATTTTCAACGCTTGAAAATTTCTCTCTATTTTGAACTTCAATTTCTCCGGGAAATCAAGATCAATTTCGCTGATTCTTGATTCTATGGAAGCGATTTGAAGTTATCTTTCATAATATACCATTTTCCCCAATTTCTACCATCAATTTATCATCCGATTTGATCAATTTCGAAGAAAACATCAGAAATTTCCTTATTTCCATGTGCATTCGACCCTTATTTACCATTATACCCCTCAATTCGAATAATTTTCATCAAATTGGTAAGTTTAGAATTATTTTTGACACGAGACCGTGTGAAATCGACGACCTCGCGGTTTCGTCTCGTCACTCACATCAGAGATCTTAAATCTTAAAATTCCTTATTTAGTATATTTATATCATTTCTATTCATAAAATCTCATTTCTACTTCTTTAAAACCTCTTTTAAACCTAAGTTTGACCAAGTCAACTCTACAATAAAAGTCAACCTTGTTCTTTGTGGATCGACCCGATACTTACACTTTACTTGATTTTATATCTTTGTCATTGTGAGTTTGGTATTATAAATTTTGTTTGACCAACGTTTGTGTGTTTTAACGACCGCATAAAACGCTTCGTCATGGATCTATCTATCTTATTTTGTTATTATGGACTTCCTTAGCCTCACGTGTTTAAGAAGGCCTTTGCTTATTTTCCTCTCCCCCTTTTAGGCTTCCGGGTGGGTTCTTCCCTTTTTCGGGATCCTACTCGTGAAGACCATCTTCATTGTGAACCTTATTTTCTATGAGCATGTTAAGCTTTTGGGTTGTGGGCCTCAAGTGGGCCCTTTCTCCTCTCGGCCCAATATGGGCCCTATAAGAGGGGAAGCGACCCCCCCACAAACCCTAGCCGTCATTTGAAGAAGAAAAAAAAGAGTGAACTCCCTCTCAAGTGGCAGCTCAAGGAAGATCAAGGAAGGAGACCTACCAACGCCTTCGACACTGCCGCCCCCTCCACAAACCCTAGCCGTCATTTGAAGAAAAAAAAGAGTGAACTCCCTCTCAAGTGGCAGCTCAAGGAAGATCAAGGAAGGAGACCTACCAACGCCTTCGACACCGCCGCCCCCTCCACACGACCACGTGCCACTGCCGAGACCGCCTACCCTTGCCCCAATCACGATTACCAACGTCACCCGCTGCCGCTGTGACAGGCGCCGCCGACCTAGCGCTGTCGCCGCCGCCGCCAACGTAGTTTCCCCCACCACTGGCACCAACCCATCCTCACCGTCGTATTTCCGCCCAATCCTCTGTTGAGATTGGTCTCCTCCTCCTCCTCGCGATTTCCATGTTCCCCTCCCTTCTCCCCAACGCATCTACGATTCTTCCCTGAATCCTTCTCCTCACCGCCACTGTCTCCCTGCCTTGCCTTCCTGGATTCCTTCCTTTCCCCCTCCATCACTTCCTGCTCTTCCGTCGCCCGTCAACCCCACTCTTCCTCCCCGCGTTGACGCCCTTTCCCTCCCCACTCTGGATTTTCCCCATCTCGAGATCTCAGCACCCTTCTGTCCAGTTCACCTCCAGCCTCCCCAACTCCCACTATCTCTAACCGTTCACGCGCCTTCCTGAATTCTGAATCCACCTCCCACTATCTCCACCTCCCTCTATCACTCGTCTGCACCCCCCCCCCCATCAATTTCGCGAATTCACCTTGCCAAATTTGAGTTCCTCGTGCCCGAATTGCCCTGCAACTTGAATCGTGCCACCCTCTCCTTCCCCTCGACCTCCTCCCTCTCCCCGTAGCACTCGTGATCCAAATCCTTCACAATCCGTCCTCTCTCCTTGAATTCCTTGATTTCGTCCTCGCAACCCGTCGAAATGCACGCCACCGCTCGCCTTAAATCTTCATTGTGCCCAATCAATTTCCCCCTCAAATTCGGCTAACCTCATCCTCGTCACTCACCTCATCTTTGTCACGCCCACCCGTCACTGTCCGACGCCCATCGATTCTCCTTCCATCCGCTAGTTGCTTCATCTTCATCCCCTGCGTCATTCACGAGACTTCGTTCCCCTTTCCCCACACTTCCCATTTCTCAAACTGTCACGCTTCAAATCGTCCACCTTCGATTCCCAGTACTAACGTTAGCCCCTGCACGCGCTTCGACATCACGTCGCCCGTCAAACACCTCCCCACCGGTTGAACCTCGTCATTCACCAAAATTTCCCTACTCCCCCTCCCGCTGATCTGCAAATTTCCCTACTCCCCCTCCAGCTGATCCGCAAATGTCCCTACTCCTCCCAGAATTCAGATGCGCCCCTCGCCAACTCGCATTTCCGAGACGCCGCCCGCGTGCCCCGCTCAAGCGCTGCCCTGGGAACCCCGCCAACGCCCACTTCCTGGTGTCGTGGTCTCGCCATAGACTTGCTCCCACGCGATTCGCCAGCGACTGCTCGACCGATGCGAATTCCGCGATCCACTCCCACACACCCTCGTGCACCAACCTGGTCGCATCTCCGGGCTCGCCCTCGAACGCCCTGCACACCCATCCTAGCCAAGCTCATATTACGAGTACCAGTCCTAGCACCCCGTGCTCAGGACTCCGCCTCAACTGCGACATCACCAATTTGGCCACCCTCTACTAACCACCCGTGCCGCGTACGAACGACCTTCCCGTCACGACCGACCAGGCTTGCGCCCCGCAGGTTAGGCACACATCCCCTTCACGTCATTTTCAAGTACTTTTTATTTCTTTCAGTATTTCCGCACTTGTCTCCACCACCATCGGGACATAGTTTAGGCCGAGTGACTAGATGACTCGAGTGGATTGATACCATGGTTCAATCCGTCGCATTGATTGTCGAGCTCCCCATCGACGACCAGAGGCTTCCTACCTGCGTGGACGCGGACGCAGGGATCTCCCGGATCGACACTACTCGGCACATCCCAGGAGTTCCGGCAACGACGAGCAGGAAGGCATTTTCTTGTTGGCAATAGTAGGTTATCACATCATACTAGTTCATCCTAGGGAATCCCTTCCCTAGATTCACCCTTAGTAGCTCGATGCGCGACCAGGTTTACCTCCCTGGTCCTACATCAATCTAGATGGAGTTTTGAGCTGAAATTTTATTTCTAGATTCATCTTTTAACCCTCTATCCATCTATACCCTTCGATCAAATAATCGAGCTGGAAAAAAATGATTTCTAATAATTGGAATCTTTTACCCCTCTTTACATTCAAACCCTAGGAACCCACCTATAAAAGCCTTCATTTTCTCTCTCCTTGCAGTTTTTGCTCTCTCTTAGCATTAGGCTACCATAAAGAAAGGGAGAGGAGGTCAAGGCCTAAGGAGGAGCATTTTTTTATGTTCAACCGTGTAGTGGAGAAGGGAGTGAGCAAAGATCGTGATTGGAGCGGATCGAGCATCACCCGGCCTAGGACAGGCATAACAATGAGCTTTGTGCAAAGATCTAGATTAGATTTTGGCTTGGAAACATCTCCATATATAATATACATGTGTTTTCTTTTTCTTTTTCTTTTATTGTAGTAGTTTTGACATCATCTCTTCGTGCATCTCTCACTCTCACCCTCGCCGTGCATTAATCCATTGCTACTAACATCTATTTTCTCATCTTTCCATCATATTATCTCTATTTTCATCTCTATTAATCTAATTATCTCATATATTTTCTAATTTCATCTTAATTCTAAGATAAACTCAAAATTATCTCTCATACTCACCTCCACGTTTTCCATTCCAACTCAGACATCTTCCTCCGCCCCCATCTTTCTTTTAAACACATAACATTGTTACTTTAGCTCCATGTGGATTCGACCCTTGCCCACACTATACTAAGTGAAGAACTATATTTTATTATATGAAATCGATGCACAACAACAACAAATAACACACGCGATCGAGTTCATCACTGATCCTATAGCCATCGATGTGGAGACACTAAGGATAGATAGCGGGTGCTCTTTGGAGAAAGAGTTCACTGAATTAATTCGTATGAATCCCTACATAGTAATTATACCTAATTTTTAATCAAGTTGATTCATATCATGATTTTGTATGTGGTCCTTTGACTTGAGACACCAAAGATATCTTGTGGATGGATGATCGTGTTTTGATTATGAATTACGAATCCCTAGTCATGGGATCTCTAAAACGTCATCTATTGGATATGGCATGAAGTTCGAGGAGATAATTGTCTAGGCAAGATGAGATTATTTGCCCTCGATATTTTAGGAGATTTACTTAATGAATGAGATGTAATGAAATCTTTGGCCAAGGTAGTGAAAATATCATAGAAAGAGTTCTCAATGATTTCATATATGTATCAGTACTAACTCGAGTGATCGATTAGAGTTTGACAATTAATCATACCCTAAGTCATTCATGAGTCTTGTGCAGATGAAGGATTATACATGCATCATAACCAATGATGCAAAGGCTCCATAAGTGAGTTCTTACATACTCCATATTTCCTAGAGTATGTGGTGTAACTTAGTACCCAATGGGCTAGCAACTAAACCTATCAATTGGGTTAAATCGATCCTTCATTAATTAATCTATATGTTGATGTGGATAATTAATTAAGGTTGAACAATAAAGTGTTATTTGATCTATAAAGTTATTAACTAGTAAGATATATAGACCTAGAGGGTCACATATATAAGGTCTATAGATGTTGGTGTATATAAACATAATTATGATGGTTTTTATAAAAAAATCTACATACCAAAAGTCTATAAATAGGATTTAATGACCACAAATTAAAGTACTCATGCAAGCCATGTGGGAATTCTCTCCTTTCTTCTCTTTCTCTCTTGGTGAAAAAGATTTGAAAAGGAGATCCAACCAGTCTAAGACCGTCTGGATACCACTAGAGGCTAAACACTGGAATAGCTTCAAGAACTTGATGGGATCTGAGGTCGATAAATTTATAAAATTTTGATCAAAACATCAAATGCAGCGGAAAACATTAAATCAGATATTCAAAATACCAAGCCACCAAGAACAGATGATCCTATCATCTAGTATGAATGAGAAAACATACTTGCAGGGTTTCCTTGAAGGAGTTCTTAAAGCTATTCAAGTGTCTAGCCTTTAGCGGTATCCACACAGTCTCCGGATGGTTGGATCTCCTCTTTAAAGCTCTTCACCAAGAGAGAAAGAGAAGAATGGAGAGAATTTATATAAGGCCTGCATGGGCACCTTTAGTTGTGGTCGTTCTCCCCCTATTTATAGACATTTGGTATGAGGTTTTTTATAACAACCTTTATAATTATGTCTATATCCACCAACATCCATAAACCTTATGTGTATGACCCTTTAGGTCCATATATCTCACTAGTTAATAACTCTATAGACCAAATAACACCTTATTGGTCAACATTAATTAATTATCTATATCCACATATAGATTAATTAATCAAGAATCGATTTAACCCAATGGATAGGTTGAGTTGTCAGCCCGTTGGGTGCCAAGCTACACCACGTGCATTAGGAGATATGGAGTATATAAGAACTCACTTATGGAACCTTTGATGGATATTATGTGGCCTATAAGCCAATAACACTTTTATGTATCTTGTTTATGTTCATTGAAATGAAATTTATTCATTGTCATTCTTGTGTGATGTTTGCAATGAAGTGCATGAGCATATCCAATGACTAAGTGAATTATGATGAGATCATAATATAGTGATCACTACTATTTAAACATATATTCTAAATATTCCTATTCGTGGGATATTCGAGAAGGACATCGAATTATCCAGAAAGAATTACACTATCTAATCCATCTCATATGATGAGTATGGCTGATCCTATAGCCATCGGTGTGGAGACACTAAGGATAGATAGTGGGTGCTCTTTGGAGAAAGAGTTCACTGAATTGATCCGTATGAATCCCTGAATGGTATTATACCTAACTATGAATCAGGTTGATTCATGGCATGGTTGTGTATGTGGTCCTTTGACTTGAGACACCAAAGACATCTTGTGGATGGATGATCGTGTTTTGATTATGACTTATGAATCCCTAGCCACGTGATATCTAAAACGTCATATATTAGATACGACATGAAGTCTACGAAGGTGACTGTGTGATCAAGATGGGATCTTGCACCCTCGGTATTTGAGGATATTGACTCAAAGGAATGATATGCAATGAAATCCTTGGCCAAGGTAGTAGAAATATCGAAGGAGGAGTTCTCGATGATTTCTACACGCATCAGTACTAACTTGAGTGACTGATTAGGGTTTGACACTTGATCATACCCTAAGTCATTCATGAGTCTAATGTGGATGAAGGATTATACGTACATGGTAATCGATGACGAAAAGGTTCCATAAGTGAGTTCTTACATACTCCATATCTCGTAGTGTACGTGGTGTAGCTTGGTACCCAAGGGGCTGGCAACTCAACCTATCGATTGGGTTAAATCGATCATTGATTAATTAATCTATATGTGGATGTGGATAATTAATTAATTTTGACCAATAAGGTGTTATTTGGTCTATAGAGTTATTAACTAGTGAGATATATGGACCTAGAGGGTCACACACATAAGGTTTATGGATGTTGGTGGATATAGACATAATTATGAAGATTTTTATAAAAAAACCTCATACCAAATGTCTATAAATAGGGGGAGGACGATCACAACAAGAGGTGCCCATGCAGGCCTTTTGAGAATTCTCTAATTTCTTCTCTTTTCTCTCTTGGTGAAGAGCTTTGAAGAGGAGATCCAACCATCTGGAGACCATGTGAATACCTCTAGAGGCTAGACACTTGAATAGCTTCAAGAACTCCTTCAAGGATACCCTGTAAGTATGTTTTCTCATTCATACTAGATGATAAGATCATCTATTCTTGGTGGCTTGATATTTTGAATGTCCGATTTCATGTTTTCCGCTACATTTGATGTTTTGATCAAAATTTAGGAAAGTTATCAACCTCAGATCCCATCAACCTTCCCATCATCGATTACCATGTATGTATAATCCTTCATCCACATTAGACTCGTGAATGACTTAGGGTATGTTCAACTGTCAAACCTTAATCAGTCACTCAAGTTAGTATTGATGCATGCAGAAATCATCGGGAACTCCTCCTCCGATATTTCTATTATCTTAGCCAAGGATTTCATCGCATCTTATTCCTTTTGAGTCAATATCCTCAAATACCGAGGGTGGATGATCCCATCTTGATCACACAATCATGTTCGTGGACTTTATGTCATATCCAATATATGACGTTTTAGATATCCCGTGGCTACAGATTCGTAAGTCATAATCAAAACATGATCATTCATCCACAAAATGTCTTTTGTGTCTCAAGTCAAAGGACCACATACACAACCATGACATGAATCAACCTGATTGACAGTTAGATATAATACTATTCAGGGATTCATATGAATCAATTCAGTGAACTCTTTCTCCAAAGAGCACCCACTATCTATCCTTAGTGTCTCCACATCGATGGCTATAGGATCAGCCATACTCATCATATGAGTTGGATTAGATAATGTTATTATTTATAGATAATTCGATGTCCTTCTCGAATATCCCTACGAATAGGAATGTTTAGAACATATGTTTAAATATTAGTGATCACTATATGATCTCATCATAATTCACTTAGTCATTACACATGCTCATGGACTTCATTACAAACATCACACAAGAATGACAATGAATGAATTTCATTTTAATTAATATAAACAAGATACATGAAAGTGTGACTGACTTATAGGCCACATCATATCCATCAAAACTCCCTCAAGGAAACCCTACAAGTATATTTTCTCATAAATAATAAGATGATCTATTATGGGTGTCTCAATATTTTGAATATCTAATTCAATGTAATCAATTGCATTCGATATTTTGATTAAAATTTTAGAAGGCTTATCGACCTCATAACCCAACATTATTTGCATTAAAGTATAGATTAATTAATCATGTATCCATTTAACCCAACCGATAGGTTGAGTTGCCAGCCTGTTAGGTGCCAAACTATTACACGTACTCTAGAAGATATGGAGTATATAAGAATTCCCTAATATAACCTTTTTATCATCAATTATAATGTATGTATAATCCTTCATCCGCACAAGACTCATCAATGACTCAAGGTATGGTCAATTGTCAAACCCTATCGATCACTCAAGTTAGTACCGATTTCTGTAGGAAATCATCAAGAACTCCTCCGATATTTTCACTACCTTGCCTAAGGATTTCATCTCATCTTATTCCTTAAGTCAATCTCCTCAAATATCAAGATAAATGATCCTATCTTGACCACACAATGATCTTTGAGGACTTTATACCATATCTAATATATGACGTTTTAGAGATCCTATGGCTAAGGATTCGTAAGTCATAATCAAACTACAGTTATCTATCCACAAGATGTCTTTGGTGTCTCAAGTCAAAGGTCCACACACAAAAACTATGATATGAATCAACTAGATTGACAGTTAGGTATAATAACATTTAGGGATTCATACGAATTAATTTAGTAAACTCTTTCTCTAAAGACTACCCACTATTTATACTTAATATCTCTACACTTATGGCTACAAGATCAGTCATACTCATCATATGAGTTAGATCAAAAAGTGTTATTCTTTGTTGATAATTTGAATTCCTTGTCAAATATTCTACGAATAAGAATATTTAGAATATGTGTTTAAAGTCTAGTGATCATTGTATTATGATCTTATTAGAATTCACTTAGTCATTGCATATGCTCTTGGCATTGCAAACATTGGACAAGAATAAAAATGAATAAATTTTATTTCAATGAATATAAATGATATATATATTAGTTATAGGCCACATTATATCTATCAAGGGGGGCCCTTCCTCTTCCATAGGAAAATTTATTGGCATCACATGGAGATTTAATCTCAACCACCCATTAGACTAATGAAATTAAGTGGAAGCAAGATGAAGAACCTTAATTTTCTAGAGTAATAGATATTTAAGTTCTGTTACCATGTGAATTGTAAAGTCAAATGATAATTGATGATTATAGAAAAGATTATGATCCTCTACTTAGGAAAAATGATCTATGTGAGACTAATGTATTTAATGTGGGCTAAGCCCTCCAATGGGTTGTATCTAACATTATCTATAGAATGATCAATTGGTTATTCTACTTAATCACCATTATAATGTCAGAAAACAAAATTTTCATATGTTATCTTTTCATACCAAGTGGTATCTTTTCTCTATACTCTAGTTCATTAATCTCGTCACTTAGTCTCCTTGAGGAACTATACTACAAATATTTTTTTTACATGAATTTAACTCACGATAACTAGTTATAACCCTAAAATTGACTTTCTCATTATGCAAAACAAAAAACAAGAAAAGGTTATTAAGGCTATTGAATTTTGATTTAATCCTTACCCGTTCTCTCTTCGATATCTTTGATTAGTGACTTCATATCATCATTGAGATAACATTCACATTTCTCCATTTTATGTGTTCTCTTGCTGCTCTACTTGGCGCAGATGAGTGGCTGAATTTTCTTTAGCTTTCTAAATGGGTACATTTTTTTTCTTAAAAATACTTCAACTAAACTGATTTGTCAGCAACTTTTCCCATTTCTTGTTTGGCAAATGGTACGATACAGCCCAATGTTTCACTTTTGTCTGCGTTCTAGCCTAATGTTAAAATTTTATGCGTTCTACCCCAACGTTTTGCAAAGTGTCTGCGTTCTAGCCCGCGCGCTGATCTAGCATCGTGTGAGTCCACATGTCAGCCACGTCGCAAAGTGTCTACGTCGTGGCAATAGCTAACATGGCGACAAGTCATCAGGTGGGACCCAACACACGTGTGAAATAGACATCCCGACCACAAATCAGCCTCCCACAAAGGATCGCGCAAGCCAGCTTCCAAGTAGATGACAGGGTGCCACATCATCAGACCTGCGCTACAAGAGAAGCCTTCTTCGTCGCCGCCGCCGTCGAGGAATTCCTATCACTCGTCTGCAGGATTTAGTGATACGAGAATCTTCTCAAACAACAATCTCCAACTAATTGAATAGGAATGCAAGACAATTATCTTCTCATGCCGATGCAAAAGAACGTGTCGAAGAACAACTTCTCCAGATCCTCGAAGGACTCGCCGCCGCCGCTTCCCTGATAATCGCAGAGAACAAGATATTTGAAAAAATTCTGTTCGATCTACAGTCTTCATATTTTGACCATTTCTTACCGCCGGAGAGGTTTGGTTCATCATTGTCAGCATATCTTCGAGAAAGTCTCCCATCTCCTCATGTTAAATAAATAAAACATTCTACATTAAATCTTTAAAAATCAGAAAGCCGAAGAATCAAACTTATTTTCCAACTCAATGAATAAAAAGTTTACCTCGGCATCATCCTCTTCGTAGAGAAATCCGATATCGTACAGAGACCTTTTGCTTGCATCAGAGAGAACTGCTCAAATAAGAGAAAGAGAGCCATTATTGAAAATTCCAAATCTTGAATTGATAATTCATGGCGTAGGAAGGCTAATCAATTACCGGAATAGGCGTTTTGGATCGCCTGGAACTTTTTCTTCCCCGCCTCCACCGCAGAGCATCGATCTGGATGCCATTTCTACTGTCAAAAAGAGAAACAAGTTCAGCACCAAGGTTCTACTAAAAAAATGTGATTGAATCGTAAGAATTACAAGAGCGAGTTTCTTTTAAGCGCTCTTGAGGTCTGCCGTGGAGCACTCTTTATTCAGTCCTAATACGGCGTAAAGATCCTCAGAATCTTCTGATTCGGCTTCATGCTCGATCTCTTTCTCCGCCATTGACGAAACAAGGTTCAGAGAATAGAGAGAGGAGAAGAATCCAGAAGAACGAAAGAGGTGTGGCCGGGATGTCTCTTGTCGTCACGTCAGCTACTGCCACGACACAGACACTTTACAACGTGACTGACATGTGGACTCCAACGACGCCAGATCAGCGCACGGGCTAGAACGCAGACGCTCTGCGAAACGTTGGGCTAGAACGCAGACAAAAGTAAAACATTGGGCTGTATCGTACCATTTGACATTTCTTGTTATCCTTTTCATGTTGGACTGCCCTAGATTGCGAGGGAAGTTAGGTCAAGCAAATTCGGATTTACTTTTCCTGACTGCGGTACCTCCCGGCCGCGCTTCCAAAGCATCGGATCTTCACGGTGTAAACATCTTATAGTGGCACGACCTTTCTTTTTAGGTCCAGATTGTGGCACGACCTTTTTCTATGTCCAGTTTGTGGCACGACGTCAGCATTCCCGCTGAGGTGAACGGTTTTGTTATTCCGTCCCTCACGTGGCTGCCACGTTTTGTCCACGTCTTCATTCTCTCTCTCTCTCCCTCTCTTTCTCTCTTCTCTTTCTTCTCTCACCCTCAGCGACGGTCTCTCTCGCGACGGAGAGCACGGTCTCTCTCTCTCCCTCTCTTTCTCTCTTCTCTTTCTTCTCTCCCCCTCAGCGACGGTCTCTCTCGCGGAGGCTGACGTAGAAACAGCGCGGCTCATAGAGCGGCAACAGTTCAGCCTCCGCGAGAGAGACCCTCCTAAAGTTTCCCATAAAAGGATATTTTACTATGCGACGGTGATGGAGAACATAACCTCGCGTGAAGAATGAGGGTGCCACATCGACAGTCGCTGTCTTCTTCCTCGACGAGCCGCGCTGTTTCTACGTCACTGTCCCGCGTGGTTGAGAGATAGAGAGAGAAACATCAAGAGGGGGGCAGGTAATCAAGATGAGATGAAAGAGAGATGGCGATATTATAATGAACTGGCGGAGATATAGTCATAGAGCGATAATGCGATAAGGAGATGGATTTTCAGAGCGCTGATGAAACGTGTCTTTTTAAAGGGTTAGGGAGGAGAAGGGGGGGCCAGTTCATTGCTGATCTGTCCCTCCGTCGCGTTTCCTGCGCTCTCTCTCTCCTCCTCCGCCCGCTGCACCGATATTGAGAAGCAGAATGAGGAGGGCGGACGGGGAGAGGAGATACGCTTTGCTGTAGGCGTCAAGGGACTCGGATTATGTGAGAAAGGTCTACGGCGGATACTTCAACATCTTCGTGGAGGCTTTTGTAGAGGAGGGCGAGAGATGGGACGTCTTTCGGGTCGTCGATGGCGAGTTCCCCGACGCCAGCGAGCTTCGTCGATGGCTATTGAATTTTGATTTAATCCTTACCCGTTCTCTCTTCGATATCTTTGATTAGTGACTTCATATCATCATTGAGATAACATTCACATTTCTCCATTTTATGTGTTCTCTTGCTGCTCTACTTGGCGCAGATGAGTGGCTGAATTTTCTTTAGCTTTCTAAATGGGTACATTTTTTTTCTTAAAAATACTTCAACTAAACTGATTTGTCAGCAACTTTTCCCATTTCTTGTTTGGCAAATGGTACGATACAGCCCAATGTTTCACTTTTGTCTGCGTTCTAGCCTAATGTTAAAAATTTTTATGCGTTCTACCCCAACGTTTTTGCAAAGTGTCTCGCGTTCTAGCCCGCGCGCTGATCTAGCATCGTGTGAGTCCACATGTCAGCCACGTCGCAAAGTGTCTACGTCGTGGCAATAGCTAACATGGCGACAAGTCATCAGGTGGGACCCAACACACGTGTGAAATAGACATCCCGACCACAAATCAGCCTCCCACAAAGGATCGCGCAAGCCAGCTTCCAAGTAGATGACAGGGTGCCACATCATCAGACCTGCGCTACAAGAGAAGCCTTCTTCGTCGCCGCCGCCGTCGAGGAATTCCTATCACTCGTCTGCAGGATTTAGTGATACGAGAATCTTCTCAAACAACAATCTCCAACTAATTGAATAGGAATGCAAGACAATTATCTTCTCATGCCGATGCAAAAGAACGTGTCGAAGAACAACTTCTCCAGATCCTCGAAGGACTCGCCGCCGCCGCTTCCCTGATAATCGCAGAGAACAAGATATTTGAAAAAATTCTGTTCGATCTACAGTCTTCATATTTTGACCATTTCTTACCGCCGGAGAGGTTTGGTTCATCATTGTCAGCATATCTTCGAGAAAGTCTCCCATCTCCTCATGTTAAATAAATAAAACATTCTACATTAAATCTTTAAAAATCAGAAAGCCGAAGAATCAAACTTATTTTCCAACTCAATGAATAAAAAAAGTTTACCTCGGCATCATCCTCTTCGTAGAGAAATCCGATATCGTCATGCAGACCTTTTTGCTTGCATCGAGAGAACTGCTCAAATAAGAGAAAGAGAGCCATTATTGAAAATTCCAAATCTTGAATTGATAATTCATGGCGTAGGAAGGCTAATCAATTACCGGAATAGGCGTTTTGGATCGCTCGGAACTTTTTTCTTCCCCGCCTCCACCGCGAGCATCGATCCCGGATGCCATTTCTACTCGTCAAAAAAAGAGAAACAAGTTCAGCACCAAGGTTCTACTAAAAATGTGATTGAATCGTAAGAATTACAAGAGCGAGTTTCTTTTAAGCGCTCTTGAGGTCTGCCGTGGAGCACTCTTTATTCAGTCCTAATACGGCGTAAAGATCCTCAGAATCTTCTGATTCGGCTTCATGCTCGATCTCTTTCTCCGCCATTGACGAAACAAGGTTCGGGAGAATAGAGAGAGGAGAAGAATCCAGAAGAACGAAAGAGGTGTGGCCGGGATGTCTCTTGTCGTCACGTCAGCTACTGCCACGACACAGACACTTTACAACGTGACTGACATGTGGACTCCAACGACGCCAGATCAGCGCACGGGCTAGAACGCAGACGCTCTGCGAAACGTTGGGCTAGAACGCAGACAAAAGTAAAACATTGGGCTGTATCGTACCATTTGACATTTCTTGTTATCCTTTTCATGTTGGACTGCCCTAGATTGCGAGGGAAGTTAGGTCAAGCAAATTCGGATTTACTTTTCCTGACTGCGGTACCTCCCGGCCGCGCTTCCAAAGCATCGGATCTTCACGGTGTAAACATCTTATAGTGGCACGACCTTTCATTTTAGGTCCAGATTGTGGCACGACCTTTTTCTATGTCCAGTTTGTGGCACCACGTCAGCATTCCCACTGAGGTGGATGGTTTTGCTATTCCGTCCCCCACGTGGCTGCCACGTTTTGTCCACGTCTTCATTCTCTCTCTCTCCCTCTCTTTCTCTCTTCTCTTTCTTCTTTCCCCCTCAGCGACGGTCTCTCTCGCGACGAAGAGCAAGGTCTCTCTCTCTCGCTCTCTTTCTCTCTTCTCTTTCTTCTCTCCCCCTCAGCGACGGTCTCTCTCTCTCTCCCTCTCCCTCTCCCTCTCTTTCTCTCTTCTCTTTCTTCTCTCCCCATCAGCGATGGTCTCTCTCGCGACGGAGAGCACGGTCTCTCTCGCGGAGGCTGGACTGCTGCCGCTCTATGAGCCGCGCTGTTTCTATGTCACTGTCCCGAGATCGTTGTTGAAATAGCAAGCAAAGACGGAGGACCCAGAGCTCATCGCTGTGGGCGTCGTGAGGGCTGCCGCTGACCACGAAGCCGTGGTATTTGCGAAGCTCGCTGGCGTCGGGGAACTCGCCATCGACGACCCGAAAGACGTCCCATCTCTCGCCCTCCTCTACAAAAGCCTCCACGAAGATGTTGAAGTATCCGCCGTAGACCTTTCTCACATAATCCGAGTCCCTTGACGCCTACAGCAAAGCGTATCTCCTCTCCCCGTCCGCCCTCCTCATTCTGCTTCTCAATATCGGTGCAGCGGGCGGAGGAGGAGAGAGAGAGCGCAGGAAACGCGACGGAGGGACAGATCAGCAATGAACTGGCCCCCCCTTCTCCTCCCTAACCCTTTAAAAAGACACGTTTCATCAGCGCTCTGAAAATCCATCTCCTTATCGCATTATCGCTCTATGACTATATCTCCGCCAGTTCATTATAATATCGCCATCTCTCTTTCATCTCATCTTGATTACCTGCCCCCCTCTTGATGTTTCTCTCTCTATCTCTCAACCACGCGGGACAGTGACGTAGAAACAGCGCGGCTCGTCGAGGAAGAAGACAGCGACTGTCGATGTGGCACCCTCATTCTTCACGCGAGGTTATGTTCTCCATCACCGTCGCATAGTAAAATATCCTTTTATGGGAAACCTGAGGAGGGTCTCTCTCGCGGAGGCTGAACTGTTGCCGCTCTATGAGCCGCGCTGTTTCTACGTCAGCCTCCGCGAGAGAGACCGTCGCTGAGGGGGAGAGAAGAAAGAGAAGAGAGAAAGAGAGGGAGAGAGAGAGAGAATGAAGACGTGGACAAAACGTGGCAGCCACGTGAGGGACGGAATAACAAAACCGTTCACCTCAACGGGAATGCTGACGTCGTGCCACAAACTGGACATAGAAAAAGGTCGTGCCACAATCTGGACCTAAAAAGAAAGGTCGTGCCACTATAAGATGTGTACCCTTTTCCTTTTCATATTGGACTGCCCTAGATTGCGAGGGAAGTTAGGTCAAGCAAATTCGGATATACTTTTCCTGACTGCGGTACCTCACGGCCGCGCTTCCGAAGCATCGGATCTTCACGGGAGGGGCAAACCAGGGATGTCCACGGTGGCGTCGAACAACAGCGTCGAGAATGGCAGCAGCAGCAACCTCACGCTGGTGGAGGCCGCCCTGAATGTTCTGAACGAGGCCGACCCTTTGAAGAAGGCCAGCGCCGGGGAGGCCGCCGCCACCAGCTGGTTGCAGGGGAACATCCCACGGGCTTACTCTGATGCCGATTCTGGCCTTCTCTCGGTCCCGGACCGGCCCGCCAGGCTCTCCAACGTAACCCACCTACCAAACTCTCTCACCCAACAGAGCGCAGACCTGCCTCTGTCCTAGATAATTTTTGTACCGCATAATTCAGCCCACCTTACACTTCAATTCGAATGCGCAGATGAAACTGTTGCCTTCCCGTCTAATGCCCAAGTTGGGGAAGGGCGGGAGCCTACAAAGCCGGCAGGCCATTATTCACAGCCTTGTGCATACGGAGAGCTGGGCCATCGACCTTTCATGGGTCTGAGATTTCGTCAAGTTGAGATTTCTTTTCCCTCCACCAGCAGTCTGAGATTTTAAATTTTTTTACTTTCAATTCAAGGATATCATCGCTCGCTTCGGGAGGCAGGAATCGATGCCGCAGGAATTTTTCACGGACTTTGTAAAGGTAGCCCGAGACGAATGCCGTCACTTTTCTCTGCTCGCGGCCCGTCTGAAGGAACTAGGGTCCTTTTACGGCGCCTTCCCGGTGCACGATGGTCTCTGGGACTCGGCGACGAGCACCTCCGATAATTTATTAGCGCGTCTCGCCATAGAGCATTGCGTCCACGAGGTAGCCGTTAACGATCGGGTTCTCTCTCGTCAGTAGTTGTTGTTTGATCCCCATTGTTTTAAACCGAAACATCAGGCCAGAGGACTGGACGTGCTCCCCGTGACCATCTCCAAATTCCGCAAGAACGGGGACGAGCTCTCGGCGAATTTGCTGGAGAGCGTGGTGTTTCCGGAGGAGATCACGCACTGTGCTGCTGGCGTCAAGTGGTTCCGGTATCTTTGTTTGAGGAGAGGAGGAATCGACAATTTCGGAATATCCGCCGACGGCAGCGAGGACACGGTCGTCCGGACTTTCCATGAGACGGTGAGAAGATACTTCAGAGGCGTGCTAAAGCCTCCTTTCAACGAGGAAGCCAGGGGCAGGGCAGGTTTTACTCCCGCCTGGTATGAACCCCTCGTTACCAAAGATTGATGATCATTTCCTTGATCTTATCAATTGCAACAACAGAAATTTCCAAAACTCCCGGACCGGGTTCATCTTATCGTTGCATTCTTTTCCCTCGTGTTCTTTTTAATTGTTGAAGAATAGCATATCACGTCTTCCGCTGCAAGGGTATTCTTTCTTATTACAAAATCAATGAAAGAGACAGAGAAGATGCCCATGGAACACATCATTTAGTTGATGTCAAAGGCATCTCTTGAGGAACGTCTTGCATAGCAATTGGAGCAGAGGCTGGTCTACTTGTTCCTTTTTAAAGCTTTCCAGTGCCTCGCTCGCTACTTCCTGGTGAAAGAGCGAAGAAAATACAATCATCCTGTAAGTTTTAAATTAAGAAGAAGAGATGGATGAAGGCATATCGAATTCGGAGACTTACGTCGATAGATGTCCTGCCAAAGCGATTGTGGATGATGTCCACCATCACATCCTCCGTGAATTCGGGATGGCATTGCAAGCATAGTACATTATCGTTGACGGCGAACATTTCTATCGGTGTTTTCTCGGAGGTCGCCAGCAGGACGGCTCCCGGGGGCAAAATCAAGACCTGAACAATCGGCGCGAAATAGTCAGGTTAAAAATAGTCTGGACAGCATCAATAGAAAATTTCCAACGCAGAGTCATTTTTTTAGGCACGGCACCTGGTCCCTGTGGCTCTCAATCGCACGGATTGTCGAGGGAAATTCCAGGCCGTAGAGGAGGGAAACTTTCTCCGAGTCAACGCGCAGCGATTTCACTCCGATCTCCCAGCCAACCGCGGCCCTCCCCGTTTCTCCGCCAAGTGCCCTCGCGAGAATCTAGGACATCAATTTTTCCATAAACCGCGTAAAAAATCAAGGACATTAGTCCGGGAAATCATCGACAAACTTGGAAGAACTCGGCTATGGAATAGGAACCTGGTGACCGAAGCACACGCCGAGAAGCCTCTTCTTGCGGCGGTGGAGGAGGCCAAGGACGTCGCTGAGGCGGTTTATCCAGTTGACGTCCGTGGCGTGGGCGTCGGCGGAGCTTCCGGTGATGACGTAGGCTTCATAGAAGTCGCCCCCGCCGCGGTCCAGGAAGGAGAAATCATCGTCGATCACGGAGAAGATGTCCCAGACCTCCGATGTTTGGTCCTGTAGAAGGCTCGCGAGCATCCGGCCGTAGCCGCCGAGGGTGCGTTCCGTGTAGTCGGTGGCGCGCCCCGTCTGGAGCACGGCGAAACGTCGGGGCGGCTCGGAAGGACCAGCTGACGCCATGGATTGAAACGGGACCGCCCGCCTTGACGGATTCGGAGAGAGAGGTAGGATTCCGAGGGTTGAGGGTGAGAGGGCCGTCATTTAGAAGCAGTGGCCAATGGAGGGAGGGAGGGGGGCCGATCGTAACTGAAATTAGGCCTGCCAAAAATTTCAACCGTCGGGTTTCAATTACAGGTTTTTTGGGGAGAGAGAGAGAGAGAGTGATGTAAACTAGGGACGGCACGGCCGCACGGGAATGAGAAAGAGGTACAAATGGCAAAAGAAGTCGTCACGGATCCCGGGATCACAGGTCGTGCAATTGAATCACCGGCCACGATTCTCCAATTACGCTCGATGATCCGGATGGAGGACAAGATCTGTGTTGGTGAAATCTGGCCACCGGGTGTGAGGTGATGCGATGATCAATATTAATTTTATTTGTTCCGTTCTAACCCTCTCGATCCAGCTCTTTGTAGGGAAGTCCAAAGACCGACCGAGACTCGGTCGACCGGACCGAACCGAGACCGATGGTCCCAGAAAATGGACCGGACCGGTCTCGGTCCAAATTTCGGTCCGGTCTGCATCAGCCCTTCAGTCTTGGACCGAAGGGCAAATTCCAACTTTGACCGATCCCAAATTCCGATTTACGTAAGTAACGTAACTCCAAAAACTCCCAAAGTCCCAATCCCAAATCAGCGAATTCTCCAAAAATTCTCATTCCCGTGCGGCCTTACCTAGTCGCATGCTCTTCCTGCTCTCTCGTAGTCTCCAGGCATTCGGGGTCTTCCGGCTCTCTCCAGGCATTCGGGCCACCATCATCTTCTTTCCCGGGGGTGCTGCTCCTCCCTCGCTCACCGGACTGGGCTTTGGCTTCTGCTCGCTCGACGCCATCTCTCACTCTACCTCTTTCTCTCTGAGATCTTAGATAAGTAGAAGAGAGCAGCAACACGCGGCAAGAACTGGGTGCGACGAAACGAGCACCTGCCATTAAATTTTGCAGCTGCGGTTCTTGTGAGTCTACCTAACGCCAATCTTTTTTTCCCCGAATCCATATCTTTTTTTCAAGATTCATCACATTCATACATAAAACAAACATATTTTTCTATGAAAATGGAAAAACGAGCATCATCAAAAAATAAAATGTAAACAAAACAATAAGAATTCAAACGAATCTTCGAATTAACGAGTTTTTGGCTCGGTTTTTGAAAAAAAAGTGCGGAATGAATACTTTTTAAGTATCTCCCTAGGGTAATGAGATGCTAAGGAGATAGTTGAAGCGCCGCCAGGTAGCTCGACTGAATTGAATCACTTCAGACGGGCGTAAATGATTGCCGATAATCTTCAATATTTCTTGCACTTATGTCCACTCTGTAGACATTTCAACCCAACATGAAATCAGAGTAGAGTTAGGATGATGAACATCATTTTTTTAATTTACTTTATTTTCTATTTTGCCAATCTCCATTTTCTAGCTTCTAGATGTCCATTCCTACACTAAATGCCCACCTGCTACAGAGCATTTTTATTCCCAATCAGAATAAATTACACATTAAAATTCCTCTTTACATGATCAATATCAGAACACGGAAATGGCACTTCACAACAAAAATATCCTAATTGAAGATCTGTGTCGGCAGATCAAGAACGACAAGAAGAAAGCGTGATACCTCCACAGCAAGCAACGATAATAATATAAACGAAGTAGCACTATAGCGAAAGTCAACAGCGCCTTGCAGGGTCAAGTTCAATCGAATCTCTTAAAGTCAAAGGCCATTTTTTTGACTTCAAACAGTCCACACATAGAGCGAGTAAGACTCACAAGAGCTTGGCGTTCTTCATCCGGAGAGCTCGGTGGAGGCTTCGGACTGTTTCCCTGAAATGGAAGGAGTTGTCTTGCATCGTGGCAGTCTTGTCCACGAGTAGTTCTATCCTCTCTCCTCTAGCTAATATCTTGTCCACATTTTCCACCATTATTGTTCGGATCTGAAATCAACCCATAAAAATTATATCACAGAAGGAAGAGTAGGTGAACGGTTTTTCATCCTTTCAACCATAAAACAAGGTTCCGAGAAACTTTTATCATTTTCATATTTATTTTAATTTTCTGTTAATATTCTAATGCAAATTCTGAATTAGATTGATTATCACTGATCAAACTAATTGATTATCACTGTTAATATTCTATATCTTTCTTCTCTCTTATTTCTCCATTATTTCTCATCTCTTCTTTCTCTAAATATTTTTGTCTTTTAATTTTTAACTCTAATTTGTAATCTAATTTTTATCTTGTGTTTTAGATTGTCATCGATGGAGTCAATTGGAGATGAGGTACATTTTATTTTACATTGATGAGGTTTTTTACTATAAATTTTTTTTTAGTAATTGACGTTGATACATTTACCTCTTTTCAGGTATGCATATTCATGGTCAAGAGTAGGGAAGTCATCTTCAGGGGCATCTCCGAGTCCTCCCATTATTTCAGGTCATCGGTAAGCATTTCCAACTGATCATATTTGCAGTAATTGATTTTTCTACAGGATATTAAGGAGAACGATGTGATGATTTACATGAATAATTGATGATTTTTCTGCAGTATATTAAGGAGAATGATGTGATGATTTCATGAATAATTGATGATTTTTCTACAGTAATTGATTTTTTTGCAGGATATTAAGGAGAATTGATGTGATGATTTTCTACAGTATATATTTCTTACTTATATTTTTTAGGATATATTTATTTATTTTATTAAGCAAATTTGGAAATGGATCTCTTTTCAGGTACGCTGAAAAGACCGAAGTTAAGACCGAACCGGACCGTGACCGAGGTGGACCGAGACCGGACCAAGACCGAGACCGAGATTTGGACCGAATGGTGTGCCAAAAACCGGACCGGACCGGGACCACCCAACCCTAGCTCTTTGCATGCCTAACTAGGGATGGACGATCCTGATCGGAATTGATCAACTCATGATCGGGTATTCAATCCGAAAATTGTGCAAATCAAGACTGATCAACTTTATCGATTGAAAGCGAGCGAGAACTATGAAGTTGGAACAAGGCATGCATGCATCGGAGAGAGGGGCTGCCTTTGCCACCAGCGCAGAGGATTACTGCTGCTGCCGGAATCTGATATGAGAAAACAAGAAAGTGGGCAGCTGCCGCCAGCCTGGATACCGGAAGAGAGGAGCAGCCGCTGGCTGCGGACAATGAGAGAGGGAGAAAAAGACAACTGGCAGCAGAAGAAGCTAGATATAGGCAGACCACTAGGCACTAGCAACGAAAGCGGGGAGGGGGACAGATTTTACGATTTGGGGGGAGGGGGAGAGAGATAGGAGGTTCTGATTTGGGGAGAGAAACGGAGTAAGTTCAATCTTAGCCAAGATCATTTTTTACCTCGATTAAACATGACCCGTAGAAAATAAATCATGAATTTTTTATTTGGGAAATTTTAGGATTTAATCCTGAATTGATTAGCATAATGGTGAATAAGGGTCGAATTCATAGAAATTTATGAAAGTTTTCTAGATGTTCTTAAAATTCGATGAAATCAAACAATTAATTTAGCTGAGAAATTATAGATTTTAGCATTTTTGGAAAGAAGGCTCTAAGACGAATCCACGTGATAAAAAATCACTCAATTAGAATCATCATTCGTGGAGAAATCAAGGAGTGAAATCAAGAGAAAAAAATCGATTGCGAAAAGAGAGAAAACATTAAAAATTTGTAAAATTTGACTAATCTAATGTTTGAAATTGAAATCTAATATTTTAAGAAAACATATTAGGAAGAAAACATGTAATCAAATGCAAAATTATGCTCGAAATGATCCAATTTATTTCTGGATCAAGGGTTTTTATTTTGTGTTTCAAAGAACAAAAATCCAGAGTTTAAGTGGCAAATTCTTCCTATTCTATTGACAAAATCTTGATTTCAAACACTCCTCGAACGCAAAAAATGAGTCTAGAAGAGGAAGAAATAAGAGATTTAAGGATTGAGATGTCTAATTAGTTTGATTAATTGAAATATCCAAGAATCTTTTTCCTATCAAAGAAGAGGGGCATAAATAGGGTGTGAATTGGACATGGCCGTCGAATCACCTTCTCCTTTGTAATCAACTGTCGTGATTAATCCTCAAGAGACAAACAACCATCGTTAAGTCATGGTTGTCGGATCCTTGATGGAGCATCCTGATTACGCCCTATCATTGTGTGAAGAGCAATCTTCCTGTAAGGATTACCATTCGATTTCTAACAAATGCTCGATGGACTCCTTTGTCATGCATCTATAGGAGTCCATCAAGTGCATTCAATCTAGACTGACATAACTCCCAAATGAACAGCCAGGATTGATCAACCTTTAAAAAAAGAATCACCATCCAATCAAAACATGTCGTGTACCCCCTTCACTAAAGTGAAAGTATAGGGCTAAGATTAAATCATTTACTTTTGTGCCGATCGGACGCTTCTGAGCGCGCCACATCATATGCTTAAAAGAAAATAAAAACATAGTCCTACATTAGAAAAACTGAAGTGATGAGATAAGTATATATGGCCACGCAGCCTTCGCCTTAGCTTATGCCCTAACAAGTTGCTTAACTTCTAATTTACATGATAACATCTAATTTCATGCATTAATATCATGCATTTTATACACTTTTTCTTTAAAATATAATCATAAATGCATGTTACCACGATTTAACATGATTAAAATGATAATTCTTATATTTGAGAGGATATTCTTGATTTTTCATAAATTTATAACATTTAATGAGCATTTATTAACATGGATTTATCAAGAATATAATTTTTGTATATATAAAATGATTTAAATTTTTTTATAGATTTTATAAAATTTTTAAGGAATTTTAAAATATTAAAATTATTCTCATTTTATACTTAAGATTATAATTAAATTTTAATTTCAAATAATAGGAGAAAATACTTTTATACACACTCATTTATTTTTTTAATTTTATTCTCAAAATAAAATGAGTATCTTTTTTAGTTAACAATTTATTCTCTTTTTATTTCTTAAATTTGAATTTTTAAAATGATAGATTATTTAATTTCTGATCAATTAAAAAAATTTGTTAAAAAAGAGTTGTATTTTGAAAGTTATGAATTTTATATTTTTTTATGGATTTTACTTGATTTTTTTTTGAATTTTTCTGAAGATATTTGAAATTTATTTTTATTAAAATTATAAAAAATTAGTTTTTAAGTGCTCGCTAACATGGCTAATAATGTGGCATGCGCACTTTTGTGGGGCTACATGGCGGCAAATGCTCGTGTGTCACATGCATGACATATGATTAGCGCATCATTAGTGATTAAACACCCTTAATGGGCTTAAGCTAGCTATGTAGTCTGCTTCTCTATTTATTTACAAAAATCTCTTTGATGTTTTCAATATGGGACTATGTTTATTTCTATTTTATCATAGGTGGCATGGTGCACATAGAAGCATCTGATTAGCGCAAAAGAAATGGATTTAATCTTGACCCTTCACTTTTACTTAAGTGGGGGGGGGGGGGGGTATGTGGCAACATCTTACTCAACAAAAAATTGTTTTTATTAAACTGATCAATCCTAGCCATTCATCTGAGAAGTTATATTGGCCAAGATTTGAAGAGCCACTCCGAGATCTGAAGCATCGAATCATAATTGGATGGACTAGATTTGGCGGTGCTCTCTCTTTACGCGATCACATGGTGTAATCTTGACGTTCTGATGCAAACACTATGGTCACAACTTAACCATAATAATTTGCCTCTTCGGATTCTATCACGAACATTGCTCTCATCAAGGAGAAGATCCGACAGTCATGCCCAACTTCAAAATGTTATAAATCTCTATCTTTGATAGTGTAAACTGTTCTTAGATTTTTTATCAATCAATCATTTTGGACAACATAATTATTGAATCTCTTGCTTTCTTCCTCTTCTATGCTCATTTTTAGGTCTAGGGAGTGTTTGAAATCATGGCTTGAACTCTGAATTTTTGTTTTTTGAAATGCGGAATGAAAAGCCTTGATTCGACGATTAATTTGATCATTTTAAGTGCAATTTCAAGTTAGATAAAAAATTTCCTCCTAATCTTTTGTCCTATAAAAAATTTTAGATTAATAAAATTTTATGAAATCTTAGCATTTTCTCTCTCTGCATGATCAATTTCTATCTCTTGATTTAGCTCCTATATTTCTTCATGAATACTAATCCAAATTGAGTGATTTTTTTATTTTGTAGATTCGTCTTAGAATCTTCTTTCCAAAAATATTAATTTATCTAATTTGTCACCTTAATTCATTGTCTGATTTGATTAGATTTAAAAGAGATTGTAATTTTTTTCTTCTTTGTAAATTCAATCCTTACTCACCATTATATTAATCAATTCTTGATTAAATTTTCAAATTAGTGAGTTTGAAATTTCTTTTGACATTAGAAAGTGTGTTTTCAATGACGACATGAAAGCATTTTGTGAGAGATCTAACTATCTAGAGATCATATGAATACCGTTAGAGGCTAAATACTTCAATCTTTAAGAACTCTTTTTAAGGGAACCCTATAAGTATATTTTCTCATTTATATTAGATAATATGATCATATGTTCCTGGTGCTTTAATGTTTTAAATATCCGATTAAATCTATTCCACTTCATTTGATATTTTGATTGAAATTTTAAAAGGCTTATTGACCTCAGAACAATTGGAACGGGGAGGGGGGAGATGTTGTTGATTCAAATTAAGAAACCCTATTTGTGATCCTCAAACCACACTATCTTCTTGGATTTACTATGCACATGCCCATCCATTTTGAGTACTCGTCTATTTCGCTTCTAAGTTTTTCATTGGATATAGATACCAGACCATCTCAATGACAAACAACTTCCCACCATCCATACCCCCATCTTCTTTTCAGCCAAGGTTTTCACCTTATCCAATCTCTCGTTATCTTCAATATGGTGATTTAGTTGAGGCCTTAATCAAGGGTCGGTTCTCTACCGATGAGTCAATAACCTCTAAATCGGACAGTGACGCCCACCCACAAAACCTTGGTCCGCTCAATTTTCAAGCTTGGTGCTCAATTTTCAACCTTGGTCCGCTCAATCGGACAGTTGTCACATCACTCAATTTTCAAGCTTGGTCCGCTCCAGTTCAGCCCAAGCGATTCACAAGTTTTGTAATTCGCCATCAAGTGATTCATATGACTACACCTCTACTTATTTACCCCAGTATTTGACCACCTCGAGCAATCCGTCCTAATTCATTAGATTGAGTTTGAGTGCATAAATTAGGGCCGTCGAGGTTGGTCAACGACCGACTTCATCTCGCAAGTCACGCCATGTCTAGTCTCTCGCAATTTCCAAGTCTCCGTGGGAGCAATATTTGGCGCAATAATTGCCGTCGAATGCGACGAGAGAGAGTGTAGGGTTGGCCGGTTTGGCGTGCTTTAGCCTGTTTCCGGCAGTCACACGTCACGCGGTCATCCGTTTGTTTTCGCTTGGATACGAATCACGCGCCGTCTGCCGTCCGCCGTCGCCTTTGCTCCCACGCGGTTTTGTCGTTGACTTGGCGGCTAAGCCTCCTCTCTCTCTTCTCTCTGCTCCTCGCCACCGCCTAAACATCATTACCTTTCTGAGAGAGAGAGAGAGAGAGAGAGTCTTCTTCCCGCTCTCGTGTTTGATCCGCTCCGTGAAACAATCAATTACCCACCAGTCTTCTCCCTCTACGCCTCATCTCTTCGCCGTATTCTTCTTCCAGTTCTCGGAGTGATGCCCGGACTCATGGACAAGCCACGGCAAGCCCCTTCCGCCACCTGTTCTTCCTCCTCGTCCTCGTCCTCTTCTTCTTCCACCACCGCCCGCAGAAGGGACGATTTCTTCCGCGTGATCAAGGTACGCTTCCGAACCTGCCTTTATTTTTGATTTTCTGGGTGAAATATGATCGTCGTATTTCTCTATGTGGTGGAGAAGAAGGCGGCCTGCCTGATGGCGCCGTCGTCGTCGTCGGCGGAGGAAGGGTCGGCTGGAAGAGGGCGGAGCAAGAAGTCGAGCAACAAATGGGCCCACGGATACCATTTAGTAAAGGGCAAGTCGGGACACGACATGGAGGACTACCACGTTGCCGAGCATCGGTATGACCGAGGCCACGAGCTCGGCCTCTACGCCATCTTCGACGGCCACCTCGGCGACAGCGTCCCCGGCTACCTCAAGGCCAATCTCTTCACCAACATTCTCGAGGAGGTAAGATTAATAATCTCTCTTTAAGCAATTGATTGCGTCGTCGGGCTTTGGCCTTTTGTGTACTGAAATTAGTGTTTCTCCCCGGCAGCCGAATTTCTGGCGGAACCCGGAGACGGCTATTAGGAACGCTTACAGGTCAACGGACCAGGTCATCCTCGAGAACGCGGAGAGGTTGGGCCCGGGTGGGTCAACGGCGGTGACGGCGATCGTGATCGACGGCCGAGATCTGTGGATAGCCAACGTGGGTGACTCCAGGGCCGTCGTCTGCAAGCAAGGCCACGCCCAGCAGCTGTCCGTCGATCACGAGCCGGGCATCGAGCGCAAGAGGATCGAGCAACAAGGAGGCTTCGTGACCATGCTTCCGGGTAAGTTCGCTCTCCGTTCGCCCTTTTAGCTGGCGAGTTTACTCATCGCTTGATCATTCTAGGGGACGTTCCAAGGGTCAACGGTCAGCTGGCGGTGGCCCGTGCTTTCGGTGATCAGAGCCTGAAGGCGCACTTGAGCTCGGAGCCCGACGTCATGCACGTTCGATTAGATAAGACGACTGAATTTGTCATTCTGGCGAGCGATGGCTTGTGGAAGGTGGGTGTTCCTGTTTCTTTATTATACCTATCGTCGTGCTTCCTCCGCGATCTTTATAGAACACTTGTAGTGGAACTTGTCCGTCGAGTCACTGCTGATGATCTTTAGATCCATCTGTTTTTTTCCTATCCAGTTAATGTTCCTGGTGGGGGAGAAGATGAAATGCAAAGATAGGAGAGTGAGGTTAGAACAACCTGATCAATGTGTTCCTGGCAGGTGATGAAGAACCAAGAGACGGTGGATCTGGTGAAATCTGTCAAGGATCCGCGCGCTGCAGCGAAGCGTCTGACGGCTGAGGCGCTGGAGAGGAAGAGCAAGGACGACATCTCTTGTATTGTCATTTGCTTCCGCTAGGCACAAGGACTGACCGACCAAGGATTTAGTTCATCCCACACGTATTTGTAATCGGCGTCTTGTTCCTGTAGACTGGGTGCATGTATCTCCTCTGTATATTTTTTCAATTCATACTTAATTTACCTGACAATGATGTGAATTCCCATTCTCTATTTAAACCTACGGTCTGGATTGTCTCGCTTTGAACCTGAATTTTTTAATCTGATACAAAATAGTCATAATAGAAATCCTCGTGTTAGTTTCTAATTATGTTTTCCCCTTTTAACTCAGATTTTGAAAATCTAATTTTTAACCCATGTTTGAGACGGTCTTTTGTCCGAGAAATCATATTTAATAGTAATATCAGTCATCATCATAGGAGACGAGATATATTGTATTTCATATTGATCTCCAGAAGTATATCATAATTGCTACCAAATTTTATTTGATGCAATTGCATTGGTAGTTGACACAAGGGTAAGTTAAGTCAACGAGACTGAAATTGAGGCCAAACCGAACCCTGGCAGAGCTTGACTGAGACCAAAAACGACCGGACCGTAGAACCTCAGAGAGAGAGGGAGAACACACACACAGAATTTTCCATTCACCTGCAGTCCTGCACGCCATTGAAGCCGACGATTGGGAGAGAGAGAAGGGTTTGGGATCGTACAGCAAAAATAATTAGGGCCGATTTGGACTGAATCGGTCTAGACCGAATTGATAGAGGGAACCGAAGTTGGACCGTGATCGCCTGTGGGCCTTTCTTTGATACCGACGGTCTCGGTCCGTTCGGTTCCTGTCCCAAATGATTGACTGTTTATCCACCCATACTGCCTTGTAAGGGTCTGGGTGAGGCGCCGGCTTTAATCCTAATTGCTCGACAGACTTCTCAGAGATCGCATTGACAATCACTTTAACTGCATGCCCGTTGAGTTTAGTCAAAGTGCAGAAAATGGCTGTCTGCCGAGGATCCTGGGAGATCTGTTCATCCTGGCGCTCCATCAGGTGAGCTGGAGAGGTATTCTGGCTACAAGACAGATCAGTGCATACCTTCACAATGCAGCCAATGAATGTGGGAGATCCCCGAAACTCCTCTGCCAGATCAGTGTTAGCGACGTATTCTACCTCTGCCAGCAAAGTTGAGACTTGCCCCTCCTTAACAATACATCCGACAAGTACGGGGGGACCGAAACTCTTATAGATCGCAACAACGACATTTTCTTCATCCGCCGGGCAGCAATCTCCACGACTTCAATAACATTGGGGTCAGGGTGTTTCTTCCCGATCAGCCACTTTGACGAGCAAATTTCTAAAGGGGCATTGGTATGCACGGTGGCCATTTCCTCGGCATTTGAAGCACGCAGTTGTGGATGATTAGTCGATAGAGGCTGTCTAGGGGTCGCCTAGAGGCCATGGAGGTGGTCGATATAGCTGGCATTGTAATTCTGCGCACCCCAGTTGAGGTTGTTGTGCGCGGGCTCCAGTAGGCGATTGCCGGTGGATCCTTCCGTCTGTGTAGCGGAGCCTCTAGATTAGATCAATAAATCGGCGCATGACCGGTCAACCTCATTTGCACGAAGGTAATACGCTGATCTTCCACTAAGCTGTACCACTGAAAATGGCGATCAATTTTGGTATCCCAGGCGCTATAAGCTTTGGGGTCTAAAGACCCCGCGAACGTAGGTGCATCGAGCTTAATCCCTTTCTGAGCTGATGCCCATCTGTTATCAAATGCCTTTGGCACGCATTGTTCAACTGTCGGTGTAGTGCTCAGTGGGATTGTTGTCGGGGCCGATCTTTGGGGCGAGTCGTGGATCGAGGACTGACCACCTTCCAGATGATCCATCCGATGGAAGAGCTGGGAAAGCAAACAGGATTTTGGAAATAAAAATGCCTTCACGGCGAAAACCTAACGAGGTGAACTGTCCTTGGCTGGATCGTCAACTGAGAGCCTCAAAATGTAATGAAAAACCACCAACCTTCTTCCTGAGCTATTACATTTATTGGGCGTTAAAAAACCATCGCACAAGTAGATACAGTCGTCGTCAGATCTTCCAGCCTGTATCCTGCGTCCCCTTTATTCTCGAGATGATCATCCGCCGGCTTTAACCCATCCCGTGATTGACCGTTTACCTCACCGTCATCCAGATAATGCGTTTCTGGCCATTGGATTTGGTTTGCCATCTCTTCCACGTCCAGTTACCACCGACTGACCTACCTATATTTGTTGCTTGGGATACACCACTTTTACCGAACGGCCTGCAATCGTCCCGAGAAAATGTTCAAGAATTCTTCTTCATAAAAAGGAAAGGGAGTAAACATTCTGAAAACCCACAAGTTCTAAAAACTCTCACTAGAAGATATATGGAGAGACAAAGAGAGGAATATAAAAATATGGCATCACAGTGGTAAACTCTGTTAAAATATAGACCCCTCGAGGCTTTATTTCCTTTCTTTTGACCATTGATCATGGATGCCCATGATCTCCTTTATTTGGACAAGCGGAATTCAGGGACAAAGCCTAGGTTTGTCATCCCTACCACAGTTTCTCTCACTCAAAATCAAGAACATTCTGCCATGTGCAATGGCCTGAATGGCGAGCATCATATTAACCCTATCATCGTTGAGAACAAGCTACTATCGTCTATAAATAGTGGCTTGACTTGCCACCTCGCTCCTTTGGTGTCCACTGTTGATGTCTCTTCCTGGCTCCCATCTAGTGCGCTGCCTACATTATAGTCTCCCTCCGCACATACTCTTTGACATCATCTTGCATTCACCCTTTCATATTGAACACCTTCCTGACGTAGTGCTCAGTCTAAGAGGATCTGATCTGACCCTTGGATCGATCATACAGCCAAAGAGAAGAATATAATAGTGATCCCACATCCAAACGGTTATGTCTTCCTTATTCTCTATTAACTCCCTCTAAATGTGTTCTACTAAATGCCTTTCAATGTGTGTGTATATGTAGTGTGCGTGCAATATTTGAAGAAATGATCTCCTTTCAATTGTCAAGTATCAAATAAATAAATATTAATCAAATTTAGTATGAGCCCAAAATGTGGGAAGTAATCGTTAGAACTGAAATAGGCTGGAACTAATCATGGTCAACATTTATTAATCATTTACATCAACATATAGATTAATTAATTAGTGATTAATTTAACCCCAATCGTTAAGTCAAGTTGCTAGAGTGTTGGGTGATAAGCTACACCACGTGCCCTATAGGAGATATGAAGTGGATAACACCTCTCATATGGAAGTTTTGATGGATATTATATGGCCTACAAGCCAATCATACATTCATGTATCTTGTTTATATTCATTGAAATGATATTTATTCATTGTCATTCTTGTGTGATGTTTATAATGAGATCATAATACAGTGATCACCAGTCTTTAAATATATGTTCTAAACATTTTTATTCATGAGATATTCGAGTGGGACATCAAATTATCCAGCAAGAATAACACTCTTTGATCTGATTCATATCATGAGTATGACTGATCCTGTAGCCATCGATGTAGAGACACTGAGGATAGATAGTGAGTGCTCTTTAGAGAAAGATTTCACTGAATAGATCCGTATGAATCCTTGAATGATAATTATACCTAACTGTCAATTAGGTTGATTCATCTCACGAGTGTGTATGTGGTCCTTTGACTTGAGACACCAAAGACATATTGTTGATAAGTGATTATGTTTTCATTATGACTTATGAATCCCTAGTTACGGGATCTCTAAAACATCTTCTATTAGATATGTCATCTAGTTTGCGAAGATGATTGTCTAGTCAAGATGGGATCATCTATTGGGATCTGAGGTCGATAACTTTCCAAAATTTTGATCAAAATATCAAATGCAGCGGAAAAACATTGAATCAGACATTCAAAATATCAAACCACCACGAACAGATGATCCTATCATCTAGTATGTATGAGAAAACATACTTACAGGGTTTCCTTGAAGGAGTTCTTGAATCTATTCAAGTGTCTAGCCTCTAGCGGTATCCACACGGTCTCCGGATGGTTCGATCTCCTCTTCAAAGCTCTTCACCAAGAGAGAAAGAGAAGAAAGGAAATAATTCCCACAAGGCTTGCATGGGCACCTCTTTTTGTGATCGTCCTCCCCCTATTTATAGACATTTGGTATGAGGTTTTTTTATAAAAACCCTCATAATTATGTCTATATCCACCAACATCCATAAACCTTATGTGTGTGACCCTCTAGGTCCATATGTCTCAATAGTTAATAACTCTATAAACCAAATAACACCTTATTGGTCAACCTTAATTAATTATCCACATTCACATATAGATTACTTAATCAAGGATCGATTTAACCCAATCGATAGGTTGAGTTGCCAGCCCGTTGGGTGCCAAGCTACACCACGTACACTAGGAGATATGGAGTATGTAAGAACTCACTTATGGAACCTTTTCATCATCGATTACCATGTACGTATAATCCTTCATCCACATTAGACTCATGAATGACTTACGGGTATGGTCAACTGTCAAACCCTAATCGGTTTCTCAAGTTAGTACTGATGCGTGTAGAAATCATCGAGAACTCCTCCTTCGATATTTCTACTACCTTGGCCAAGAATTTCATCGCATCTCATTCCTTTGAGTCAATCTCCTCAAATACCGAGGGTGGATGATCCCATATTGATCACACAATCATCTTCGTGGACTTCATGTCGTATTCAATATATGACGTTTTAGATATCCCGTGACTAGGGATTCGTAAGTCATAATCAAAACACGATCATCCATCCACAAGATGTCTTTGGTGTCTCAAGTCAAAGGACCACATACACAACCATGACATGAATCAACCTGATTGACAGTTAGGTATAATACCATTTAGGGATTCATACGCATCAATTCAGTGAACTCTTTCTCCAAAGAGCACCCACTATCTATCCTTAGTGTCTCCACACCGATGGCTATAGGATCAGCCATACTCATCATATGAGATGGATTAGATAGTGTTATTCTTTCCGGATAATTCGATGTCCTTCTCGAATATCCCACGAATAGGAATGTTTAGAACATATGTTTAAAGACTAGTGATCACTATATTATGATCTCATCATAATTCACTTAGTCATTGGAGATGCTCATGGACTTCATTGCAAACATCACACAAGAATGACAATGAATAAATTTCATTTCAATGAACATAAACAAGATACATGAAAGTGAGATTGGCTTATAGGCCACATAATATTCATCATCATCCACCCTCAGTATTTGAGGAGATTGACTTAAGGAATGTGATGTGATGAAATCTTTGGCCAAGGTAGTAGAAATATCATAGAAAGAGTTCCCGATGATTTCATAAACGTATCAATACTAACTCGAGTGACTGATTAGAGTTTGACAATTGACCGTAGCTAAGTCATTCATGAGTCTTGTTCGGATGAAGGATTATATATACATGGTAATCGATGTTGGAAAGGTTACATAAGTGAGTTCTTACATACTCCATATCTCCTAGAGTATGTGATGTAGCTTGGCACCCAATGGGTTGGCAACTCAACCTATTGATTGGGTTAAATCGATCCTTCATTAATTAATCTACATGTTGATATGGATAATTAATTAAGGTTGACCAATAATTTTTAATTAGTGAGATATATAAATGTAGAGGGTCACACCCATAACGTCCATAGATGTTGGTAGATATAGACATAATTATGAGGGTTTTTGTGAAAAATCTACACACCAAATGTCTGTAAATAGGGAGAGAACAACCACAACTCAAGGTGCCCATACAAGCATTGTAGAAATTCTCTCATTTCTTCTCTTTCTCTCTTAGTGAAGAGCTTTGAAGAGGAGATCCAAACATTTTGAGACCTTGTGGATACCGCCAGAGGCTAGACATTTGAATAGCTTCAACAACTCCTTCAAGGGAACCTTGTAAGTATGTTTTCTGATATATACTAGATGACAGGGTCATCTATTCTTGGTAACTCAATGTTTTGAATATGTGATTCAATGTATTCCACTGCATTTGATGTTTTGATTGAAATTTGAAAATTTTATCAACCTCATAACCCAACAAGTTTCTCAATAATGGTTAATGTATATGGTTCAGATACCTAATCCTTTAGAGTCTAGTCAATTGTCAAGCCCTAATCAGTCACTCAAGTTAATATTGATGCAAGGAAGAAATTATCAAGAACTCCTCAAATATTTCTACTATCTTGGCCAACGATTCATAGATATTATGTAGCCTATGAGCCAGTCACACTTCGATGTATCTCGTTTATATTGATTCTTATTCTTGTGTGATGTTTGTAAGGAAGTCTAAGAGCATATGCAATAACTAAGTGAATTATGATTAGATCATAATACAGTGATCACTAGTCATTAAACCTGTGGTCTAAATATTCATATTTATGGGATATTCGAGAAGGACATCGAATAATAAAAAAATAATAGCACTATCTGATAAAACTCATATGATGAGTATGACTTATTCTGTAGCCATCAGTGTGGAGATATTAATGATAGATAGTGAGTGCTCTTTAGGGAAAGAGTTCATTGAATTGATCTTTATAAATCCTTGAATGACCTTATAAATAACTATCAATTAAGTTGATTCATTTAGTCATTTGACTTCAGACACAAATGATATCTTGTGAATAGATGACAATGTTTTGATTATGACTTACGAATCCCTAGCCATAGGATCTCTAAAATATCATATATTGGATATATCATGAAGCGGTCGAAGATGATTGTGTGGTCAAGATGGGATCGTGTACTAATAACCTGCATATTTAACTTAAATTCTTATCTTATTTAACTAATATTCATGCTTATTTTATGTGATTATGATGCATGTTATCATAGTTTTATGAATTTTCTCCATTGATATGTCATTTCACTAAAGTCCATATTTATGCATAATTTAGGGTTAATTATGTGCTTTATTGATGATTAATTTTTTTCAAGGTTAAATTAATAGAAATTAATCACTTTCCTTGAATTACTTTGACTTTAATGGATGTTTTGAAGAATAAATTTCAAGAAGAGAATGTTAGGATGATATAAAGAAGACTTCTTAAGAGATTATCTAAGTTCATTATAAATTCATCTTATATTCTTCTTTGAAATTATATTTTAGATGACATGATATTAAAAAGAAATAAATTTGTGATCCTATGGAGAAAATTTGAATTAAAAAAGAGTTATATTTTAAAAGTTATTGATTTTTGAATATTCTAGATTTTTTCTGGATTTTTATTTGATTTTTATTGAACTTTCCTTATTTAAAAAGGCAAAAGGGGGTATTTTCCGCAGGAACCGCTGGCTGACGTGGCGCGGGATCCGCGCAAATGCGACATGACACGCAAGGCCACGTGGCAGAGCCATGCGAGCCCATGCGGCGCCTAGGTGGCACAGAGGAGGCGCGAACACGTGGCAGGGGCCACGCGAGTCCACGCGGACGCCCGGGTGGCACCACATGGCAAGTGAGGGGGCTGGCAGGTGAAGGGCCCACGGGTTAGTGGGCCCTGGTTAGATAGTTGGGGTAGTAAAGCAATGGCGTTACGCATCACCATCTTTTATACTCGCCCTTTCCTCTCATTTCCTCTGTGTGGGACTATGTTCCCTTTAATCTTTTCTTTATAGGACACGTGGCAGAACAAGGCGCGTCGGATGCAAATCGGAATGAGTAAGATGCATCGATCGCGTGGACTCGTGTCCACCGGGATCGCCATCGAGCACGTTCGTTATTCCCTACCGTCGATCGCGTAAGTGAAATTTGACGGCCAAAATTAAATCCGATCGAAGCTCATCGTGGAGATGCATGGATGCATCGTGATGATTGATAACATGCATTTATAACTTAAATTATTATCTTATTTCACTCATATTCATGCTTATTTTATGCGAATATGATGCATGTTATCATAATTTTTATGAATTTTCTCTATTGGTATGCCATTACACTAAAGTTCATATTTATGCATAAATTAGGGATAATTATGTGCTTTCTTGATGATTAATCTTTTTGCAAGGTTAAATTAATAGGAATTAAGTTCTTTCCCTGACTTATTTTGACATTAGTAAATGATTTTTAAAGGCTAAATATAACAAGGAAATCATTGGATGATTAAAAGAGAAAGATCTTAAGGAATGCCTTTATGTGATTTTTAATTCATCCTAGTTTCTTCTTCTAAAATTATATTTTTTATGGCATGACATTAAAAAGAAAAGACGTTGAGATCCAATGGAAAAAATTGAGATTAAAAGGAGTTGTATTTTAAGAGTTATGAATTTTTGAATATTTTAGATTTTTATGGAATTTAAGTTGAATTTTTATCGAATTTATTCCTTAATTTAAAGCGCAAAAAGGGGGTTATTTTATCCACAGAACCCGCGGATGATGTGTCGCCCGTAAGCTGATGTGGCGCGCGGAAGCCGACGTGGCGCGTGGGACCAGCGCGCGGATGCGACGCGGCACTGAGGCCACGTGGCATGCCCGCATGATAACATGCAATCTTAACATGATAAAACATGATTATTAATGCAAAATAAGGCATAAAACATTCCATTTATATGCATGTTATCATATTTTGAGTGCATTTCTATCATTCTATGCAATTTTAAGTTATAATCTCAAAATGCATTAATTTAGGGTTAATTATGACGAATTAAAGATTAAAGATTTGTATAACCCATATTTACTTGAGATTATAAATGATTTTTAAAGTTAAATAATGAGAGAAATCATGTTTATGAACATTCATTTAATTTTCTAAAGTTAAAATCTTAAAGAAATGAATATATTGTTGAAATAAGATTTAAATCTCTTGTTATTTAAATAATTTGACTTTTTAGAATGATAGATAATTAAATTTCAGATCAAATAAAAGAAATTTGGATTAATTTGGTGTTGTATTTTAAAAGATATGATTTTTACAATTTTTAGGGATTTTTGGATTTTTGGATTTTATTTTCTATTTAAAAACGTTTAAAATAAATAAAAAAATTGCAAAAAGCGTTTAATAATCGCGTGGGTCCCACGTGGGTGCGACGTGGCACGCAAGGCCACGTGGCACAGCCACGCGGGCCCGCGCAGTGCCTACGTGGCGCGTTATACATATTATATTCATATATTACATATAGTATAAGAGGTATTTAGCCTCTCGTATATCGGGAGGGTATTCGACCCTTAAGATCGTCGGGTCTTATAAACCCGACGATTCTCTTTTTTTATTTCCGTGTGGGACTAATCCACACGGCTTTAATAACGCAGGTGACGTGGCGCGACGAGGAGCGATGGATCGCGATCGGAGGACGCCGATCGGGTGGACACGCGGACCACCTGATTTGATCAAAACACGTGCCATATAAAAGTTATTATAACGGTTGGATTTCATGCGACGTGGCGGCATCACACGCGTCGATCGCGTGGACCCGCGGACCATCAAGCCTTGATCAAATACGTGCTTAAACGGAGGCGTTATAACGGCCACGATTTCACGCGATCAAACGCATCTGGAGCGTTAGATCGCGATCCAACGGGCGTCGTTTCATGCGTTTTATAACGCATATCGCGAGGATAGATCTGGAGCGTCCATCTGAAATCGGACGATCGCGATATATTCGTAACGATTCACTCTGAGGCGGTTTAATCTAGACCGTTGATGGAGCTTAACGCACCGATCGGACGGTTTCCCCCATTTCGCCCTATAAATAGACGTGTTCTTCGTCTTTTGTAAGTATTATCGGTGTTCTTCCCCTTCCTCTCTTGAATCTCTCTCTCTTGTAATCGCTTCTAGACTGGAGATCGTGTCCACGGAGTGTTTATAAGAGAGATTTCGACGATCGTGCGAGGAGAATTTGTCTCTTGAACACCGATGTTCACGATTGAATTCGCGGAATGAATAGCTGTCGATCTGGTGATCAATTGGATCGATTTGATCGTTATCTCGGGTTAGAAAACAAGTTATTCCTCTTATCTATCGTCATGTATCATCAATTTTAGGTTTAGTATTTCAATTTAGTTCAATTTCATTTTTAATTTCAATTTGTGTTCTTCGCGATTCTGAAAATTTCCTCCCACTTCCATCTTTGATTTCTCCGTGATTACTAATCTAAATCGAGCGATTTTTGATTCCACGGATAGATCTTTGAGTTATTTTTCTAAATCTGCCATTTTCCCTAATTTCTCACCTCAATTCATTGCCCAATTTGATCAAATTTCAAAAGATATCTCGAAAATACCTTAGTTGCCTGTGGATTCGACCCTTATTTACCATTGTACCCTTCAATTCATGATAAATTCCCAAAATTGGTAAATTCGGTATAATTTTTGACACGAGACTGTGTGAAATCGACGACCTCGCGGTCTCGTCTCGTCACCGCACGTGGCCCACGCGAGGCGCAAGAGGCGGGGAGACGTGGTAGGAGGCCACGCGGGTCCACGCGGACGCCCGTGAGGGGCGCCGTGTGGCAGAAGGGTCGGCAGGTGAAGGGCCCACGAGTTAGTAGGCCTTGGTAATATGATTGGGGCAGTAATGCAATAGCGTTAAACCGCCCCACCTTTTAACCTCACGGTTTCCCGTTTTTTCTTCTGTGTGGGACTATGTTCTCACACGTTTCTAATGTGCGGGTGACGTGGCGGCCGCATGGGTGTTGGATCCTATCGCGAGGCGTCGATCGCGTGGACCCGAGTCCACACGATCGAAATCAAAGCACGTGCGTGAAAGCCAACTTAAGTCACCGCTATCAAAGGGCTCACCGATCGCCACGTGGCTGCAATGGGAGCGCCCGATCTCCATCGGACAGGCGAATCAAAACTATAGATCGATGGCTCACCTAGTGACGCGCGGAGGCTTCTGGAGCGTCAGATCATCATCAGACGCACGATCGTGAGCTACCACAAGATCTTCATCGGACGGTGGAGTGAGGAAGACCAAGAACCACGATCGACGCACGATCATGGCCTGATCGTCGCGCGATCGTGGCCCGATCATCGCGCGATCGTGGCTCATTCAGCGCAAAATCGGGAGCCACGATCCCTCCAAATGATGGGCCACAATCATCGTTAGATCGTGGCCATCAAATCGCTCTCCCGACTGGATCAAACGGCTCTAAAATCGGGCGAAAATCCCCTTTAAAAAGACGATGTATTCCCCCTTTTCTTCTCAACTCTTGACTGATTTGTGAAGCAATTAAGCGAATTTGGAGCAAAATCTTGAGTTCATCACGATTCCCCTGCATTTAGACTCAATCGCGATCCGATTAGAGTAGGATTCGTCGTGATTAATAATCGGATTTCATCGAATTTTCCCCTTGAATTCTGAAAGTTCGCGAGGAAGAAATCGAGAAAATTTGCTTCAATCCGCGTGAATTGAAGCCCCATTCTTGCGGAAATCAGCTTAGTAGTCAGATTCGATCGATTCTCAGGTGGTAATTTGAGTTTTAATTAGGTTTAGAACTTTAATTTTGCATATTAGTTCTTAGTGTTCTTCAATTTCACCCAATTTTAGTCCAAAATTTCGCTGATTTTGAAAATAGGATATCTCTTTGATTATACGAAATCACTTGATTTTTATTTCATTGGATTCCTTATTTCATCAGCTTTCCGTGGATAGCAAATTCGTTGAATTCCGAGTTCATTTGACCCTTCAATTTAACGTTTGACCGAGCACTATTCATTTTCCATCCGAATTTGAACGTTGACTTTTGGGGTCAATTACTTTCAAAATACAAATCAGAATTCGATCATTTTGGTCTCTTTAGAATCCTTTGGTTCTTAGCTTTCTATTGATATATAAATTGTAAGATTTTCTCTGAAGTGTCCATTTCGGGAATTTTCTGATCTTTGATTTTCAATAATTCATAATAAATCTATTTCTTATTAAAAAATCACGAATTCTATATCAATAAATTCCATTTTCTCTCTAGTTTCCAAATATATAATTTTCGTAATATTCTGACATCTTTTGATTCTCTGATTTTACAGAACTTTGACTATTGGTCAAAGTCAATGCTTTGACTTTGACTTTTGACTTTTCTCTGTCAAATCCGAGAATTCAAATCTTAAAACTTCTTATTTAGTATATTTATATTGTTTCTATTCCTAACATCTTATTTTTACTTCTTTAAAACCTCTTTTAAACCTAAGTTTAACCAAGTCAACTCTGTAATTAAGGTTAACCTTGCTCTCTGTGGATTGACCCGATACTTACACCTTACTTGATTTGATATCTTTATCTCTGTGAGTTCGGTTTTATAAATTTTGTTTGACCGACGTTTGTATGTTTTAACGACCGGACAAAACGCTTCTTCAATGGTCCAATAAAAGATCGGACGACTGAGATTTAAGGAGATCGTGGACCCTATGACATGGCATCGTGTCTACGGTTTGCGTGCGACGTGGATAAATCAGAACCCTTCGATCAAGATCGGATGGGTGATTTACGTGGAATCGTGGGATCGTGATCCACGATCATCAGGCGATTGTGGCCGTCGACCGGTCTTCACCGAATCAAACAGTCTGGAATTTTTCGCGACTTTTTCTTATAAATACTGATGTTCTTCACATTGTATCTTAACTCTTGATTGAACCGTGAAGGAATTAAGCAATTTTTTTAGCAAGATCTTGAGTTCTTCATGATCCCCCCGCATTTAGACTCGATTGCGATCCAATTAGAGGGGGATTGATCACGAATCATCTCTTGATTTGATCGAATTCTCCCCTTGAACGCCGAACGTACGCCGAGGAAGAAACCGAGCCAATACTCTTCAATCCGTGTGAATTGGAGCCAATATTCATGTCAATTGGGTTAGAAGTGTGAATCAATCATTCATCTTGCGATAATTTGTATTTAGATTAGATTTAGGTAGTCAATTTTGCTACAAAAGTCATTTTGTTCTTCATTTTTGCCCAAATTTGGTTCAGAATTTTTCTGATTTTGAAATAAGAAATTCGCCCTGATCTTAAGTCTGAATCACTTGATTCTAGTTTCATTGGATTCCTTGTTTCATCAGCTTTCCGTGGATAGAAAATTCGTGAAATTTCATTATCATTTGACCCCTCAATTTAATGTTTGACCAACCACTGTTCATTTTCAATCCGAATTTGGGCGCTGACTTGCGGGATCAATTACTCTTAAAATATAAATTGAAATTTGACAATTTTGGTCTCTTTGGAATCCTCTAGTTGTTAGATTTCTATTGTTATATCTATTTCAAGATTTTGATATCATTTGTTAGTCAATTTGAAGATTTTCACTAAAGTGTTCATTTCGGGATTTTTCTGATCTTTGATTTTCAATAATTCATAATAAATCCAATTCTTCTAAAAAAATGATGAATTTTATATTAATTAATTCCATTTTCTCTATAGTTTTTGAATATATAATTTTCTTACTATTTTAAGTTCTTTTTATTCTCTGATTTTTAGAAAGTCAATTGTTGGTCAAAGGTAATGCTCGACCTTGGACTTTTGACATTTCTCCTTAAAATCAGTTTTCTAAAGTCTTAAAATATCTTCTCTCATATATTTATATCATTTCTATTGATTATATATCACTATCATTTCTTTAAAACCCTAATTAAACCCAAGTTTGATCAAGTCAACTCTGCGATCAAAGTCAACCATGTTCTCTGTGGATCGACCTGATACTTATGCTATACTTGATTTTATATTTTTGTTATTGTGAGTTCATAATTATAAATTTTTTTTGATCGACGTTTTGTATGTTTTAACAACCGCATAAAATGCTTCGTCATGTACCATTGGTATTTGAGGAAATTGACTCAAGGAATGAGATAGTAACTCATAATGGAAATTTTTCATAAGAGAGTTCTTATATCTCATAGACTACATGGTATAGTTTGGCACCTAACATGCAGGCAACTCAACGTATTGATTGGGTTAAATCAATCCTTGACTAATTAATCTATACGTTAATATAGATAATTAATGAAGGCTGTCCAATAAGTTGTTATTAGGTCTATAGAGTTATTAACTAGTGAGATATATGGACCTAGAGGGTAACATCCATAAGTTCTATAGATGTTGGTGGGTATAGACATAATTATAAAGGTTTTTATGAAAAATATGTTAGGTTTAAACTCAATTAAGTGGCCATAATATGTATTACTATATATTAACTATCATCTTGTCCCATTTAGTGATTCAATTATGTTAGATAAGGGGATTAAGACATTCACTTATTTGTGTAGAGGCTATTTATGTGTACATGCAATTAAATCATTCATTAGTCAATGATGGGCTGACTAATTAATGATTTAGATGCTTAAGCTCTCATCTTCCCTTATTAGGAGGCAATGGTCCAGTTGAGTATCCCATGCTCATAACCCTCATGGAAGAGTCCCATTTCTCCTAGAGATTAAGTAGTTGGCTTGGGAATATTCAAGAGATCTCTCTCCTCTATGGAAACCAAGAAATAAAGAGCCAAGATATGAACTCAAGTTTGATTTTATTTCTTTTTTTTATGTATATAATTATCCTAATGAATTCTAGATGTAAGCTAAAGTTCTATCAAGAGGTATTAGAGAATCCTTGTATTGATTCATTGGGATAATGTGTTTTTTCATCCTTCTATTGATTCATTGGGATAATGTGTTTGTTTTCATCCTTGAATCTATTAGGGAATTCCAAAAAAAATTTTGCTATTGGGTTTGTAGTTCTTTGTTTTAAAACCAGGTACAATGGATAACTTACTTAGGAAATTTGAGATGATGCCTGATAACATGCGATATTTACATCATAAAACATGATTTTTGATGCATATTTAAGTATAAATGATTTCATTTTCATGCATGTTATCATACTTATATGTATTTTTCTATTATTATATGAAAAGTCACTATATTCTCAAAAATACTTTAAATAAGGGTTAAAAATAATGATTTTAAGATGAATAAATTAATAACCCATCTTTATTTTGAGATTATAGATGTTTTTAGAGTTAAAATAATGAGAGAAAGCCTTTATAGACATTTATTTATATTTTCCTAAGTTAAAATCTCTTAAAAATAACTATATTTTTGAAATAAAATTTAAAACTCTCATTATTTATTAATTTTGACTTTTTAGAATAATAGATAATTAAATTTTGGATCAAATGAAAGAAATTTGGATTAATTTGGAGTTGTATTTTAAAAGATATGATTTTTACAATTTTAGGGATTTTTTCTGGATTTTTCCTGATTTTTCCGATTTAATTTTGATTTAAAATAGATTAAAATAAATATAAAAAAATGCAAAAAGCGCGCGGGGCCCACGCGGGTGCGACGTGGCACGCAAGGCCACGTGGCAGAGCCACGCGGACCCGCGCAGCGTGCCTACGTGGCGCGTTTATATATATTATATACTTATATTATATAAAAGGGGTCTTTGTCCTCCCCTATATGGGAAGGGTCATACCCTTATAGATCGTCGGGTCTTATAAACCCGACGATCTCATTTTTATTTTTCCGTGTGGGACTAACCCACACTTTACTTACCTTTCAGGTGACGTGGCACGACGAGGAGCGATAGATCGCGATCGGAGGACGCCGATCAAATGGACGCGTGGACTACCGGACTTGATCAAACACGTGCTTGATTGGGCGAGTTATAACGGCTAGATTTCAGCGACGTGGCGCGATGAGGACCGCTGGATCGAACGAGCGATCAAATGAGATGCGTCCATCGCGTGGACGCTGGATCACGGGAAGATCATCAAGCACGTGCCTTTATTCAAGGCGTTATAACGGTCGTGATGCGATCTGGCGGGGCGCATCCAGACCGTTCGATCGTGATCCAACGAACGGGATTCAAGCGTTTTTATAACGCCTATCGACGGGAGCATCTGAGCCCTCCATCCACGATCCGACGATCGCGATATTTCCGAAAACGGTCTATCATGGACCGTTTATCGTAACCGTCGATCGTTTCGATCGGACGGTTACGAAATTTTGCCTTATAAAAGGCATGTTCTTCACGATTCTAAGCATCCGAGTTTGAGATTCAATCTAATTGACTGTCAAGACACCTCTCTCTCGTTTCTCTCAATCCCATCGTGTTCCTCTTCAATTTCCGCACTCACGGAGCCCTTGAGATTGAGATTTGGTGAAGTATCGAGTGAAGAATCGGCGCTTGAAGCCCGTCATAGCGTTCTTGATGTTCTTCGCGATTATTCGTGATAATCACGATGATTTGATGGCAAAACGAGCTTAGTGGAAGCGGTTTTTCATTATCTACCTCCCAATCAAGTTTAATTTCTGTTTAGAATAGGATTTCCATTTCAATTTTGTTAAATTTCCTCTAAAATCGCGATTTTAACCATACCAAATTTCTCTCCACTTCGAATCTTGATTTCTCCTCGAAATCAAGTCCAAATTGGACGATTTTTGATTCCGTGGAATCGATTTGAACTCTACTTTCTTAAAATACCATTTCCCCCAATTTCTTCCATCGATTTCCTATCCGATTTGATCAAATTTGAAGATTACATCAAGAAATTACTTAATTCCCTGTGGATTCGACCCGTATTTACCATTATACCCTTGAATTCGATACATTTTCATCAAATTGGTAAGTTCGGTATTATTTTTGACACGATACCGCGTGAAATCGACGACCTCGCGGTCTCATCTCGTCAATGCACATTTGGCATTGATCTTGACAAAGAAAAAAGCCTTTGACCTCTAGCTTTTTCGAATCGCTCTAATAAAAGATTTTGATGAGATCAATGTGATGGAGAGGGAGAGGATGGAGAGGGCATTCCGATTATCGGTCGAGGAGAGTCATTGCCTAAAGAAAATATGAATCCCTTCAATCGAGCGATTCAATTCATTGGTTCAAATTGAATTACCCTTCAATTAACATTAATGTGGTTCCAAGGTGAACAAGAACTCCAAATTTAAGTGTGGACATGCTAGAGCAGTTCAGGGATGAGTGACACGTTAGGAAGTGCAGTATGAACATAGAGGCACTCCGTCTATCTGAAGTACTAATGAATCCTACGCATCGAGGTAACTTGGGAACTGACGAAAAAAATTGATTCGGTCATTGATTACACACCAATTTGTGTCAAAACTAATACCAAACTCACCAATTTTATCAAATAATCACGAATTAAGGAGTATAGTGGTGAATAAGGGTAAATTCCACAGAGAATTAGGGTAATTTCAGATGATTTTTTGAATTTGGATCAAATCAGACAATGAATCATTGTGAGAAATAAGGGAAATTGATATTTTTGTAAAGAAGACTCGAAGGCGAATCCATGGAATAAAAAATCATAGAATTTGGATCAAGATTCGCAAAGAAATCGTTGAGTGAATGAGATAGAAATTTCCAAAGTTTAAAATCACGAAAAACCGAAATTGCAATTGAAATAGACTAAAATTAGGATTCGAAATTGAAATCTAAAGCTAAAGGTATACGAAGGAAGATTAGGATGAAATAAGATCTCTAACCCAAGATTGCGCTCGAATGGATCCACTTATTTTACGCATTAAAGGCTTTTCATTCTTGAATTTGAATAATGATCATTGAAGTTCAAAAGTCGATTTCTTACTATTCTATCAACAAAATCTCACTTTCAAGCACTCCTTGGATGCAGAAATTGATCTACAAGCGATTCAAAGGATTTGGTGTCTAAACAGTTCGATTACTCGAATTGCCGTAGAATGCTTTACAATGTTGAAGAATATCTCTATTTATAGGGTGAATTGGGCGTAACCGTTCGATGAAGAATTTAATCCTTGATCAACAACTCTGATGAAAGGCAAGATTGCAAATTGTTACGGTTAATTCATGGCCGTTGGATCTCAGATGGACCATCGAGATGAAGCCAAGTCGCACGCGTTATAAGTAACGCATCAAACGGTTGTCATTTGATCTTGACCCAATGCTCCAAATGCATTTTCGTCAGTTTTATTCTCAGTCGTTATAACTCTTTAGATCGACGATTGAGATTAAATCATTTTAAAATGGTTCACTGGTGAATAGAATTGCGCCACGTACCCCCCTCGCCTTAAGTGACGATCGACGATCGCGATTAATTGCGCAATCGGACGCTCCATGTGGTGCCACGTCACCTGCACGAAAATAAAATGTTATTTAAATCAAATAAATTAATTTTAAATGCATAAAAATGCAGAAAAATCTAGAGAAAATTCAGAAAAATTCAGAAAACATCCGAAAAAATCCCTAAAAATTAGAAATTTTTTATCTTTTAAAATATAACTCCAAATTAATCCAAATTTATTTCATTGGATCATAAATTAAATTATCTTTCATTCTAAAAATTCAAATTTAATAAATAATAAGAAAATAAATTTCTATTTCAAAAATATATTTATTTCTTTTAGATTTTAAAACTTAGAAAAATGTATGAGTGTATATAAAATGATTTCTCTTATTATTTAACCTTAAAAAGTAATTATAACCTCAAGTAAAGATGGGTTATGAAAATATTATCTTTAATTTATCATAATTAACCCTAAATTAATGTATTTTGAGATTATAATGACTTTTTCATAGAATGATAGATAAACACTAAAAAAATATGATAACATGCATTAGAATGGAATGCCTTATGCCATAATTTGCATTAATAATCATGTATTTTCATATTTAGTTAGCATGTTATGAGGAACCCAAGAGGAAAATATGGTGGATGCACAAATGATTTCCAAAACCCTTTAGAGTTCAGATGTGAGAAGATGATCTTGCTAGCCAAGTACTATGGTATTATGGAGGGGCTTGTTTGAGCCAAAGTACAAAGTGACCAGGAGAAACATGGCGAGTACAAATGATCTCATTGATAACATTCTAATTAGACATAATAATACATGATTATTAAGGCATAAATGATTCCATTTCTATGCATGTTATCATATTTATGAGTATTTATCTATCATTCCATGAAAAAGTCATTATAATCTCAAAATACTTTAAATTAGGGTTAAAAATGATGAATTAAAGATGAATAATTTTATAACCCATCTTTAATTTAAGATTAAAGAATTAGAGATTATAAGTGTTTTTAAAGTTAAAATAATGAGAGAAATCATTTTATTGACATTTACTTAAATTTTCTTAAGTTAAAATCTTTAAGACATAAATGTATTTTTGAAATAGAAATTAAACCTCTCATTACTTATTAATTTTGACTTTTTAAAATGATAGATAATTAAATTTTGGATCAAATGAAAGAAATTTGGATTAATTTGGAGTTATATTTTGAAAGTTATGAATTTTCTAATTTTTAGGGATTTTTTCAAATTTTTTCTGAATTTATTTTTGATTTTAAATCGATTAAAACAATGAAAATAAACAAAAAAGGGGTTTATTTTTCACGCAGGACTCACGTGGATGCAACGTGGCACGCAAGGCCATGTGGCAGAGTCACGCGGACCCACGTGAGCACTTGCATGGCGCGGAGGTGACACATGTGTGCATATTTATATTTACTCGTAATATAGGGTTATAGTGCATATAAGAATCTGTTAGTCGGATTTAAGCTAACCGTCATATCCGCTCCATATTATAAACCCCACGAGTCCCTTTTACTTTTACCGAGTGGGACTATGTTCCACTTTTCTTTTTAATTTCAGGCAACGTGAATTAACGGGAGGCGTTGGATCGAAAGCGCGTGGACTATCGCGTATTGATGCAGTGGACACGAGGTCCACTAGATCACCAATCAAGCACGTGCTTTAAAATCAAGTTAAGTGAAGCTCTTACGATTAATCTCAACCGTCCATCAACCGAGTTATAACGGTCGAGATTAATCACGATCAGTGGACTCATCAAACGCATCAGAAGCATCTGATCGTGATCCAACGACGGCGGTTTCACGCGTTTTATAACGCATACACACGTGGCATCGTCTCGCGCGTCCATTGATGATCCGACGGACGCGACTTAATCATAACGGTTCGCGATGAACCGTTTCATAAGAACCGTCGATTAAATCTGATCGGACGGTTACACCCAAATGTCCTATAAATTGAGATGTTCTTCCGATTTGTAAAGTATTCGAGAGCAAATCAATCCAATTGATCTGTTTAGACACCAATACTCTTGAATCTCTTGATCCTATCATCTTCTAGACTCAATTCCACGTTCACGAAGGGCTTAAGATCGAGATTTGGCCGAAAGACGAGGAAGAAGTCGACGCTTGAACTCCACGATCATGATTTTTTAGATTTTTTATGAAAAGCCTTGATCCGGCGAATAATTGGGTTAATCCGATCGTAATCTTGGGTTAGTGGAAGCAGTTTTTACTAATATTTCATCTCTTCATGTTTAATTTTCATTTAGATTAGGAATTTCATCTTAATTTCATCTTATTTTCGTTAATTTCGCAATTTTTGATAACATGCATTTATAATTTAAATTCTTATCTTATTTAACTCATATTCATGCTTATTTTATGTAATTATGATGCATGGTATCTTGATTTTATAAATTTTCTCCATTGGTATGCCATTCTACTAAAGTTCATATTTATGCATAATTTAGGGTTAATTATGTGCTTTATGAATAGTTAATCTTTTACAAGATTAAATAAATAGAAATTAATTACCTTACTTTGATGTTAGTAGATGATTTTAAGGATTAATTCTATTTAAAGAATGATTGGATGATTAAAAGATCTAAATATTAATGAATGCCTTAGTGTTATTTTTAATCCATCATATATTCTTCTTTAAAATTATATTTTAAATGACAAGATATTAAAAAGAAAGAAATTTATGATCTAATGGAGAAAATTTGAGATTAAAAGGAGTTATATTTTAAGAGTTATGGATTTCTGAACATTTTATATTTTTCTGGATTTTAATTTGAATTTTTATTGAATTTATATCAAATTTATTCCTTAATTAAAATCGCAAAAAAAAGCGTTTATTTTCCGCAGAACACGCGGATGAAACGTGGCGCGCGGAGCTGACATGGCGCGTGGGACCAGCGCGGATGCGACGCGGTACGCAAGGCCACGTGACGGAGCCGCGCGAGCCTACGTGGCGCGCAGGTGTGCACAGCTGGCGCGGACACGTGGCAGGGGCCACGCGAGTCCACGCGGACGCCCGGGTTGCGACATGTGGCAGGGGGGCTGGTATTTAGAGGGCCCGCGGATTAGTGGGCCCTGTTTAGGAGTTTGGGGCGGTAACACAAATGCGTTAGGCCGCCCCCTCCTTTATACTCACCTTTTTCTTGTGTGTGGGACTATGTTCCCCCGGAGCTCTCTCCCTGCAGGACACGTGGCAGAAAGAGACGGGTCGGATGCGATCGCCACGCTAGAGATGTGTCGATCACGTGGACCTGAGTCCACGCGATCATTATCATGACACGTGCACAAAAATGGGAATAAGTAAAATCTTACAGCCACGATGAAATCTGATTGAAGCTTACCGTGGAGACCCGTGGATGCATTGCGATGGTCTGATCTTCATCGGATGGGCGAAACATGTGGAAGGCGTGGGTTGTGACTCGCGATTGTGGGAGACACGTGGACCCATCAGACTCCTTAGATCTTCATCAGACGGCTCTCATTTAAGAAGAACGTGGACCGTGTCATGGGCCACGATTCCTACAATTTCGCGCGATCGGACAACGCAGATCACATCGCGAAATGGACAGCTCACATCGCTCGCAGACTTTCCTTATATAAATCGATGTATTTCTCTTCTTTTCTCAACTTTTGATCGATTCGTGAAGCAATTAAGCGAATTTGAAGGAAGATCTTGAGTTCATCATAATTCCCTTGTGTTTAGACTCAATCGCGATCCGATTGGAGCAGGATTCGTCGTGATTAATCGTAGAATTTCATTGAATTTTCCCCTTGAACGCCAAACGTCCGTGAGGAAGAAACCATTCAAATTCGCTTCAATACGCGTGAATTGAAGCCCCATCTTCGTAGCAATCGGGTTAGCAGTGAGATTCAATCTATTATCTAACTGTAATTTGAGTTTTGATTAGTTTTAGATTGTTAATGTTGTGTTTTAAGTAAATGTGTTATTCAATTTTACCCAATTTTAGTCCAAATTTTTGTTGATCTTGAAAATAGGATATCTCTTTGATTATAATTCTGAATCACTTGATTCGGTTTCATTGGATTTCTTATTTCATCAGCTTTCCATGGATAGCAAATTCGTGAAATTCTGAGATCATTTGACTACTTAATTTAACGTTTGACCAACAACAATTCATTTTCAATCCGAATTTGGGCGTTGACTTGCGCGATCAATTACATTAAAAATATAAATTAGAATTTGATAATTTGGGTCCTTTTGGAATCCTCTAGTTGTTATCTTTCTATTAATATATCAATTTCAAGATTTGGATATCATTTGATAAGTCAATTTGAAGATTTTCTCTGAAGTGTTCATTTCAGGATTTTTCTAACCTTTGATTTTCAATAATTCATAGTAAATCCATTTCTTATAAAAAAATCATGAATTTTATGCCAATAAATTTCATTTTCTCTATAGATTTTGAATATATAATTTTCGTAGCATTCTGACATACTTTGATTCTTTGATTTTATAGAAAGTCAACGGGTGGTCAAAGTCAACGCTTTGACCTTGAATTTTGACTTTTCTATGTCAAATCAGAATTCTTAAATCTTAAAATTCCCTATATAGTATATTTATAGCATTTCCATTCATAAAATATCATTTTCACTTATTTAAAACCTTAATTAAACATAAGTTTGACCAAGTCAACTCTGCAATAAAAGTCAACCTTGTTCTCTGTGGATCGACCCGATACTTACACTTTACTTGATTTTATATCTTTTTCATTGTGAGTTAGGTATTATAAATTTTGTTTGAATGACGTTAGTGTCTTATAACGACCGCATAAAACGCTTCGTCAATTTTAGTTTTGGAAAAATCACCTCATTTCAATCTTCAATTTCTCCACGAAATCAAAGTCAAATTCGATGATTTTTGATTTTGTGGAATCGTCTTGAAGTTCTCTTTCATAATCTACCATTTCTAACATCAATTGATTGTCCGATTTGATCAAATTCAAAGAGATCTCCATAAATTTCCATAATTCCTTGTGGATTTGACCCTTATTTACTATTATACCCCTCAATTCGAGATATTTTCATCAAATTGGTAAGTTTTGAATTATTTTTGACACGATATCACGTGCAATTGATGACCTTGCAATCTTGTCTCGTCACTCATCTGGACTCCAAAAGAAAGAATTAAACAGATAAGTGATGGTGCAGAAAAACACATAGGCGATGGCGTCGCATAAAATTGCCTTTAGATAGATAGATTAAGAGCTACATCCAAAATTGAACCACCCTTACTCAAGAGCGAAAATGCAACATCGTCATCAACATATGCTATATGAAGAAATTCTAGAACTGCTATAGTAAAGCGATTCTAAGTCGATTGGAATGACCTTTGTATAACGTTTGCAAGATATACGCCATGAGGATCACCTCAAGAATAGAGGATCACCTCAAGGAGAAAGCATTGGAATCACCTCAATGGTGATTCTAAGTTGGCTGAGTTGACCTCTGGATAACCTTTGCTGAACCATCACCATGAGGATCACCTAAGGACCGGGAACTGCCACTTGCGGCGGTCCACATAAATCAAGAAATCCAAAGACCAATGAGGAAAGAAAAATCCAAAGACCATTTCACTTGCAGTTGAAATGACCCCTTTAGTTGCTTCTTTAACTGTGAATGTCTCTCGCTGCTTGAAAAACTCAAGAACCACCTCTGGTAGTGGTCCTCATGAATCAAGAGACACAAAAATCAAAAGGGAAGAGGAAAGAAAAATTTTGTAGCTTCATTATTCGCTTTGCTACTGCCACAATAGGATCACCTGGGAAAAGAAAAATAAAAGTGAAGAACTGCCTCATAAGGCGACTACAATTGGTGGCTGAAATGATCATTTAGGAGATGCCGCTGAAACTGTCACAGTCTTGTTACCCTCTTCCACACATAAGAAGAAGAGGAAGGGAAGAAGAGAAAGAAATGAAGGTGAATGAGGGTGGGTCCTGATTTTACAAATCACGCCAATAAGGGAATGGACCAACGCAAGAGGAAGTAAAAAAAGGGGCTCACTTTATTAAATTAGGCCATGATTCAAGACATAAATTGGGTTGTTAGCCCATCCTATAAAAATGCATACTCCAAATAAGGCTAAAGCCCCAAATATCCCTACTAGGATATATATATCTAGAAACAAAATTCTCTCCTTGCAAATCATATACATATATATTATTTTGGATTTTAGATTAAAGAAATATCCTGAAAATGTGGGCTCTCTTGTGAAGATCTTTTACTCCAAAATTTTGGATGGAGTGTGTATGTCTAGTGTTGACACCAGCTAGCTAAAAGGTAGGCGATGACTAGATGATATTAGACATAATTGTGAAAATTCTCATGTGACAATTATTCATTAAATGTTTATTGTAAAAGGAAAAATAGTCAAATATAGCTTGCCTTTTGAAAATGAACTTATTGTCAATGGCATTCATCACATCAAGAAGTCGCTAGCAATTGATGTTGTTGTCAGCTGATAATTCATTAATGTGCATTGATATCTTGACAAATGTATTTTTTGATTCAAAAATTCAGTTTAGAGTTACTCTTTGTCCTCTTTTACGCAACATGTTCAGAAGAATATATCATCATACAAGGAAATAGAGTTCCTATATTGACTTCTAAAAATCTTAAGAACTGGAAAAAGAATGTAATGATGGCATTAGCCAATGCGAATGTTGATTATGACATGATAGAAGAAGTGGACACCAAGAAATTTCAAGAATGGAAAATTTCAAATAGAGTATGTTTAATGACTCTAAAATAAGTGATGGAGAAAAAGTTCTCCACAAATAAAATTGTGAAAACTAGAGAGTTATGTACAAAGATATCTTCCATGCTATGTAAGGGCTGAGGACAAGTAAGAGAACATATTTACTTGATGAATAAATTTGAAGCAAAGCTAGGACAATTGGGTATGGAAGTAATAGAAAACATGCTAACAGAATTTTGTCTCAAATCACTTTCGCCCAAATTTGATCACTTTAAGCTTACATATAGTGTAAATGAACATAAATAGAGCCTTGAAGGTCTCACTTCTCTTTGCACTCAATAATAACTTTGTTTAAAGTGAAGTAAATTATGAAAACACAAATTTGACCTCTACTTCAAAAATGATGAAAAAAAATGATAAGCATAAACAAGGAGCCTATCAACTAGAAGACCAGAAGAGACAAAAGCAAGATAAAACATTGACTTGTTTCCATTGCCACAAACCTATTCATTTTAAGAAAGACTTCACTAATGCCATTCTTGGAGAGAAAATAAAGGTAATTATATCACTCGTGTCTATAAAAAGTCAATCCTGCCTATGTGACTATTGATATGCGTAAAAATACAATCGTTGAATGAGCAAATTCACGTGTCAAAAAACTTATACTCAACTCTTCAAATTAGGTTTTGAAATTTAGAACACTAGGGAGTCAAGGTCGAACTCACAGGGACAAAGGTTACAAGATTGAAATCAAGAATTTTTTTGATATTTTTAGATTTAGAAAGAGGAGATGATCGATCAAAGGAAAAAGATGTATACATGAATGAAATGAACTAATCAAACTCCTTTCAAAGATTGAAAACCCTTGATTGATGGTGGAAAAGTGATTTTTGCGTTTGAAAGTATAAAAAGATTGATGAAAAGATAAACAAAATAGAAAATATGGATAGAAAATGATTCTAATCTAGGGATTCATGATGAAAATACACTCTAGTGATACTCTCTAATCAAAACATATCTTGGAGAGCCCTTAAATTTTTCTCAGACTAGGCATCTTGCATCTAACATGAGGATCAAATAGAAAAGAGAAGAAACTCACTAAAAATAATGTTCTATACATGAAGAATGATCAATCGGTGCCTTATTTCCTAATGGTTTGCCAATGCTATAGGCACACAATAAAACATTTAGAACCCTAATTTTTTTATCTTGGAATTTAAATCAGCTCTAAAAGATTTGTAGAGCTTAAAATGATGATCATGCCCATGAAATTTCAGCCCTTAATTGGATTAGGATCATGAGATATCTTGATTTTAATTTGGAGCATTTCTAGTTGTCACTTTATTTTCTCTCTCCTCATTGCTCCATTCAATCCACACCAGTCAACTTGCTCAGGTCAAATCATGGTCAAACTTGCTAAGCGAGACGAAAAAAATACAAAAATATGAAATCAAGTATAGTGTAAAGATCGAGTCGATCCACAGAAAACACAGTTGACTTTGATCAAAGAGTTGAGTTGGTCAAACTTAGGTTTAATTAGGGTTTTAAGAAGTGAAAATGATATTTTGCTAATGAAAATGATATAAATATATGAGAGAAGATATTTTTAAGAATTTAGAAAATGATTTGAGAAAGAAAAGTCAAAACTCAAGGTCAAAGCGTCGACTTTGACCAGATGCTCGCTTTCTATAAAATCAGAGAAGAAAAAGAGGGAAAAATATGACAAAAATTATATATTCAGAAACTAGAGAGAAAATGGAAATTTTAGATATAGAATTCGTGATTTTTAGAGAAGAATTGGATTTATTATGATTTATTGAAAATCAAAGATCAGAAAAATCCCGAAATGAATACTTCGGCCTAACTCATCAAATTGACTAACCAAATGATATCCAAATCAAGACAAATAAAATAAATAGAGAGATAACAACTAGAAGATTCCAAAGAGACCAAAAATTTTGAATTTCACCGTGTATTTTACGAGTAATGGCCATCACAAGTCAACATCTAAATTCGAATTAAAAATGAATAGTCAATGGTCAAACGTCAAATTGAAGGGTCAAACGATGATGAAAATTTACGAATCAGATATCCACAGAAAGCTGATAAAACAAGGAATCCAATGAAACCAAAATCAAGCGATTTGGACTGATGATCAGGAAGAAATCCTTGTTAAAAAATTAGTAAAAATCTGTGACTATAATTGGGCAAAAAGATGAATTTAACGATTTCTAAACTCTAAATTTCTATCTAAATCTAATGTAAACTACAGAAATGTCAAGGATTACGAACAAATCACACTACTAACCCGATTGACACGAATATTGGGCTTCAAATCACGTCGATTGAAGATTTTTTCTTCGGTTTCTTCTTTGACATGCGGTCGGCATTCAAGGGGAGATTTCAAACGTTTTCTTGAATAATTCGTGATTAACTTGCTTCAATTGATGCGGAATTGAGTCTAGGAAGCAAGAGAATCATGAAGAAGTTAAGATCTTCCTTCAAAATTGCTTAATTTCTTCATGATTAATCAAAAGTTAAGTTGACAAAGGGAGGCCATCAATTTATAGAGAAATTCACGTGAAAAACGTGATCCGTCCGATTTGCGGATGAAGTTTTGGCCGTTCGATCGCGCGAAATCGGTGTGATTGTGGTCCACGACACAGATTCTACTCCGCTTGATTTTCGTCGTCCAATCTTCATCGAAGAATCCAAAGGAAGTCACGTTTCCCTCCACGATTAGCCGGGTACCCGATTAATCGCAACCGTCCGATTTTGTTAATGAAATCTTTGGCTGCAAAATCATCACGTGCAGTGATCGTGATCCCGTGGATTGATGTCCACGAGATCGACACGAGTCGATTGCCGCGCGTTGATCCGACGAGCCTCAAGCCGCCACATCACCTACAAGAGGAGATTTCAAGTGCAACATAGTCCCACATGGAGGAAATCCAAGGGGTTTATCGGGTATAAAATATTAAACCCCCTTAAGGGGTGCGTCTCTGACGAAGCATTTTATGCGGTCATTAAAACACACGAACGTCGGTCAAACAAAATTTATAATACCAAACTCATAAAGACAAAGATATAAAATCAAGTAAAGTGTAAGTATCGGGTCGATCCACAGAGAAAATGGTTGACCTTTATTGCAGAGTTGACTTGGTCAAACTTAGGTTTAATTAAGGTTTTAAAGAAGTAAAAATGATATTTTATGAATAGAAATTCTATAAATATACTGCATATGGAATTTTAAGATTTAAGACTTCTGATTTGACAGAGAAAAGTCAAAAGTCAAGGTCAAAGCATTGACTTTGACCAATAGCTGACTTTCTGTAAAATCGAGAAATCAAAAAATGTCAGAATATTATGAAAATTATATATTCAAAATCTATAGAGAAAATAGAATTTATTGATATGAAATTCATGATTTTTTGATAAGAAATGGATTTACTATGAATTATTGAAAATCAAAGATCAAAAAAATCCTTAAAATGAATACTTTAGAGAAAATCTTCAAATTGGCTTATCAAATGATATCCAAATCTTAAAATTGATATATAAATAGAAATCTAGCAACTAGAGGATTCTAAATAGACCTAAATCATCAAATTCCAATTTATATTTTAGGAGTAATTGATCGCGCAAGCCAACGCCCAAATTCAGATTGAAAATGAATAGTGATTGGTCAAACATTAAATTAAAGTGTCAAATTATCTCATAATTTGACGAGTTTGCTATCCACGGAAAGCTGATGAAATAAGGAATACAATGAAACTCGAATCAAGTGATTCAGAATTATAATCAAAGAGATATGTTATTTTCAAAATCAGCAAAAATTCGAACTGAAGTTGGGTAAAATTGAAGAACACAATGACTTAAAACACAGAATTAACTATCTAAAACTAATCAAAACTCAAATTACCGTCAGATAATCGATCGAATCTCACTACTAACCTGATTGTCGTGAAGATGGAGCTTCAATTCACGCGGATTGAAGTGAATTTGTGCGATTTCTTCCTCGACGGACGTTCGGCGTTCAAGGGAAAATTCTATGAAATTCGACGATTAATCGCGACGAATCCTGCCTTAATCGGGTCGCGATCAAGTCTTAATGCAGGGGAATCATGATGAACTCAAGATCTTCCTTCAAATTTACTTAATTGCTTCACAAATTGATCAAAAGTTAAGGTACAAAGAGAGAATATATCGGTTTTTAAAGGGAAATTTCCGCGATAAACGCAGGCCGTTTGATCCGGTGGAGGGCCGATTGATGGCCATGATCGCATGACGATCGTGGGCCATCAATGCGAGGTGATCGTGATCGCACAGCGAATGAGCCACAATCGCGCGGTGAATGCCATGATCGTGCGACATTTTTATGATCGCGCTTGATGATGATCGGACGTTCCCAATGCGTCCACGCCTCGCCAGGTAAGTCATCACTTAAAACTCCTTAGCGCATGTGCCCATGATGATGATCGCGTGGACTCGGGTCACGTGATCGACGCCCCGTGATCACATCCAACGCCCGCGATGGCGTCACGTCGTTTGCATTTGAAATGTTAAACGGGACATAGTCCCACATAGAGGAAAAGGGAGGAAAAGGTGAGTATAAATAGCGGGGCGGTTTAACGTTATTGCGTTACCGCCCCAATTCTATTACCAGGGCCCACTAACACGTGGGCCCTTCACACGCCAGCCCCCCTCACGCCACGTGGCGCCCCTCACGGGCATACGCGTGGACTCGTGTGGCCCCTGCCACACGTCCGCGCCACCTTGCACTGCGTGGGCTCACGGGGCTCTACCATGTGGCCTTGCGTGCCGCGTCGCATCCGCGCGGGTCCCGCGTTCCATGTCAGCTCTGCGGGTTCTATGAAAAATAAACCCTTTTTTTTGAATTTAATTAAGAAAGTATTCAATATAAATCAAATAAAAATCCAGAGAAAATCCAGAAAAATCTAAAACATTCAAAAATCTATATCTTAAAAAATATAACTCCTTTTAATCTCAAATTTTCTCCATTGGATCACAAATTTCTTCATTTTTAATATCATGTCATTTAAAATATCATTTCAAAGAAGAATGTAAGATGAAATTATAATTTTCTTATATCATCTCTTAAGAAATCCTCTTAATATAATCCTCACATTTTCATCCTGAAATTTATCCTTCAAAACATGCACTAAAGTCAAAGTAATTCAAGGAAAGAGATTAACTTCTATTATTTTAAGTTTTCAAAAGATTAATCATCAATAAAGAATATAATTACCCCTAAATTATGCATAAATATAGACTTTAGTGAAATGACATACCAATGGAGAAAATTCATAAAAACTATAATAACATGCATTATATTCACATAAAATAAGCATGAATATGAGTTAAATAAGATAAGAATTTAAGTTATAAATGCATGTTATCATACCCCCAAATTAAATGATTGCTAGTCCCTTAGCAATGGAAATATAAAGAATGTGTAATAGGACTAAAAAGCTTTAGAAAATCATGGGTTAACCATTGATAGAATCTGAAATGAATGTTCTACCTTAAATGATGCCAAGAAGAAAGTAATGTACTTGAAACTTAGGGTCACGATATTCCTCCGGCAAACACTTTAATCCACCAAAGGACCTAAGAATCCTCTTGCTCTACATACTAATAGGAATATAAATAACTAAAAAAAATTCATCATACCAAATCAATTGTCCATTCCTCCTTGCATTATGGACATGAATAAATAAGGCGCAAGAAGTAGAACAAGCATCATCATTTTCATACATAATGTCTATAAAATAGAATCGGCTAAAACACATGGGACGTAGCTTACCAATCTAATTCTACTTTTCTTTCTTTCTTTCTTTCTTACTTTTTCATTCTTTGCCGCGCGATCGTGGCATTCACCACGCAATCGTGGCTCGATCGCCACGTGATAGTGACATTCATGGCGCGATCGTGGCTCACGATCGCCTCGCATTGATGGCCCACGATCATCGTTCATCTCCCTCTCTTCTTCTTCATCTCCCTCTCTTCTCTCTCTCTTCCTCTATGTTCTGCAGATTTAGGTTAAGGTTGTCCTGGTTGACTCAGGGGCCAAAGACCGGAGTTGACCATAAAGATGTTCGCAGGGCACTTCCTGTGCGCCATGTTCGGGTATGTCCGTCCTATCACCCAACCAACATAAGGAACATGAACGGAGATTTTTTTAAAAATTCTGACCGCCTCCTCTCCACTATTTCCCAAGAGAGAGCGGTGGAGTGGGGAGCGGCGGAGGAGCGGCGGAGTGGGCATCATATCTCAAATCAATTGGGATTGCCACATATTTCTGTTCTGATCGATTTTTTGAAGTTAGGTTCAGGTATCAATTGAGTGTTTAATCGCCACTCCGCCGCTCCTCCGCCGCTCCCCACTCTGCCGCTCTCTCGTGGCTGTGCCCCTCCTACCCTAACCTTGCCGTTCTCCCTTGCCGCTGTCCCCTCCGTCGCTCTCTCTTGCCGCTCTCTCCCCGGTGATTTATTTTTTCCCTCGGCTGACATGCCGGCCAGGTGGCTTCTGTCCGCGTCAGCCTCCGTCGTGGACTCCACGTCCATGCACAGTGGACTCCGAAATTGCCATGTCAGCAGCTTGGTTAAATCTGACCAGTTTTATAAAAGGTTGGGGTAGATCTGGCGGTCCGAGAAAAGGTTGGGATAGCTCGTGACATTTACCCTTTTTTAAAAAGATATTTCTTAAGTATATATATATATATATCCTAGTTTTAAAAATTCATTTCTTAGTATGTTAACTTCCCTAACTTCCAAAAATACCATAAAAATATTTTAAAAAACCAAAAACATCTTTTAAAATAATTTTAATCATTTTAAACCATGATAACATTCATGAATATTTTTTTTGTAAATAAAAAGATTTTAAATTAGAAATGAATGGAAAATTTATTTAATGACTAAAAATTCAATGTCATAAAGTTCTCATAAAATGTTATAAAATCATGAAAAATCAAGAATATCATCTTAATTATAAAGATTATCATTTAATCATTTTAAACTTGATAACATGCATTTATGATCATATTTATAGGCATAAAATCTGTAAAATGAATGATATGAATGCATGAAGTTGTGGGTTATCAGAAGTAAAGTATAGTGATTTTTTAAAAAGAGTAAATGAAAGAGAAAACATGAGAGAAAAATAAGATGAGATGCTCTGTAGTAAATCATTCATTTTGCATTCTGCCCAAGCCAAGGCATTTTGTAACCAACAAGAAAAATTTAATTAAAAAAATGAAAATTTTTATTAAACCAAGATGATTATGATCCTTGAAAGCCTTCTTTACTTCTAGAAAACCATGGAAAAGGTTCACTCGAATATGATAAAGAAAAGAGGAGAAGACAACGAGTTTATATAGAGCTTACACAAACTGCATTCTCAAATGTCCCTCACTTTTTCCCAAAATAAATAGCATGACATGCATGAATTTACTTATTTGAATGGCCTTAATTAATGATCCATTTACTGGTTGAGAAGCCCTTTCATCTTCTTGGTTACTGACTCTTCAACTTCCCTCCTTGTCCCTTCAACTTCTACCCCTTGGCATCTTCATCTTTTAGCCATTTGACATCTTTATCTTCAACTTCTATAATTGAACGGATATCCAAAGGGTGAGATGAAGCCACTGTTTATATCTCTTTAATACCTATTTAATGATTTTATTTTGCCAGAAAGTCTTTTCTTTAACATCCTCTACAGGTGCATTAAATGTGGCTTTGAGAAGGCTCCTCGTCACCTTCAAATGGTAATAACTCATAACTCTTATGTCTGAAAACTCTCCATAATTTATCAATTGATTCCTCTCGAAACCACCTTCATGTTGAGATCCATAATGGATAAAAACCACCTTCATTTTATAAATTTATCTTAATGGTCATGGCCCATTAAGATCCATTTAGCCCCTTAATACTTAGCCTCTTTGATACTCTTTATGTCCAACTTCAATAGCCTAAAATCAACTCCAAGAATCATATTTCACCTTCATCTTTATCTTATTATCCATTTCAAACACTAACCCTCATTTCTTCCCACTTAAATCGATTGACTTTTGGGATTAGTAATTGGCTACTTTGGTCCTTAGTAGGGCAAAGTAGTGTTACTGATAAAATTTGCCAAAAAAAATGCTGTAAAATCATGAAAAATCGTAATAAAACCATGATAGCATTAACATTAAAATAAATTCAGTGATTTAAAACCATGACAACATGCATTTATGGTCATTTTAATGTAAATTAATGCATGATAGTAATGCAACAATTTGCATGTTATCAATCACGTAACTGAAGAGGAATCTAAATCTAGTTTGAAAGACATCTATGGATAAAGAAACATGATCAATAGAGAATAATGGGATATGGGTTTGGATCTCAGCTCCATAATATTCTAGACCCATTGCACTCAAACGCGTCTTCAAGGTGAAGAAAAATGAATCTAGTTAGATAATGAAGCACAAAGCCTAATTAGTGGTCAAGGAGTTGACTTCATTGAAGTATTTGTATGTGGCTTGACTCGAAACAGTTCAAGTACTTCTGTCCATTCAGCTCAATCTAGATCGAAGGTTCATCTTCTTGATATAAAATTAGAATTTTTAAGTTCTTCTAGAATATATCTTATGCCATGTTGACAAACAACAAACACACAATCATTTACACACTTTTCAAGTCACACGTTTATGCATAAAACTGAATCCACTCTTAAGATAATTAAAAAAAAGTAAATTTGCAAATATGGGTCTAAACCCCAAGGGAAGTGGATTGACAACGATTGGAGACAATAAGTGAATCAAATTTAGTTAAATTTCAAGACAAAAGTAGATGAGAAAATAGAGATAGAGGAAATCTAATGAAACAAATGAGGCATCAATCAAAGTTGAAATGAAAAAAGATATTGAAGTAAGAATAACATGATTATAAGAGAGAAAAGTGTAACAAAACCATTTGACATTGATAAGCTAATTTTTAGGGTTTAATTATGTTGTTTTGGCTAACCAAAATTTTATGATAATATTTATAAAATCTTCATCTTAATCGCAAATAACAAAGTATTAAGTGAGAAAGTGGTCAACCCACAAAAAGGATGGTCAGTAGATCTAAATAAAAAAATGTAGTATTAATTTGGTAGAAAATGTATATGATTGACGAAAAGATGAGATATGTGAGATGAGTGAAAGCAATGCAAGCGATGACCCGAAACACTCAAATCTCCCATCTCAAATCAGACTATTTTAGATCAATGATGATGATAGTTTTTTTGAAAATTTTTACAACAATAGAAGAATGAAGATCTAGAGAAATAAATCCTAATCTGTGTGCCATAAAGATCTTACCATAGCAATGCTCCTCCTTCAATCACTCATTTAGAGCCCAGACTTGAAGTCTTACATCTGTTACATCTTGGGTGGTAAATCAATTCTGAAACCTCTGAAAAACAAAAAGTAAAATTTCTCTCTCCTCTCTCCTCTCTCCTCTGTTAGGTTGGGACAGCGAGCAGCTCAAATCTTGCAGGTCATGCTGAACCACCTTAGGAACTCCATCTATGCTACTAAGAATGAGTTCTTTTGTCTGGATTTCTGGCTTTCTTTGAGACTGGCCTGAACTCACGGGCTGTTGCCATTCTTTTTAAAACTCTGGATGAGCAATGTGCAACAAGATGGGGGAGGCGGCGGGTTTAATGGGTTGTGTTTTCGGACGAAGCCCGCTAAGAAGCAGGATCAGGATGAGCGTTAAAATATAATTTTAAATTATCTATGGGGGTAAGGATCTGGGCCGGAGTTTGGTCCTCTCCCCGCCGAGAGGATGACGTTGCTCGTGCAGCCGCGCGGTGGGCTCTTTTTCGGCGCCTTCCCTCGCCAGTTCGGGCAGGCTCTCCCGTTCTCCTCCTCCTTGTCCATTTCCAATTACCTCTCAAAGAGAAGGTTAGAAGGGTCGCGATACAAAATGGCGGCGCAGCAGAGATGGCTGCCAGGGCTGCTGGCGGCGGTGGTACTGCTATCCTCCTCCCCGTCCTCCTTGGTCTATTCCCACTCCGCCTCCGCCGCCGAAGAGTCACAGATGATGGATGAGGAGACGTTCGCCGATGTGCCCCAGACGCTATCCGGTCAGTACTTGCCCGCTCGGAAGCAGAATTGGCGGGGAACGCGATTTGTGTCCTCTCTCCTTCCCTCCCCCAGGTTTTAATTTTTGAGATTGCGAGAAATGGCGGTGGCAGGTGGCGAAGGAGAGGAGCGGAAGCGAATCCAGAAGCCCAAATCGCGGCAGGCGGAATCGTGCACCGTCAAGTGCCTCGGGACCTGCATCCGCGGCGGCGCCGGATCTCCCGGCGAAGGCCCCTTCAACATCCGGAGGTCAGTCAATTCAATCGAGAGTAGACTGTCGAGAGAGAGAGATAGTCAAAAAAGGCCGGCAGACTACTGACTCCACGAATGAACGAATGAATCTTCAGGCCTCTCGTGGTCTTCAAGCAGGGCTTCCGCAGTCGCAATTACTGGCAAGTCTCTCCTCCGGTTCTTTCTTGCTTTATTATTTTATTAGCCACTACCTACACGAATGGGCGGCGTTGCAGCTTAGTGGAGTGCTCCGACATCTGCAACCTCATAAAGGACGGGGAGGACGGACCATGATCGGATAGAAGAAGAAATGATGAGGCGGCAGGCAGCTCGATCAAATTCGGGGTTTCTTCGGACACGGTGACGGCAGGCAGCCCAATAAAATTCTTAGAACGCCTGAGGAGGATTACATTACTCATTCCGTCTTCATTGTATTTGTTTAAATATATCTATTCGCGTGGGATGCAACTGAAGGTCAGCTATCGAGTTTCCCGAGCAGGAGCACAACAACCCTGCGAAATGTCAAGACTCAAAAGAGAAGGCTTTCTGACTTCACTTCTTTGAGGTCTCACCGTCTTCATCTGGTGGTCTCTTAGTTTTGACGACGTTCAGCGCCTCTTCCTGACTGATCAGGCGCTTCTTCATCAGGTATGCCACCAAAATCGTCGCACTACGGAACATAAGAATCCACAACTAAAAAAAAATTTCGAAAAATCAAACATCCGGAAAAAACAGATGGGCAAATCGCGAAAACCCTTCACCTCCGTAAAGCAGTGAACGAGCACGGCGCCGCCCTCTCCCCTAGCCTTGTCAATGAACTCAATGCACCGATGAAAGTGACGCCAGAATTCACTGACTCATCGTCGAGCACTGCCTAAGAAGAAGCATCGTCATCACAGCTGCCCTCAGAAGATAAATCGGACATGGAATCGTACTTGAGTCCATCTGTTGATGATTTGTAAGTCAACTACAGAAGCGGAAGCTCCAAGAGAAATGAGAATCTCCGGGGAGAATAAGAGCATGGGTTACTCAAGTGGACCATGGCCTCCCGATTTAGAGAGCTAGAGCATAGTTTGAGCCTCTATATTGCTGATTATACGGCCCATAATTAAATAATCAAGAATTAACTGCCTCTAGACAGAATTAAAGAATTGTTTTAATCGGAATTGATTTACTTAATGAGGATTAAATGATAACTTATCCACAGAAATACATATTTCTGTCCACTTCACGACGATTAAGACCAAACAAGAGAGTCAAAGAGATAGTAAAAAACTGGAGAGGGGAATCATAGTAAGAGATGAAATTTGGAAAGGGACACTGTCCTCTCTCGCATTCAGCGTGACAGATAATCCTCGATTGTTAGCATTCTTCTCTTGTCCCTTGTCCGAATGCATTCTGCGAGCCAATACTTTCTTCGATCTCTGCGGCTTGTCCGTTTGAAGTGTACTCGTCGTTCAATCTGACCTTAAAATATTCAAGAAAAATGGATATCTAACATCCACTCATCCAAGAACTGGTTGGTTTCTTACACGATCGAATGATCAATCACGCATATTTCCTTCAGGACAATTAATCAACTGCTTTTCAATTGGATTTCTTCATTGACGGTTGCTATGCAGAACCAGAAGAGGCAATGTTGAGAGGGTGATCTAAGCCGCTGGATCAAAATCCTACGACTACGACACGTGAATAAAGGAGAACTAATCGTGGCCATCCAGGTGGATGAATTATAACGGCATGGATTAAATGAAGAAGATGATCGGCGGGTCCCACGGTCGTTATTTCCGTTTTGATGTGTTCTTTTGTTTTTCTTTAAAAACAGACGAACGTTCGGTAAACCATGTATGTGCGTGAGGTGAATACATTCTGCTTGGATTGTTAATCATTCAATCTGTGAGTGTGAGATTGAGAGTGAATCGCAACTTCGCGTGAGTGATTTGTTCTTACAAGTGGTATCAGAGCGTGAGATCTTCGGGTAACTTGTGGAGATGCCGAGAAGAGGTGAGACATCAATTCAAAGCGAGAGAGCTACGACCGATGAATCGGTCAAGAAGATTGAGGTGGTCGTTCCGATGCCTCTAACGCAACTTTCGGCGACAAATTACCGTCATTGGGCAATGAGGATGGAGGTGCATCTCGACGCTCAAGGTCTGTGGGAAATCGTAGCCAGAACTGAGACAAACAGGCAGAAGGATAGGCTTGTCTTATCCGCCATGTTAGCCGCTATTTCGGAATCTTCAGGTGTTCAATTAGAGATCAAGAAGTCAACTAAGGTAAATTGGGATATTATTCGATCATTTCATGTGGAAATAGATTGTCTCGCCCAATCAAGAGCTTAGGGTCTTAGAAGGGAGTTTGAAAACTTTTTGATGAAGAAAACTGATAAGGTTAGTGATTTTACCGATAAATTCTCAAGGATTGTATTCGAATTACGACAACTCGGTGAGAGGATTGATGACAAAGAAGTCGTCAAGAAACTTCTTCGGTCGATGCCGCCGAGGTATGACTCTCCGACACTATCCCTTGAACAATTCGGTGACCTCCATACAATGTCATTGGTGGAGGAAATAGGATCACTAAAGGTTCATGAAATGCGATTGTCTGAGAGAGATGCAAGAGAAGAGGAACATGCCCTACTATCCCGTGAGATGAGAAAATTCAAGAAGACAAAGCAAGAAGATGGGCAGATGTCCCGCGAAAGAGGAAGAGGAAGAGGAAGGGGAAGAGACCAAGGGAGAGGGAAATCTCAGTCGAGTGATGAGCAAAAACAAGATGAACCAAGAAAGCCATTTGATAAATCAAAGGTTAGATGTTATAACTGTCAGGAATTCGGGCATTTTGCAGGTGAATGCAGGAACGAGAAGAAACCAAGAGTTCGTGAAGAGTCGGCGAATCTAACCACTGAAGAATCTAATCTCTTCATGGCATATACAGAGGATATTCTACTACAAGGAGTTCAAGAAATGAATCTCCAAGAAAATGTGTGGTATCTTGATATAGGAGCTAGTTCACACATGACAAGTAAGAGATCTTATTTCCATTCAATTGATGAAAATCAACTGGGATTAATAAGATTGGGTGATGAATCCTCGGTAAAGTTTGAGGGAAAAGGATCTATCGTGCTAAATTACCTAGATGGGGAGGAAATTAAACTTGAGAGAGTTTTATTTGTTCCATCTCTCAAAGTGAACATATTGAGTCTTGGAAAATTAGATGAGGATGGCTTTACATCTACCTTGGGAGGAGGTGTTTTGTCTATATTTGATAAAGAGGGAAAACAATTTGCAAGAATTTGGAGACTAATGGCAGTATGTACCTTCTAAAATTGGGTGTCTCCGAATTCTGCCAAATCTCAAGAGAGGAAGAACAAGAGGTGTGGATATGGCATCATCGTTTATGTCATCAAAACTTGCGTGCAATTGATGACATGAGGAAAGGTGAAATGGTAAGAGAATTACCTAATATTTGTTTCTCCGATCGTTTGTGTAGAAATTGTGTTGCTGGCAAGCATGGTCGGAGTGCATTTCCATCTTCATCATCCTTCCGAGCCACAAAAAAACTTGAATTTATTCATGGTGATATATGTGGTCCGATCCAACCATCAACTATTGGAGGAAGAAGGTATTATTTCCTTTTAGTTGATGATTTTACTCGGTTAATGTGGGTGTTTTTTCTAAAAGAGTAGTCAGAAGCATATCATCAGTTCAAGATCTTTAAAAATCTAGCTGAATCCGAATGTGGTGAAAAATTAAAGTGTTTTAGGACAGACAGAGGTGGGGAATTTAATTATGAGAAAATTTGGAAATTTATGTGGTATGAATGGGATTAAAAGACATTTAACTGCTCCTTACTCTCCTCAACAGAATGGAGTAGTGGAAAGGAAAAATAGAATGATTATGTCTTGTGTTAGAAGTATGTTAAAAGATAAGAGTTTGCCTTTAGAACTGTGGGCAGAGGCAGTAAACACTTGTGTATATGTACTGAATCGATCTTTCACCAAAAGTTTAAAGGATTCAATTCCATATGAGAAATGGAGTGGAAGAAAACCTTCTGTAGATCATTTACGGGTGTTTGGATCTGTGGTGCATGTAAAAACCACAAAGAATGTGAGCAAACTTGAAGATAGAAGCAGTGTGATGGTTCTCATTGGGTATGAACTAGGCACAAAAGCTTATAGATACCTTGATCCAACGAATTTCAAGGTAACTATTAGCAGGGATGTTATATTTGAGGAATCTCAGAGTTGGGACTCTAGTCAAATGAGAGGTCAACGCATTGATCTCACTCTCACATCAACCACTAATCTGGTAAATTCATCTGAAGTTTCAGCTGATAATCAAGACTCAACTATAACATCCATCATACCTTCAGATGAGCAAAGAGATCAAGATCAATCTTCAGAAGAAGATAGATCATAGAGATACAGATCAATACAAGAGATTTATGATGAAACACAAGCAACCGAGGAGGATGAGGCATGTTTTTTTCTCAGGAGAAGTACCTACATCCTACAGAATAGCAATGAAAGAGGAAGTGTGGAGACAAGCAATGAAAGAAGAGTTAGAAGCAATAGAAAGAAACTCCACTTGGGAGCTTGTGAAACTGCCCGAGAAGTGCAAATCAATTGTTGTTAAGTGGATTTACAAAATTAAAAGGAATGTTTCTGGAGAGATTACACGATACAAAGCTCGATTTGTTGCAAAAGGCTTCATTCAGGTAAGAGGGATTGACTATGAGGAAGTATTCTCCCCAGTAGCAAGAGCTGAGTCCATACGGATTATCATTGTCATGGCTGCTCAATTCAAGTGGAATTTACATCATCTTGATGTAAAATCAGAGAGATACAAATCAATACAAGAGATTTATGATGAAACACAAGCAACATAGGAGGATGAGGCATGTTTTTCCCAGGAGAAGAACCTACATCCTACAGAATAGCAATGAAAGAGGAAGTGTGGAGACAAGCAATGAAAGAAGAGTTAGAAGCAATAGAAAGAAACTCAACTTGGGAGCTTGTGAAACTTCCCGAGAAGTGCAAATCAATTGTTGTTAAGTGGATTTACAAAATTAAAAGGAATGTTTCTGGAGAGATTACACGATACAAAGCTCGATTGGTTGCAAAAGGCTTCATTCAGGTAAGAGGGATTGACTATGAGGAAGTATTCTCCCCAGTAGCAAGAGCTGAGTCCATACGGATTATCATTGTCATGGCTGCTCAATTCAAGTGGAATTTACATCATCTTGATGAAAAATCAGCATTTCTCAATGGGTACATTGAAGAAGATATCTGTGTGGACCAACCCGAGGGATTTTTAAAGGAAGGAAAAGAGGATCTCATACTTAAATTGAGAAAGACATTATATAGTCTCAAACAAGCTCCAAGGGCGTGGAACAGCAACTTGGATGAAACATTAAAGTCGATGGGCTTCATTAGAAGCATCAGTGATCAAGCTATGTATACATCCAACAGAAAAGAGAGTAAACTATCGGTGGGAGAGTATGTTGATGATTTGATCATCACAGGATCTAATACTGAAGAGATCGATTCCTTTAAACTCTCAATGAAGACAAAATTTGACATGATTGACTTCGTGATGGGATCTGAAGTCGATAACTTTCCAAAATTTTGATCAAAACATCCAATGTAACTGAAAAACATTGAATCGAACATTCAAAATACTAAGCCACAAAGAATAGATGATCATGTCATCTAGTATGTATGAGAAAACATACTTACAGGTTTCCTTGAAGGAGTTCTTGAATTTATTCAAGTGTCTAGCCTCTAGCGGTATCCACACAGTCTCTGGATGGTTGGATCTCCTCTTCAAAGCTCTTCACCAAGAGAGAAAGAGAAGAAAGGAAATAATTCCCACAAGGCTTGCATGGGCACCTCTTGTTGTGATCGTCCTCCCCCTATTTATAGACATTTGGTATGAGGTTTTTTTATAAAAACCCTCATAATTATGTCTATATCCACCAACATCCATAAACCTTATGTGTGTGACCCTCTAGGTCCATATATCTCAATAGTTAATAACTTTATAGACCAAATAACACCTTATTGGTCAACCTTAATTAATTATCCACATTCACATATAGATTAATTAATCAAGGATCGATTTAACCCAATCGATAGGTTGAGTTGACAGCCCGTTGGGTGCCAAGCTACACCACGTACACTAGGAGATATGGAGTATGTAAGAACTCACTTATGGAACCTTTTCGTCATCGATTACCATGTACGTATAATCCTTCATCCACATTAGACTCATGAATGACTTAGGGTATGGTCAACTGTCAAACCCTAATCGGTCTCTCAAGTTAGTACTTATGCGTGTAGAAATCATCGAGAACTCCTCCTTCGATATTTCTACTACCTTGGCCAAGAATTTCATCGCATCTCATTCCTTTGAGTCAATCTCCTCAAATACCGAGGGTGGATGATCCCATATTGATCACACAATCATATTCGTGGACTTCATGTCGTATTCAATATATGACGTTTTAGATATCCCGTGACTAGGGATTCGTAAGTCATAATCAAAACACGATCATCCATCCACAAGATGTCTTTGGTGTCTCAAGTCAAAGGACCACATACACAACCATGACATGAATCAACCTGATTGACAGTTAGGTATAATACCATTTAGGGATTCATACGGATCAATTCGGTGAACTCTTTCTCCAAAGAGCACCCACTATCTATCCTTAGTGTCTCCACACCGATGGCTATAGGATCAGCCATACTCATCATATGAGATGGATTAGATAGTGCTATTCTTTCCGGATAATTCGATGTCCTTCTCGAATATCCCACGAATAGGAATGTTTAGAACATATGTTTAAAGACTAGTGATCACTATATTATGATCTCATCATAATTCACTTAATCATTGGACATGCTCATGGACTTCATTGCAAACATCACACAAGAATGACAATGAATAAATTTCATTTCAATGAACATAAATAAGATACATGAAAGTGTGATTGGCTTATAGGCCACATAATATCTATCACTTCGGTTTACTGAATTCTTACCTAGGAATTCAAGTGATACAAGAGAAAGATGAAATTAGAATATGTCAGCCAAAATTATGCTTTGAAGGTTCTGGATATATTTAATATGTTAGACTGCAATGCATAAAAAACGCCAATGGAAATGTCGTTTAAAGCTTAAAAGAGATGTGAAGGGACAGAAGTGGAATCTACTATATTCAGGAAGATAATTGGGTGTTTGAGATATCTCACCTTAACTCGACCTGACCTGGTATATTCAGTGAGTTATTTGAGCTGTTTTATGAGCAACCCATATTCAGATCATATGACAGCTACAAAATGAAGTTTAAGATACGTGAAAGGAACTACATACTATGGTCTTGTTTATAAGTTTGATAAGGATTGCGAGTTGATTGGATACTGTGACAATGATTATGTGGGGGATCTGGATGACCGAAAGAGTACATTAGGCTTAATTTTCTTCTTCGGATCAAAGCCTATTGCGTGGAATTATTGTAAACAAAAGGTAATAGCTCTGTCATCTTGTGAAGATTCATGCTTCTACTTTGGCAGTATGTCAAGAGATTTGGATAAGTAGATTCATGCGTGAATTGAGTGGATGCGATGAGAAGCGTTTTGATTTGTGTATTGATAACAAATCGGCAATAGAGATTTGCCGGAATCCCGTTCATCACGGTCAGACAAAGCATATCGAAGTACGATATCACTTCATCCGAAAATGTGTAGGGGAAGGTAAGGTAAACCTTAAATACGTGTGAACTGAAGACCAATTGGCCGATTTATTCACAAAATCGCTCAGAATTTCCAAGTTCAGCGAATTCCGAAATGAAATTGGTCTCGGCAAAGTAAATCGAAGCTCAGATCAAGGAAGAGATTGAGAGGGTGATCTAAGCCGTTGGCTCAAAATCCTACGACTACGACACCTGAATAAAGGAGAACTAATTGTGACCGTCGAGGTGGATGAATTATAACGGCGTGGATTAAATGAAGAAGATGAGCGGCGGGTCCCACGGTCGTTATTTCCGTTTTGATGCGTTCTTTTTCTTTAAAACCCGACGAACGTTCGGTAAACCATGTATGTGCGTGAGGAAAAAGAATACGTTCTGCTTGGATTTGTTAATCATTCAATCTGTGAGTGTGCGATTGAGAGTGAATCGAAACTTTGCGTGAGAGTGATTTGTTCTTACAAATGTGACGCTCGTTTGGATTCACTATCCTGGAACGGTATAATTTTGGGGACAAGAGAATCCGGTGCAATCATCGAGAGAGTACAGAAGTTACAACTTCACATCAGGTGGAGGCCGCAGAATAGTGAAGGTCGGTCGGCTGATGTAGGTATACGTATAGAAAAGACAGAGAGGGAGAAAGGCGAGGATTCTTTGGGCTCAGACCCCAAAGACTGCGTAAGCCGTCTGCGGCCTTCCAGCTGGATAGGGTGTTTAGAAACGACTTCTTGAGAATGGGAATACGAAGATACAAGTACGAGTCCACGCGGAAAATCTTCTCTCTCTCTCTGCGAGATCTGATCTTTTATAATATTTGAAAAAATTGCCTCCTTCGCATGAAAAATCTTAGAGCAATCGCTCGCGAGAAATTTGAAAAATTAGAAGCGTCATTGGAGAGCACATCTGGTAGAGTGAAGGAGACCACGCTGCTCATGGACACTCCGGATATAACCATTTCAAAGTTTCTGAATCGGCCATCTTTTGCCGTTTCTGGAGGTCGGGTTTGTTTTGAAGGGAGTCATTGTGGCTTTTGTCCTCATCTAAATTACCTTTCGGGGCAGAGAGATATCTGAATCAGCGCTTAATTATTCATCATTACTCGTCAAGTCCGGGTAGGTTGAACAACCTTCTGGTCCTGGCATGGTATGGCCATGGTGGTGGTACGGCCCACGCTACTCTAGGACGTGAAGACACATAGGGTGATTAGGTAAAGTTTTGGAGAGAAGATGGAGAGGAAGAGGAAGCTCGTTGAGACAAACTGGAGAGATAAATCTAGCTCGGAGAGATGGCAGTTTAATTCAGATAAAGGGGAGACGTGAAGTAGGAAAGAGAGATTGGAAGAGGGATAGGAGTCAATGGGGTTGAGAGAGATTAAGAAGACGAGAGCACGAGCTGGGCACGAGAGAGAGAGAAGAAGAAGAAAATCTAAAAAGTTTAAGAGCGAGAACTAGAGGCATAAATCTAAGCAGAAGAGAGAGGGGGGGGGGGGGGGTCAAACAAGTTCGGAAGAGAGAAATGAAAGAGCGGAGAGAAAGGTGTGGGCGGCGCAGGGAGATCGGAGAGAGAAATTTGAGCAGAAAGAGAGAGAGCATAAATTCTGGAGAGGTTTTTTGGAGGAAAAGAGAGATAAAACTGGGATCTGGAGAGATAAAAACTGAAATTAACGCTCACAACTGAGGCCTTCGTGGTGGTTTTGGTCTGCCTTGGCCCACATTTCGAATGGGCCGTGTCTTCACATCGCCGATGTCGGTGTTGGCACGGCCCCCACCTTGATACCTTAGTTGGTCTTTTTTTAAAAAAAATAAGATTAAAAGTAGACTAAAAATATGATTAATAAACTCCATGACCGGTAATGAGATGAGGGGGAAACTGCTATTTAGATAAAGAAGATTGGATAGAAAACATGCAGAGATGAATCCACATATTCTCTGATTTATCTAAAATTATGAACCTTCTCCGAAGATTGAATACAAGAAAAAAGGTATTGCATTCTTGAAGATGCACTCTGATTTCTCTACAATCAGGAAATCACTCATCGCAGATTACAAATGCTTTTTGATTTCTCTTGACGATGCACAAAAAACTTTTCATGTGGCAGTGAAATGAAATCCACATTCTGATGTGTCGGTAAATCAGAAAAGAAATGAGAGCATGAGGTATGCAGATGCCAAGCTGGAACAGGAGCACTGCACGATCACATATCAGATGGCAAGAAGAGGATATGGTGTGAGCAGTGCTAAGGAGGTAAGAAAAATCCTGCGCATAAGGGCAAAATGTCAAAAAGTTATCCAGAGTTCAAGTAGACGAGGGTAGATGTGGGAAGGAGAATAGAGACCATTGACTAGAAAATGAGATATCAGATAAGTCAAGAAGATCACATCAAAATTTTGGAAAAGAAAAGAGAGAAGATGGGGAAGAAATCAGGGCAGAGAAAGGAAATGGGAAGGCATTGTCAGAAAGAAAGGAGGACCTCAAGAAAAAATTTTCTAATAAACTTCAAAAATCTTTAAGCTCAAGAACATCCAGAAGAAGAATTGATGTGATGTAATACTAGATAAGCTTTCAAAATTTTGATCAAAACATTGAACCAAATGAAAGACATAAGATCAAACATTCAAAATATAAAGTCACTAAGAACCAATGATTCTATCACCTAGTATAGATTAAAATCTGTACTTACATAGTTCACTAAAAAGAGTTCTCAAAGTTCTTTAAGTGTCTAGCCTCTACCATTATTCATACAATCATCAGATAATTGGATCTCTTCTTGTACGCTCTTCACAAGAGAAAGATAATAAAGGACAAAGTTTCCCATAAAGTTTATATGAGCACCTTTAAGCATGTTAATTCTCCTCTTATTTATAAATATTAGGCATGTGAATTTTTCACATAATTTTTAAAATTATGTATATCCATAAACTTCCATAAATCTTATATGTGTGACCCTCTAGGTCCATATATGTTGTTGGTTAATAACTTTATTAACCCAAAAACACTTATTAGTCAAATTATTAATTATTTATGTCAACATATTAATTAATCAATCAAGGATCAATTTAATCAATCAAAAAATTAAGATAATAACTTCTAGGGTGTCCAGCTACACCATGTTCTCTAGGAGATATAGAGCGTATAAGAAATCTTGTATGAAACATTATTGTCATCAATTATTTGTACTAATAACTCTTTTTTTGTGCAAAACTAATGAATGACTTAGGGTATGATCTATTGTCAAACCCTAATTGATCACTCAATTTAGTACTAATGCATAGAGGAAGTCATCGAGAATACCTTGTATAATATTTCCACTACTTTGGCCAAAGATTTAACGACATCTCATTCTTTGAGTCAATCTCCTCCAATATTGAGGAATGATGATCTCATCTTAACTTCAAAATCACCTTTCAGGCTTTATAACTTATCTAATGTATGACGTTTGGAAGATTTTGTGGCTACGGATTTGTAAGCCATATCAATAACACAATCATTCATTCACAAATGTCTTTGATGTCTCAAGTCAAAGGACCATATACATAATTGTGACATAAATCAACATGATTAACATTTATGTATAATACAATTCAAAGATTCATATAGATCAATTCAATGAACTCTTTCTACAAAGAGAATCCACTATTTATCCTTGATCTGTCCTCGCTAATGGCCACAAGATCAAGCATACTTATCATATGAGTTAAATTGGATAGTGTTATTTGATAAGACGAATCCAAGCGGTCATTGAAAACACACAGAGACGTGTCAAAAAATTTCTAAACTCAAACAATTTAAGATTAAAATCAAGAATTAAAGAGTAAAATGATGAATAAGGGTCGAATCCATAGAGAATTAAGGTTTTTTTTTAGGTGTTCCTCAAACTTGATCAAAATTGGACAAGGAATTGAGGTGAGAAATTAGTGATTTTAGTATATTTGGAAAGAAAACTCTTAAGACAAATCCACGGCATCAAAAATCACTCGATTGGGATAAAGATTTGCGGAGAAATCAATGAGTAAAAATTAGATAGAAAATCATTTGTGAGGAGAGAGAAAACCAAAAATAAATTTAAAATTATCCTAATCTACAATTCTAAATTGAAAGATATAGATATAGGACGAAAGATTAGGAGGAAAACACATAATCTAACCCAAAGTCATGCTCGAAATGATCCAATTGATCACCGGATCGAGGGCTTTTTATTCTGTAATTTTGAATACAAAATTAAGCATTCAAGAGGCGATTTCTACCTAATCTTTCAACAAAATCTTGATTTTAAGCACTCCTTGGATGCGGAAATCGATCTAGAAGAGGAAGAAATTAATAGATTAAAGGATTAAGATGTCTAAACAGTTCAATAGTTTGAAACATCTAAGAATGATTTACATCATCGAAGAATATGCGTATTTCTAGGAAAAATTGGGCATGGTCGTTGGATTTTGGCTATTCATCTTCAATCAACGACTTAGATGAAACGCTTGGATGCGAATTATTGCCGTTAAGTCATGTCCGTTCGATCGAAGGTGAAGCCCTCAGATTTTGTCACGTCGAGCGTGAAGAAGAACCGTCGAGCAATTTCGTCCGTCTGAACGTGAATCGACATCTAAGATTCACAGATGGCTCTTCAAATCCAAGTCATTATAAGTCCTCAGATGAATGGCCAAGATTGATACGTTTAATAAAATGAATCGTCGTCCACTTAAATGCTACCATGTACCCCCCTCACTTAAGTAAAAATCAGGGGCTGAGATTAAAAGACCTTATTCGCATCGATCGAATGCTCATGAGCATGTCACGTCACCTACACAATTAAATAAACAAACATAGTCTCATGTGAAAAAAATAAACATAGATTGATAGGTTTATAACTCGAGATTATTAGTGGGCTTAGCGAAAATCTTGAAAAGGATGCTTTACCCACTAATCTCGCACGTGCACACACGCGCACACGAGTGCCCACACATGCACATGTGTGCGCCACATGGCGCGCACACACATCGTCACGTAGCGACACGTCATTCACATGTCGCATCAGCTGCCACATCAGTGCACGATAAAATCTAATTTTTTATATTTTTTTAAATAGAAATTAATTTAAAATAAATCCATAAAAATTTAGAAAAATTCTAGACAAATCTCTAAAAATTAAAAAATTCATTACTTTAAAAATATAACTCTAAATTAATCCAATTTTGTCTTCTTTGATCATAAATTAAATAATCTATTATTTTGAAAATAAATAATAAGGGAATAAATTTTTATTTAAAAAATATACTCATTTCTTTTAGAAAATAAAGTTAAAAAATAAATGAGTGTATATACAAATAATTTTCTCTAATTATTAATCATTAAAACCTAATTATAATCTCAAATAAAAATGAGAATAATCTAATCTTAAATATCTCTCTTTAATTATTTATGATTATCCCTAAATTAGTGGATTTTGAGATTATAACTTAAATTTTTATAGAATGATAGATATACACTCAAAACATGATAACATGCATATGAATGGAATATTTAATGCCTTAATTTGTATTAATAATCATATAATTTTATGTGTAAATTGCACATAAAATTTGATATCCTTCTTGAATATCCTTCAAATAGGAATATTTAAAATATATATTGAAAGATAATTTATCATTATTATTATTCTTTCTAGATAATTTGATATCCTTCTTGAATATCCCTCAAATAGGAATATTTAAAATATATATTGAAAGATAAGTGATCACTATATTATGATCTCATCATAATTTACCAAGTTATTAAATATGCCCATGGGTTTTATTACAAATATCATGTAATAATAACCATGAATAAAGTTTATTTTAATGAAAATAAAAGAGACAGAGTGTAGTCAGCTCGTAGGCCATACATTATCCATAATAATCTATGTAAAAAATATTCTCTAGATTTTCCTCTAGAGACTAGTTTCTTTTTGTTTTAAACTTGCAATCTCCCCTTTAGAAGATAGTCAGATGGATATTATGTAGCCTATTAAGACAATTACACTTTCATGTATCTTGTTTATATTCATTGAAATGAAATTTATCCTTGTCTGTCTTTTGTGATCTTTGCAATAAAGTCCATTAGTATATGTAATGACTAAGTGAATTATGATAAAATCATAATATAATAATCACTAATATTTAAACATATGGTATAAACATTTATGTTTGTGCGATATTCAAGAAGGACATAGAATTATCCTAAAAGACTAACACTATCTGATCTGACTCATATGATGAGTATAGATGATCTTGTAGCCATCGATGTGGAGACACTAAGGATAGATAGTGGGTGCACTCTGGAGAAAGAGTTCACTAAATCGATTCATATGAACCCCTGAATGACATTCTACTTGACTATGAATCAGGTTGAGTCGTATCACAATTGTGTATGTAGTCCTTTGACTCGAGACACCAAAGATATCTTATGGATGGATGACTGTGTTTTGATTATGACTTACGAATCCCTATGCACGAGACCTCTAAAACGACATACATTAGATATAGCATAAATTCTTTGAAGATGATTGTGTGATTAAGATGAGAACGTATTGATAACATGCAATCTTAACATGATAAAACATGATTATTAATACAAATTAAGGCATAAAACATTCCATTTGTATGCATGTTATCATACTTTGAGTGCATTTCTATCATTTCATGCAATTTTAAGTTATAATATCAAAATGCTTTAATTTAGGGTTAATTATGATGAATTAAATATAAATGTTTTTATAACCTATCTTTACTTGAGATTATAAGTGGTTTTTAAAGTTAAATAATGAGAGAAATCATTTTTATAAACATTCATTTAATTTTCTAAAGTTAAAATCTTAAAGAAATGAATGTATTTTTTTAAATAAAAATTCAATCTCTTGTTATTTAAATAATTTGACTTTTTATAATGATAGATAACTGAATTTCAGATCCAATGAAAAAAAATCTGGATTAATTTGGAGTTTTATTTTGAAAGTAATGAATTTTCTAATTTTTAGGGATTTTTCCAGAATTTTTCCGAATTTATTTTCTATTTAAATCTATTAAAAAATATTAAAAAGAGGGTTTATTTTCATGGGGGACCCACATGGGTGCGACGTGGCACGCAAGGCCATGTGGCAGAGCCATGCGGGCCCACGCGAGCGCCTGCGTGGTGCGGAGGTGACACGTGGCATGCATATTTATATATACTCGTAACATTAGGGTTATAGTCTAAGCATTCTGTATTTAGAATTTAAGCTAACCCATATATTCCACGTACCCTTATAAACCCGAGAGATTCCATTAATTTTAGACGTGTGGGACTAATTCACTTGTATTTTAATCGCAAGACACGTGGCGGAAGGAGAGACATTGGATTAAACGGCGCATCGATTGAGATGTGTGGACCACGTGGACTCGAGGTCCACCGATCATCATCAACGCACGTGTCTTAAAATGGGAATTATAACGGTCATGATTGATAACATGCATTTATAACTTGAATTCTTATCCTAATTAACTCATATTCATGCTTATTTTATGTGAATATGATGCATGTTATCATACTTTTCAAGAATTTTCTCCATTGGCATGTCATTAAACTAAAGTTGATATTTATGCATAAATTAGGGATAATTTCATGCTTAATAGATGATTCATCTTTTTTAAGCTTAAATTAATAGAAGTTAATCTCTTGTATTGAATGATTTTTGACTTTAGTAAATGTTTGGAAGGATAATTTCAAGATGAATTTATGATTTAGAATGTTTAGTGAGAAATGATTTGAGTAAATTCTAATTCATCTTAATTTCTTCTTTCAAAATATATTTTAAATGACATGATGTTAAAAAGGAAGAAATTTGTGATCCAATGGAGAAAATTTGGATTAAAAAGGAGTTGTATATTTAAAGTTATGAATTTCTGAAGTTTATACCTTTTTCTAATTTTTATTTGATTTTTAAATTGATTTTATATCAATTTCCCTTATTTAAAATCGCAAAAAAAGGGGTTCTTACCTGCAGGTGCTGACATGGCGAGCAAGAGCTGCGCGCGCTGACGTGGCGCACGGGACCACCTCGAATGTGCGACGCGGCACTCAGGCCACGTGGCAGAGCCCAGGTGGCCCGCGCAGGGCGCAGGTGGCCCACAAGGCGCGTACACGTGGCAGGTGGCCACGCAGTCCACGCGGACGCCCGTGAGGGGTGCCACGTGGTAGACGGAAGGGCTGGCAGTTGGAGGGCCCACGTGCATAGTGGGACCCTGGTAAGAGAGGGGGGCGGTAACGCAATTAGTGGATAATTGCGCCCCCCTATTTAAGTGCTGCTTTTCCCATTATTTTCTCCGTGTGGTACTATGTCCCACACGCTTCTGACCTGTTGCAGGTGACGTGGACGCACGACAGGCGTCGGATTTGGTCAGCCCTGATCGCAAGGCGTCGATCAAGTGGACTCGAGTCCACGCGATCATCAAATCAGGCACGTGCGTTAAAGTCATTTTAAGTGGCCGCGATCGGAGCGCTTACCTGAAGCCACGTGGCGTCATGAGAAGCACTGATTTTCATCAAAGGGAAGACTCCGCGATCATCATCGGACGGCTGGAATGAAGCCTGATCTATGGCTCACCGTGGAGACGCGCGGAGCTTTTTGGTGCGTCCGATTTCCATCACGCGGACGGCATCGGATCGTGCGGACCACGATGATCGTGCTGATCACGATAGTGCGGATCTCCATCACGCGAACATCACGATGATCCTCATCGCACGGACCACGATCGTGCATCAAGCCAAGTGTGATAGTGCGATCGGGACTATCCGACTTACCTGGATCTCCATCGGACGGCCCAGACGCTTCCTGGAAGAACGCCGCGATCGCGATCCGATCGAACTGCAATCGCGGCGCGATCGAGCCACGATTGTGCATCATTCGTCTTGGAATCACCTCCACGATCATCGTATGGCGGTCATTGGAGCATCAATACCACGATCGACGCACGATCATGGCCTGATCGCGGCGCGATCGTGGTTCTTTTTGAAGTAAAATTGAAGCTAACTCACCACCAAATCGGAGCGGAAATGAAGCCACGACTATGCCAAAGGAATCGCTCCCACGACCCCTGCAAATCGCCCCCACGACCGCATCAATCGGCCATCATCTTTGGGCGAAATTTCCCTTTAAAAACTGATGTATTTCTCTCTTTGTTCTTCAACTTTTGATCAATTCATGAAGAAATTAAGCGAATTTTGAGGAAGGTCTTAAGTTCTCGTGATCCTCTACTTCCAAGTGTGTAGAGACGCATCCATTGAAGCATGATAATCACGATTTCATCTCTTGATTTCATCGAATTTTTCCCCATGAATTCCGAACGTCCACGAGGAAGAATCCGAGCAAATTCGCTTCAATCCACGAGAATTGAGGCCCCATTCTTGCGGCAAATTGGGTTAGTAGTGAGATTCGATCGATTATGAAGAGGTAATTTGTATTTATATTAGGTTTAGATCTTTAATTTTGTAAATTAGTTCTTAGTGTTCTTCATTTTTCCTAATTTTTAGTACAAAAAATCTCTGATTTTGAAAATAGGATATCTCTCTGATTATAATTCCAAATCACTTGATTTTAGTTTCTTTGGATTTCTATTTTTGTCAGCTTTCCATGGATAGCAAATTCATCGAATTCTGAGTTTATTTCACCCTCCAATTTGACGTTTGACCGAGGACTGTTGATCTTCCATCAGAAGTCAAACGTTGACTTTCGGGGTCAATTACTTTTAATTGACAAATCAGAATTCGATAATTTCAGTCTTGTTAGATTCCTCTGGTTCTTAGATTTCCATTGACATATAAATTGCAAGATTTTTATTTTATTTGACCGGTCAATTTGAGGATTTCCTCTGAGGTGTTCATTTCAGGGATTTTATGATAGTTGATTTTCAATAATTCATAGTAAATCCAATTCTTATCCAAAAATCACGAATTATATACCAATAAATTCCATTTTCTCTCTAGTTTCTGAATATATAATTTTCGTAATCATTTGACTCTATTTGATTCTCTGATTTTATAGAACACCTACCGGTTGTCAAAGTCAACACTTTGACTTTAACTTTTGACTTTTCTCTGTCAAACCCGAGAATTAAATTCTTAAAACTTCTTATTTAGTATATTTATATCATTTCCATTCCTTAGATGTTATTTTATTTTATTTAAAACCCCTTTTAAACCTAAGTTTGACCAAGTCAACTCTTCAATTAAAGTCAACCCTGCCCTTTGTGGATCGACCCGATACTTACACAATACTTGATTTTTATATCTTATCCTTGTGTGTTCGGTTTTATAAAAAAAATTTTACCAACGTTTTTGTGTTTTCACGACGCACGAAACGATCCGTCAATGATTCAACGCACGAAAACGCATCAGGAGCGTTGGATCGCGATCCAACGGGCGCAATCTGATGCGTTTAATAATGCATAAATGCACGGCTTCAACGGAGCATCCATCTGCGATCCAACGGTTGGGATTTAAGCGTAACGATTCACCCTTACGCATTTAATCTGGACCTTTGATGAAGATTAAACGCATCCATCGGATGGTTACGCCCAATTCTCCTATAAATTAAGGCGTTCTTCGATTTTGTAAGACATTCTTGGATGTATTGATCAAATTGATCTATCTATACCTCTCCATCCTTGAATCTATTGCTTCTAATCTCTTCTAGACTCGTTTCCGTGTCCACAGAGTGATTAAAAGTGAGATTTCATCGATTGATTAAGGAGAATTTGTCTCTTGAACACCGATGCTCATTATCAAAATTGCGAAATGAATAGCCTCGATCCGGCGATTAATTGGATCATTTCGATCTCTATCTCGGGTTAGAAAATATGTTTTCCCTCTAATCTATTTCCATGTATCATCAATTCGTAATTTAGGATAGTAATTTAGTTTAATTTCATTTTTAATTGTGGTTTTCAATCTTTCGATTTTCAGAAATTTCATCCCACTTCGCTCTTTGATTTCTCCGCGATTACTAATCCAAATTGAGTGATTTTTGAGTCCGTGAATACGTCTTTGAGTTATCTTTCTAAATCTACCATTTTCCCTATTTTCTATCATCAATTCATTGTCTGATTTGATCAATTTCTAAAAGATCTCTCGAAAATACCTTATTTCCTTGTGGATTCGACCCTTTTTACCAGTATACCCTTCAATTCGAGTTAATTTCATCAAATTGGTAAGTTTGGAATTATTTTTGACACAAGACCGTGTGAAATCAATGACCTCGCGGTTTCATCTCGTCACGTATGCCCTTAATTTTGAAAAATATTTACCCAATGAATGAGATAAGATGAAATCTTTGGCTAAGATAGTGGAAATATTGGAGAAGGAGTTCACAATGATTTCCTACACACATCAAAACTAACTTGAGTGATCAATTAGGGTTTGACAGTTGACCATACACTAAGTAATTCATGAGTCTCGTGCAGATGAAGGATTATTCATATATGATAATCGATGACGGAACGGTTCTATAATAGAGTTCTTATATACTAGAGTATGTCGTGTAGCTTGGCACCCAAAGGGCTAACAACTCAACTTGTTGATTGGGTCAAATCAATCCTTGATTAATTAATCTACATGTTGATTTAGATAATGAATAAAGGTTGATAAATAAGGTGTTATTGGGTCTATAGAGTTATTAATTAGTGAGATACATAGACCTAGAGGGTCACACACATAAGATCTATGGATGTTTATGGATATTGATATAAATAAGGGGAGAACGACCACAACTGAAGGTGCACACACAAGTCTTGTGAGAATTATCTTATGTCTTCTCTTTTTCCTTGGTGGAGAGCTTTGAAGAGGAGATCTAACCATCTAGAGATCGTGTGGATACCGCTAGAGGCTAGACACTTAAATAGCTTCAAGAGCTCCTTCAAGGAAACCATGTAAGCATATTTTCTCATACATACTAGATGATAGGATCATCTCTTGTTGGTGCCTCAATATTTTGAATCTCTGATTCAATGTATTCCACTGCACTCGATATTTTAATCAAAATTTTGGAAGGCTTATTGACCTCAGAACCCAACATAGGCTAAGATTTTGAAATTCTTATGTCCCTTTACTAATCAATGCCAACTATTATCAATGCTTGTTGGGAAATTTGATCTACCTAATGGTCATTCGCCCTATAATATCTAACGATATTAGCAATCTAGTTAGTGGTTGTCGCAACGTCACAAGAGGCATTGAAGGGTTCCTTATGATTTCTTACTTATATCAAGAAAGCCCCTAGTAAAGGCCTCATCCACAAGTGACATAGTCACCTCCATAGTCTCATTACCTATGCATTGGATATGCTTGGAATAAAGTCAACCGAAAGTTTTCTAATGAAATCAATTTTAGTGTGTTTAATATCCCTTTTGTGTATCAATTTCATGTATGAATATTTACAATTTTCTCACTTAGTATAATGTTAAACTAAGGGTCGAAATCCTCAAGGAGCATAGGTGATGAGATTAGATGCTTCAAATGTTGGACAAGAGCATTGAAAGAGATATGAAGGTGGAATGTATCACGTGAGATGGTACAAAGTGATGATTTTGTGAAATTATTTATGAAATTGAGATAGAAATCAGAAGTAAAACAAGATAATGAAAATGAAGAAAAAGAAATGATGATGATGGAATGATGAGTTGATACAAAGGAACATCAATAGCGGGATATCTATGCATGGATGAGGACTTGTGAGATATTTTAGATGAATAGATGATGACAATACTACTACATAAAAAAAGAAAATAAAATGTTCTACACTATTTATGGAGATGATCACAAAGAAGAAACTGATCTGAATCCTCACACAATCCCCATCGTAATGCCCAACCTAGGCTTGATGATGCTAGACTCGCTCCAATCGCGATCCTCTGCTTAATTTTTTTCCTCCATGAAGACCATGAGAATCAAACACTACTTAACTTGGACCTTGACTCGTCTTTCTTTCCTTGTTGTATTATGATCCTAAGAGAGAGCAACAAAACAAGAGAAGAGAGAATCAAAGTTTATATATGAGTACTATTAGGGTTTTAGGGTTTGAGGGATAAAATATTATTTCCTTAAAATCCCAAAATTTTGTGCTCAATTTTCAGATTAGAGCTATAAATGTATAGATGAAAAGATAAACTTATCAATAAAACTTTAGCTTACAACTACTACAAAACAAGAGACATCATGATTTTGAGTTAGCGCATTTTTAGCCACTTTATCGAGATCAAATGAACCAGAGTGCACCACGTGACATGTTGTGATTGAACTGAATTAGATGTTTTAATTTTTTTTAATAGAAATGCAAATATGGGTTGTCATATCACAATTAAAAGCTACAAAAATGCATCATGTGTCCTTGAGATTTTTAAGAGAGTTGTCTAATGATCTAGGCCATTCAATTAGCATCGTTTCACCCAAGGCATGACATGTGTTACCAATTGATTGCTCACAACAAAAAAATGAGACCTCTTTTTTGAAAAACAAAAAATTGGTGTGGACCTCTAGTCTACTAATCGAGCAGCTCTGATTGACCGAGTGTCAAGATGGCCTCCTAAGGCTTGGTGGGCATGCATGTTTTTTAATCCAAGAAGGGATACATTCAAAGTATTTTTTTGGTACAAAAAGAGGGCTAACCTCTTGACTTTAACATGGACATTGCACATTGACCTACCTCTTGACTTCTCCTCCTATGCGGTGCCACGTGGGCTGCCTTTGCTACATGCAATGGCCATGTGGCAAGTGTTGCGTGCGCATGTGTCATGCTAAGGTATCCTACCCTTGTGCTTCCACGTGTTGCGGCTTTATTGGCCATGACATTTATCCCTTTTAAAAACCCTTTTTAACACAAATTCAATTTCTAAAAAATATTAGAAATCCACAAAAATCCATAAATTTAGAAATTTGATTTCTCTCAAAATATAACTCCTTTTTTCACCAAATTTTCTCCTTTCAATCGATAATTAAATTCTTTATTTAGTTTTTCATTCTAAAATCAAGAAAAGATTAAAAGAGGGTAATTTAAGAAAACTATTTTTTCTTCAAACTCCTTAAAATAAGGAGGTTGAATCAAATTTCTTAGAAGTTATGCTAATCTTCTAAAAATGATTAATGATAAAAATAATGCTAATCATTGTTGACGCCATCATCAATCATACTGTTGATGATGGCGTCAACAATAATCTTCTAAAAATGCAATCACTGTCAGTTACATCCGTGCTCAATTGTCCTAGCTTTACTGTAGCAGTATTCATTTGGTAGATATGTTCTCAAGTTTACCTTGATAAACTTCTGGAATCACTCGTTTTAGAGTCATTAAACATACTCTATCTGAAGTATTCCATGCCTAAAATTGCTTAGTATCTTTATCTGGGGGTTTAGGGTCAGTCATTGCTGAGTCAACATTGGCATAGGCTAATGCAATCATGACATCACTCTTCCATTTCTTAAAATTTATGAAAGTCAAAATAGGAACTCTATTTCCTTGTCTGATGTCGTATTCGTCTGAATATATTGCATGAGGACAAAGAGTGGCTCACAACTGAATTTTCAAAATTTATAATATACATTTCCCAAGACATCATTGCACATTAATGCGTCGTCTTTGGACAACAACATCAACTGCTAGAGACATCTTGTTTGTGATGAATGTCATTGACAATAAGTTCTTGTCAAAAGGCAAGCTATCTTTTGACCGCATTACCCTTCACAATGAACAAATTACTGAATAATTGTCACACAACAATTTCTCACGAGTGTGTATAATCTCGTACAACCATCGCCTACCTTTGGGCCAGCTAAGGCCTACATAGACATACACACCCCATCTAAGATTTGTACTAAAAGATCTAAACAAGAGAGCCCACATTTGCAGGATGTTGCTTAAATTTAGAAGTCCAGAATCATAGACATGTATATATTTTGCAAAGTGAGAAATCTCTTCTCTTTCCAAGCCTACCTTAAGATAGTAAGGCCTTTTAGCCCTTTTTCGGCTTTGGAAATGAAGTAGAGTCTCAAAATAACCCCTTATTTACTTGATTAGGGTCATATTGGGCCTAAATTTGGGCCTATTTAGCATTATTCACCTTTAACAGGCCCTAGAAATGCTTATTGGGCCAAGAAATATGCCCAATTTTCCATTATTGGGCTTTAATAAGCCCTATTAGCCCTTATTGGGCCGGTTTTTCTGAAAAAAACTGGCCTATTTACCTTAGTTGGACGATTTTTAACTTATTGGGCCAAATAATATGCCCCATTTTTCCTTAATGGGCCGATTTTACCCAAAATCGGCACCATCCTTTGTTTATCGGGCCTATTTTTATTAATGGGCCTGATCATTTCACATAAAACGACCCTCCTCATAAGTCGTGACTTTCTTTCTTTCTTTCTTTTCTGTTACTTTCGCCCTTCTTGACCTTTCTTGACCCGCACGAGAAATAACAATACCTTCTTTCCACCCTTTGTTCTTTATTTTAGAACATACCAAATTGGTATTGTTCTAACTTTGTAACAAACGAAACTTCAATAAAGACAATTTTTTGTCTCTACGTGAATTCTGAATTCAAAACTACCCGCAGGAATCAGAATTCAACCCGATGACTATTTCAAGGAAAAAATCAAAATCCCCGATTAAATTCATGAAGATCCAATGAATATTTCTTTTGAATTTCATTGAGATAGAGGATATGAAACCCTAAATATCTCAATGGAAAAATTAGAAATCATCTGATCATCCCAATGAATAGATGCATAGATTGGCTCTGATACCAATTGTTAGAACATGAATATGCATCATGATTCATCAGAGTAATCAGATTGATAAACAGGAATTAAACACATACCTGGATTCACCGGATTAATCTTCATCAATGTAGATTACTGAATCGGAGAATAGTCTTCTTGAATATCCCTGATGTAACCTCCTGATCTCTAGAGGGAATGAGATTCTCTCTTGAGGGTTATGAGCATCAGGTTATCCAAGTGGACTATGGCCTCCTATTTATAGAGATAGAGGAAAGCTTAAGCCTCTAATCAGTCATTAGTTAGCCCATTAATGACTAATTACTGATTTACTACCTCTACACATAATTAACCTCCACACACATAAATGAATGTCGTAATCCCCAGATTAAACATAATTGAATCACTTGATGGGATTAAAATGATAGCTAATCCACAATAATACATAACTACGTCCACTTAATAGAGATTAGATCTAACAATAATATCGTTTTCACTTCTTAAAAATCCTAATTAAACCTAAGTTTGACCAAGTCAACTCTTCGATCAAAGTCAACCATGTTCTCTGTGGATCGACCCGAACTTTACACTATTCTTGATTTCATATCTTTATTATTGTGAGTTATGAATGATAAATTTTTTGACCGACGTTTGTGTGTTTTCAACGAACGCATATATCCCCTCGTCAGTTCTTCCTCCTTCCTACACTACTTCTGATCTTTTGCCTGGCTCATTTGAATCACTTGAGCAATCAGATTTGCACATAAAAAAGACAAGTATCACATATTCCTCGTTATCATCTAGTGGGAAGGAAGGGATAATGATTTCTGGATCTAAGATCAAAACTCGGAGGAGTAATGTTCTAGATTGTATTCAAGATAACCACTGACAACAATCCAGTGGGTACAGGGTCAGAGAGAGAGAGACATAGAGAACATGAATATCAGAGTGAGGGGGAGAGAGGGAGTACTAGAGAGCATGAGTATCACATCACATAGAGGGACAGAGAGATAAATGTGGGAGACGGGAATCTTACTGAGCATGATTATCTGTTTTGAAGAGACATACAGAGTCGTATAGAGCATGAGTATTAGTGTATCTCAAGGAGAGACAAAGAGAGAGAGAGAGAGAGTCGTAGAGAGCATGAGTATCAGTATACCACATGGAGAGAGATATGTGGGAGGAAGAGAGAGACCGAGAGCATCTCTGTATCAGAGACAGAGAGTGAGAGTCGTCTAGAGCGTGAGTATCAGTATATCACATGGGGAGAGAAATACGTGGGGGAGAGAGAGAGAGAGAGAGAGAGCAAGATTGTCGATCTGTGTGTGAGAGAGAGAATGTCATATATACATACTCAACGGTAGTCAGATAGAAAGAGAGAAATAGAGGAATCATATAGAGAATCATTGAGAGCGAGAAATTGTCTGAGTAAGAGAGAGAATGTCAGATATAAGAAGAGAGCTTAAATCTCAGATATAAGAAGAGATATTGTCAGAGAGAGAATCGTTGGTATTATTTTTCAACAACTTCATTCACAGTGCTTAAATGTTTTTATTATCTTTATTTTTGAGTAGGTTGGAAATTCTTTAATTAGCGTTGGGGGGATTAAAAGGATACGAACATTCCCGAAAACCTATAAATTATCATTATCTATTATTATTTTAAATTTCTTATTGTTTTGATGTTTTGAAATTTCTCTTTTCTTCTTTGTTTTCTAATTTCTGATTTATTGTGCCCTGAAATTTCATTTTCCTTTCTTATAATTTTTTTTTAAAATTCCAAAAAATCTGAATTTCATTATTCAATCTAATTTTTTTATTTTACTAAAACTAATAATAAAAAACTCTGAATTACTTTCAGTTACTTTCTTATTATTAAATTTCATTTTCTAATTTTACTAAAAATAATTTGTCAATCCGAAATTCTCATTTCCCTTTCTTATTATTATCTGAAATCTCATTTCCCTAAAATCTTCTTTGTATTCTTTGTTGAAAATCCCATTTCTATTCTTATTTGACATTTCTGATTTCTTCTTTATTTAAAATTTATGATGTATATGGTCTTTCTCCAATTAATTTTCTCGTCAATTATTAAATCTAATTTTCTCGGCTCTCCATTACTTTCTATTTTTATACGAAATCTGCTTTTGTTACCCTCTTATTATTAAATATAATTCTGTTATTTTATTAAAAAATTATAAATTATCATTATCTATTATTATTTTAAATTTATTATTGCTGTAATGTTTTGAAATTTCTCTTTTCTTCTTTGTTTTCTAATTTCTGATTTATTATACCCTGAAATCTCATTTTCATTTCTTATAAAAAAAATTTTAATTCCAAAAAATCTGAATTTCTTTTATTAATTCCATTTTTGTTATTTTACTAAAACTACTCATAAAAAGCTTTAACTTACTTTTTGCTTTTAAATTAAATCTATTTTTGTTACTATGTTATTATTAAATCTATTTTTGTTATTTTACAACAAAAAATTCTCATGAAATCTTATTATTAAATCTAATTCTTTTAATGATTTGAAATTTCTCTTTTCTTTGTTGTTTTCTAATTTCTGATTTCTTATTTTCAATTTGTAAATTCAAAATTCTCATTTCCCTTTCTTATTATTATCTGAAATCTCATTTCTCTAAAATCATCTTTGTATTCTTTGTTAAAAATCTCATTTCTATTTTTATTTTAAATTTTTGATTTCTTCTTTATTTGAAATTTATGATGTATATGGTCTTTCTCCAATTAATTATCTCGTCAGTATCCATAAATATTTCATTTTCTATTATGAAGATAGGGCTTTGATTTTACTTTTCATTTTAGAAAATGTCGACAATGGAGAGTTGCAGTTCATTGATGTCAGGGCTTTGATTTAAAATGTCGACACGAATGTTGCAGAAGCAAACACAAATGTGACACCATCTCTTGATGAGCAAGCGTAAACATGAAATAAGCAAAGCCGCACTGATGAAGCGTTTTCGTGTGGTCGTTAAACACAGAAAACGTAAGTCAAACAAATTTTATTAAACATAACTCACAAAGATAAGATATAAAATCAAGTAATGGGTAAGTATCGGGTCGATCCACAAAGAGCAGGGTTGACTTTAATTGCAGAGTTCACTTGGTCAAACTTATGTTTAAAAGGGGTTTTAAAGAAGTAAAATAAGATGTGATGAATAGAAATGATATAAATAGATGATATGCGTAAAAACATGGTCGTCGAATGCACGATTTTACGTATCAAACAAAATTTATACTCAACTCTTCGAAACTGATTTTTAAATTAGAACAGTGGCAAGTCGAGGTCGAATCCACAGGGAGGAAGGTTAAGAGATTGAAATCAGAAGATATTTTTGGTGTTTTATATATTTAGAAAGCGGAAATGATCGATGAAATAAAGAAAATGTGCGTGCAGATGAAATGAACTGATCAAACGCTTCCAAACTCCTTTCGAAGATTGAAAACCCTTGATCGAGGGTGGAAAAGTAATTTTTAGGGTTTTTCAATGAGAAAATGTTGGTAAACAGATGATGAAATCAGAAGAAATGGATAGAAGATAGTTCTAATCTAAGATTCGTGATGAAAATACTATCCAATGATGCTTCCTAATCAAAACATACCTTCCAGAGTCGTATATTTCGCCCGGACTTGGCGTCTTGTATCCAACACGAAGAATGAATAGAAGAGGGAAGAAACTCACTGAGAATGAAGTTCAACACATGATGAATGATCCATCGTTGCTTTCTTTCCTTCTGGCTAGCCAATGCTAGAAGCATACAACAAAAATATTCATAACCCTAATTTTTTTGTCTCTGAACCTAAATCGACCCCAGCAGATTCGTGGAGCTTGAAATGACGATCATGCCCACGAAATTTTAGCTCCTAACTCCATCAGGATCGTCAGATATCGCGATTTTAACTTGGAGCATTTCGGGCCGTTGATCTGCCCTTCTCTCTCCTCAGATCGCGCCGGTCAACCCGCTCAACTTCAGTATCGTGCCAGGTCAAACTTCGCTAAAAGACAAGAAAAACTAAAACATAATATTAGTCTCTCTCCTCTCTCCTCTCTCCTCACTCCTTTCTCCTCGCTCATCTCTCCTCTCTCCTCCCCTCTCCCTTCTCTCGTCTCTGTCTCTTGTCTCTTGATCGCGAAGAATACGGGCACGAAGAGGTCTCCTCCGCGCGCGTGGTTGAGAGAGAGAAATGAGCAGCGAGAAGCGAGAAAGGTGGAGGAAAGATGAAGATGAAGAAAGCACGGGAGAAAGAGGAGAGATGGAAGAAAGAGAGAAGAGAAGAAGTGGAGAGGAAGAGAGGGAGAGATCTCCCACTTCTCCTATTACGCGCGCACGCGCGCGCGTGCGCGAGAGCAAGGGGGAGAGGAGAGGGAAGAGAAATGAAAGGAGAGGGAGAGAGAAATAGAGAGAGAAGGAGAAGACTCCTCTCGCGACAGAAATTATTTCCGTCGCGGGATAGGGAGAAAGAAAGAGAAGAGAGCGAGCGAGTGATAGAGAGAGAGAGAGAGAGAGAGAGAGAAGAGGTTATGGGAGAGAAAGAAGGAAAGGGAGAGGAGAGAGAAAAAGGAAAGGAAAATGGAGAAAGAAGAGGAGAAAAGAGAAACAAGTCTCTCCTCGCGACGGAAATTTCCGTCGAGAGAAAGAGAGAGAGAAAAGGAGAAAAGAGAGAATGAGGGAGAACGTGGAAGAGAGGGAGGCTTTTCCTCCCGCCTCTCCTCGTGACGGGATTTCCGTTGCGAGAGAGAGAGCGAGGGGAAGAGAGAGAAACGGGAGAGAGAGGGAAATGGAGGAGAGAATGAAAGGGAGGAAGAAAGGGGGCAAGGAATTCAATTTTCCTCCTTTCGCGCGGCACACGCGCGCGAGCGCAAGAGAGAGAAGGAGGCTGGGCAAAGAGTGGAAGAGGAGGAAAGGTGGGGAAGAAAGAGGAGAGAGAAGGAAGAGAGTGAGAGAAAGATCATGAGAGAGGGAGAAGCAATTTCTCCCTCTCGCGATGAAGAGAGGAGAAGAAAGAGGGAGAGAGGAGAAAGAGAAAGAGAGCGCGGAAGAAGGAGAGAGAGAGAGAAATAAAGAGAAATTTCATTTTATAATTAAATAAAATTATATTCTTGATAAATCAAAATCATTAAATGCTCATAAAATGCTACTAAATTATGAAAAATCAAGAATATCCTTTAAAACATAGAAATTATCAATTTAATCATTTTAAATCATGCATTTATGATTATAATTCAAAGAATAAATGCAGAAAATGCATGATATTAATGCATGAAATTGCATTTTATCAATAGACTAAATAAGAAGTTTTAAGAATTCAATTCTCGGGTTTGACAAAGAAAAGACAAAAGTCAAAGTCAAAGCATTGACTTTGACCAATAGTAGGTATTCTGTAAAATCAGAGAATCAAACAGTGTCAGAAGATTACAAAAATTCTATATAGAAATTAGAGAGCAAATGGAATTTATTGATATAAAATTCGTGATTTTTGGATATGAAATGGATTTACTATGAATTATTGAAAATCAAATATCAGAAAATCCCTGAAATGAATACCTCAAAGGAAATCCTCAAATTGACCAGTTAAATGAAATCTAAATCTTGAAATTTATATATCAATGGAAATCTAAGAACCAGAGGAATCTAAGGAGACCAAAATGATCAAATTCTGATTTGTAAATTGAAAGTAATTGACCCCGAAAATCAACGTTTGACTTCTGATGAAAGATGAACAGTTCTCGGTCAAACATTAAATTGAAGGGTCAAACGAACTCAAAATTCAACGAATTTACTATCCACGGAAAGCTGATGAAAAAGGAAATCCAATGAAGCTAAAATCAAGTGATTTGGAATTATAATCAGAGAGATATCCTATTTTCAAAATCAGAAATTTTTTATACTCAAATTTGGGAAAAATGAAGAAAACTAAGAACTAATTTACAAAATTAAACTTCTAAATCTAATAAAAACTCAAATTACCTCTTGATAATAGATTGAATCTCACTACTAACCTGATTGCCATAAGAATGGAGCTTCAATTCTCGTGGATTGAAGCGAATTTGCTCGGATTCTTCCTCGTGGTCGTTGAAAATTCACGGGGAAAATTCGATGAAATCAAGGGGGAATTCGCGATCAATCCTGCTCCAATTGCTTCGCAATCGAGTCTAAACGCTGGGGGATCACGAAGAGCTTAAGACCTTCCTCAAAATTTGCTTAATTACTTTCACGAATCGGTCAAAAGTTGAGTTCAAAACAAGAGAAAAACATCAGTTTTGAAGGGAATTTTTGCCTGAAATTTATGGCCGTTTGATGCGGTCGTGGGAGCGTATTAATGGCCTCGTGGGAGCGGTTTCACTTGGCATTGATCGTGGCTTCAATCCCGTGACGAATCAGCCCCGATTTGGCGGTGAATTAGCCCCGATCATGGGGCGATCGAGCCACGATCGAACCGCGATCGTGAGACACGATCGTGAGTTCATCTTAATCGCTGTCGTCTGATTTGATTAGGTACGTTGGGCGGTCCCGATCGCACGATTTTCTTCGTCCGTCCGATAGAAATCTGACGCTCTATTCGTCGCCACAATTAAAAGAAGATCGGGGAGTATCGTGCCGATCCGATGGAGCTCGAGCGATCACGATGTGTCCACGCCGTGCCTCCGATCGCGAAAGATCGCGACCGTCCACGCAGTGCCTCCGATCGCGAAAGATCGCATCCGTCCGATGAAGATCTGATGAAGATCCAATCAAGACCACAATCCACCACGATCAAATTGCGATGGAAATCGGACGCTTCCGACGCCTCCACGTGTCATCAGGTAAGCCCGTTGATCGCCTTTACTTACACGTTATTTCCCGCACGTGATGATTTGATGATCGCATGAACTTGGGTCCACGCGATCTCCGTCGTCCTGACCAAATCCGACGCCTGCCGTGCGTCCACGTCGCTTGCAAAAGGTAAGAAACGTGTGGGACATAGTCCCACATGGAAGAAAATACGAAGAAATGTTAGGTTAAAACGTGGGGCGCGGTAACGCATTTGCGTTACCGTCCCAAACTCCTAACCAGGGCCCACTAACCCGTGGGCCCTCCATATGCCGACCCCCTTTGCCACGTGGCGCCCCACATGGGGGTCCGCGTGGACCCGTCCGCGTGGCCTCCTGCCACGTGTCTGCGCCACCTGCGCCTTGCATGGGCCACGCGAGGCTCTGCCACGTGGCCTCAGTGCCGCGTCGCATCCGCGCGCTGGTCTCGCGCGCCACGTCAGCTCCACGCCACGTCAGCTAGCGCGCCATGTCAGCATCGCGGTGTTGTGGAATAAAAACCCCCTTTTTTGATTTTTAAATAGGAAAACTTAATAAAAATTATTTTAAAAATCAGATAAAAATCGGAAAAAGGACATAAACTTCATAATTTCATAACTTAAAATATACAACTCCTTTTTAATCCAAATTTTCTCCATTGGATCACACATTTCTTCCTTTTTAACATCATGTCATTTAAAATATATTTTCAAAGAAGAAATTAAGATGAATTAAAATTACTTAACTCATTTCTTAATAAATCTTCTAAATCATAAATTCATCTTGAAATTATCCTTCAAAACATGCACTTAAGTCAAAATCATTCAAGAAAAGAGATTAAGTTCTATTAATTTAAAGTTTACAAAAGACTAATAATCCATCAAGCATAAAATTATCCCTAATTTATGCATAAATATCGACTTTAGTCAAATGACATACCAATGGAGAAAATTCCTAAAAAGTATGATAACATGCATCATATTCTCATAAAATAAGAATCAATATGAGTTAATTAGGATAAGAATTTGAGTTATAAATACATGTTATCACATCCCCCAACTTAAATCATTGCTAGTCCCTTAGCAATGGAAAGTGAAAAAGTATGTAATAGGACTAACAAGCTTAGAAAGCCATGGGTTAAGCATTGATAGAATCTGAAATGAATGTTCTACCTTAAATGATGCCAAGAAGAAAGTAATGTACTAGAAACTCAAGATCAAGGCATTCCTCCGGCAAATACTTTAATCCACCAAATAACCTAAGAATGCTCTTGCTCTCCATACTAATAGAAAATATACATAATTAAAAAAATTCATCATACCAAACCAATCGTCGCTTCCTCCTTGCACTATGGACATGAATGATAAGGGCAGAAGAAGTAGAAACAAGCATCATCCTTTTATACATAGTGGCTATAAAATAGAGTCGGTTAAAACACATGGGAGGTAGCTTACCATTCTAATTCTACTTTTTTATTTTTCTTTCTTTCATCCTAATTCTATTTTTTTGTCTTTTTCTTTCTTTCTAATTCTACTTTATTCATCCTAATTCTACTTGCTGCAAGCCTTTTTGAAGAAGGAGATTAGATAATTCAGAATTTGAAATTTACAAGGCTTTTTATGCAACTTTATTGAAAACACAACATAACTCATTTCATGGTGCTCATCCTACCCATGTGTCGTCCTTAGTAGACATACAGCTTATTCCCCCGAAGAGGTTTTGGTATCTCTATGGATCAGGGAGCTTCACTATGTCAATAATATTAGTGCCAACAAAGGATGATATAAGCTACAACTTGCTATGGAAAGCGGAAGGATGTGTGTGCAAGGAGTCATTAACTCAAGATTTAGAAAGAAGAATGAGTGGATGAGAAGTACATAAAGTTTTGAAAAATCATACTATGAGCTTGAGTACATCCTTAGTTTGGACTTTATGGTTCCCCAAAGGAATACCTAGATCCATAATTCTATCGACTCTACCATCTGCTCAACATACACTTAAGGTTGCTCTTTCCACAACTTTCTAAACAAGTGGAGGTGTTAATGTACTCTATGCTTTTCTATTTCATGTGTTTTTGAAAAGATCATGTTGTTGTTCACATGTTTAAAAATCAGATCATGCATAGAATACTAAATGAAAAAATGTAAAAATTTTGAAAAATTTTAAGTTTTCTAAACTCCCCCCCCATGCCCATTCCTTTTATTGTCCTCAATAAAACTCAACATGCTCATGGAAAAAGTGATGACAATCAATATACATGACATGCAACAACAGTAAAAAGCAAAAGAAATATAGGAGAAAAGAAAAACTTAGCGGGAATTTGCATTGGTTGCATTCTTCTCTTCATTTGTGGAGTTGTTTTGGAGCTGAATTTCTTCTTTTGATGTTCCCCTCTCCTTAGTACCTAATAAATCTAATGACTAACTAGTGGCTGAGATCTCAAGGGATTGCAGCTCTTCACTATGAGGAGGTGGAGGTCCTTCTTCACCAATGTATGGCTTCAACCTATGTCCATTTACCTTGAAGGAATTATTGGTCTTGGGATCTAAAATCAAGACCGATCCATTGTCATACACTTCAAGGATCTCATATGGACCATCCCACCTTGAGCGCAATTTCCCTAGAAAGAGTTTAAGACAAGAATTATAAAGCCATACCTTGTCATGAACATGGAAATTTTTCCTATTGATGTGCTTGTCATGAAAGGCTTTATAAATCTCCGCATTTTGATACGACTCATTCCGTAGTTCTTGGAGCTCTTGAATTTGTAGAAGTCTTTCTTTTCCAGCTTGATCAAGAGACAGATTGAGCTTTTTAATGGCCCAATATGCTCTATGCTCTAACTCGACGGGGAGGTGGCAAGGTTTGCCATAAATGAGCATAAAAGGAGACATCCCAATGAGTGTCTTGAATGCGGTGCGGTAGGCCCATAGAGCATCGGGTTGCTTTGCTGCCCAATCTCTTCTGTCCATGCGAATGATCTTCTTCAATATGTTCTTGATGTCTCTATTGCTAACTTCTACTTGGCCATTTTCTTGGGGGTGATACGAAGTCGTGACGCGATGGTGAACTCCATATTTCTTAAGTAAACTCCTAAAATGAGAGTTAGTAAAATGAGATCCACCATCACTAATAATAGCTCTAGGAAAACCGAAATCGAGAAAAGATATTGTTAACAATGAACTTATTAACCACTCGATGATCGTTTGTCCTCGTCGGTATCGTCTCGACCCATTTGGACACATAGTCCACCGTTACAAGAATATACTCCTTGCCCTCCGACGGTGGAAATGGCCCTATAAAATCAATCCCCCAAAGATAAAAAATTTATACCTCAAGGATGGTTTGCAAGGGGCATTTCATCTCGCTTTGAAATGTTCAATGTGGATTGGCACTTTAGACACTCCATGCAATACTTGATGGCATCCTTGAATAGAGTTGGCCAATAGAAGCCACTTTGTAGTACTTTCGCTCCCATCTTCCTCGACGCAAAATGTCCTTCACATAAAGATGAGTGACACATCGCTAGAATATGCTCTTATTCCTCCTCCGGAATGCATCGCCGAATAATCTGATCATCCCCTACATGGAACAATTGGGGTTCTTCCCAAAAATAATGTATAACATCATAGGCAAATTTCTTCTTTTGTTGCATGTTCCAATAATCGGGGACAGATTTTGTGACTAAGTAATTGACAATATGCGCAAACCAAGGTACCTTAGTCGCAACGGCGAGGAGCTGCTCATCGGGAAATGTATCACAAATCTCACCTGAAGATGTAGTGTGTAGTCGAGAAAGATGATCAGCCACCGAGTTCTCACTTCCCTTCTTGTCCTTGATCTCCAAATCGAATTCTTGAAGGAGGAGAACCCATCTAATCAGTCGCGGTTTAGCCTCTTTCTTGGACAGCAAGTACTTCAATGCGGCATGGTCCGTGTAGACAATGATCTTGCTACCCAAGATATAAGGCCGCTAACAACTCCTTCTCCGTAGTCGTGTAGTTAAGTTGAGGGTCGGCTAGCGTCTTGCTTGCATAACATATGGCAGTCGGCTTTTTGTCAATTCGTTGCCCCAAAACCACGCCCACTCCAAAATCAGAAGCATCACACATAATCTCAAAAGGTAAGTCCCAATTAGGACTTTGTAAAATAGGCGCTTCCACTAAAGGTTGATTCAACTGCATAAAGGCATGCTTTCCTTCTTCCTCAATGATAAAATATTTTTCCTTGCATAAAAGAGAAGTCAGTGGTTTTGAGACTTTATCAAAATCCTGAATAAAGCGACGATAAAAATCGGCATGCCCTAGGAAACTTCTAAGTTCCCTTATCGACTTAGGGAGTGCAAGGTCTTGGATTACCTCAACCTTGGCCTTGTCCACTTCCAAACCTTTGCTTGAAACTAAATGTCTAAGCACTATACCTTCTCGCACCATGAAGTGGGACTTCTCCCAACTAAGAACTAGGCATTTCTTAACGTAAACGTCGAGGATTTGCGTTAAGTGCTCTAAGCACGCATCGAAACTCTGCCCAAAAACTGAGAAGTCGTCCATGAAGAACTCCATGCAGTCTCCTATAAAATCGGAGAAGATGGCCATCATGCACCTCTGAAATGTGGCAGGGGCGTTATATAGTCCAAATGACATGCGCTGAAATGCATATGTGCCAAATAGACATGTAAATGTCATCTTCTCCTGATCATCGGGGTGTATAGGTAATTGATTATACCCCGAGTAGCCATCTAAGAACCAATAAAATCCCTGACCTGAAAGCTTGTCAAGAATTTGGTCAATAAATGGCAAAGGGAAATGGTCCTTCTTCGTCGCCGCGTTAAGCTTCCGATAGTCGATGAATACTCTCCACTTCGTCGAAAAGACGCGTCTGAATTTCTTCGCCCTTGTCATTTGTTGTCACGGTGATCCCCGCCTTCTTGGGGACAACATGCACCGGACTGACCCATGGACTATCGAAGATGGGATATATGATACTTGCATTAAGCCATTTAAGGATTTCATCCTTAACGACATCCCATACCTTAGGGTTGAGCAATCTTTGTGCCTCTCTAGAGGGACGAGAGTCCTCCTCTAGAAAAATGCGATGCGTGCACAAAGAGGGATCAATTCCCTTAAGGTCCAACAAGTTCCATCCGATTGCTTCCTTCCTCGCTCGCAAGACCGCCAACAATCTCTCCTCTTGGTCGTGATCTAGCTGAAATAATCTCTCCTCTTGGTCGTGATCAAGAAAAGCATACTTCAGTGTACAAGGTAGCGGTTTTAGCTCGGGTGCCATCTCATTGGAGGGAAATGGATCATCCTCGGGCTCCTCGAAGCTCCTGTCCTCAATAGCCGCCATCGTCTCCTCGATACAACTCGAGATCTCCGGATCCTCGTAAATATCGACGGCGCCTACCTCATCGGACTCGTGTGAAGGATGTCGCATCAACTTGTTAATGCTCACCTTCATCGTGCTATCTCCAACCTGAAAAATAACTTCCCCCTTGCCCCAATTGGTGATCGCTTTCGCGGTAGCTAAAAATGGTCTCCCTAGTATGATGGGAGAGTCGGTGAGGTCCTTCTTAGATTTCATATCCACGATAATAAAGTCTACCAAAAAGTAGCAATTTTTGAACTTAACTATCACATCCTCCACTACGTCGTGAGGTCATCTCACGGATCCATCCGCTAAGCTCAACTCGATAAATAATGGCTGCAACTCGCCAAGTGGACAAACGTCATATACTCCCTTTGGGAGAATATTGACACTAGCCCCGTGTCGAGGAGAGATCGAGTGAAAGTCCTACGCCCTATCTCACAACTAATCATGGGAGCTCCCAGATCACGTCGATTACGAGGAAGCGTACTCAGCATGATGGAACTAACGGTCTAACTCATATGGATACATTTTGGCTTCCTCGTAGGGGTGCAAAGTCCTTTCAGGAACTTTGCGTAGGATGGAATATGCTGGATGGCATCTACTAAGGGGATGGTGATAAAAACCTGCCTAAAAGCCTCTAATAATGTGTCATCACTATCACTCGTAGGGACTCTAGGCCGGCTCAAAAGCTGAGGATATGGCACCGGAGGTTTGTAAACCTCGGGATTGGGCTCTGCCCTACTCTCCTCATCGGGTGCCTCCTCATCCTCGGAGTCCTCCTCCGGAATAATCGTGAGAGATTGACGATCGTCCCTCTCCTCAAGCGGGTCCTTGTGGCGCTTGTGTTCCGTATGAGGATCCACTAAGACCTTGCCGCTCCGTAGGCCCGATATGGCGTGTGCCTCCTCCGATGCACCATCAATGCGAACTTTGTTCACATTGTGGGTGCGGCTCGACGATGCTTGACCTACATTCCTGGGATTTGCCAAAGGTTGGGAAGGTAATTGATCAATAAATTCAACACGCTTACCCTTCCTTTGCTCGGTAGAAGCATCGAAGCATTGGGCTTTAGCCCCTTTCGACTCGGTTGAGTCGGTCACTAACCTCATTCAGTTTACTCATCATTTGTGCTAATGCACTCATGACGGGGTCAACTAAAGGTGCCGGAGGTGGGACAGCCTGTGGCGGTGTGACCGCTCGGAGAATACCGGGGGCGAAAGATGTCGGCCTCGGGTTCCCCATGTGCTGCGGCGCGGATCCGTAGGGCTGATGATATGACGTGTGCTGCCCGTTCCGCTGCTGCGCATAAGTAGGGTTATGAAAACTAGAATAACCCTGATTCGGGTTGGTCGACCTACCCGCCTGGCTCAAACCTGGATATGTAGTAGTGTTTGGCCGAAATGAATATGGACCTTGGATTTCCATCACGGGGCAATCCAGCCCTATGTGCTCAAAACTAGAGCAATGCGAACATGGCGAGACATCAACATGTGAAACTAGCGCGAGGCAATCAGAACCCGGTCGGATCTTAAGCAAATCCATGATCAAGTTCTGGGCTTCCGTCAGTTTCTCAATATTATCTAAAAAGCATACTGTCTCTGCCGCCGTCGCGTCCAACATCCCTCCCTTAGCAGGGGCGCTCCGTCCTCCGAAGGACTTAGCCACATGATGGTGGCTATTCTCCGCCACCAACTCGATCAACTCGAGGGCTTCATCCTCATACTTGCTCATGAACATGCCTCCACTGGCGACATCGAGCAAGTATTTGTCAGGTGCACCTAAACCATCATAAAAAAATCTATTAATCTCATGTTTAGGTATACCATGATGCGGGCACTATCTCAAGAGATCCCTAAGTCTCTCCCAAGCCTCATAGAAAACCTCACCCGGCCCTTGTGAGAACTCGCGTATGGCGCGTCTCATGGCACTAGTCTTACCTACTGAGTAGTACTTACGCAAAAATACATCTTTCATGTCTCTCCATGAATCGAACTCGTGGCCCAAGGTGAAAAACCACTCGTTTGCCCTTTCATTAAGCGTGAAGGGGAAGAAGCGCATCTTGGCCATCTCGGAGGGGACATTGTGGAATTGGTTGAATTCGCACACCTGGCTGAACTCGTCCACATGTCGATATGGGTCCTCCGATGGTAGTCCATGAAAAGTGGACAAAAGGCCAAGAATATGTGAGTCAATTTTAAAATTCGCACCTCGTTGAAGAGGCGCATTGACTCGCGTAGTCTGCCTTTGGACGACCGGTCTTGCGTAATCGCTAAGACGTCGTCTCACTATCTCGGCAGGAAGAGGGGCGTCTATCGGCTCTCCTCGCCCTGGTGTGGCGATGGCTGGAAGGGAATCACTAGAGGCCTCCGATGGAGCTCTAGAATGCGTGGATGTAGCGAAAGAGGTCCTCATACAAGGCGTTGTTCCTTGTATGCCTCGTGGGTCGCGGATTATGATGTCCTTGTCGTCCTCCTCGGTTCCTAGGATGCCTATTCATATCTAAAGCCAAAAAGATCATAGAACAACAAGTATATATATATAAGAAAGTCAGAAAAGGGTGAGACGAAAAGGATGATGTCCGAATGAAAAATGCTTCACTTAATCCACCTAAAAGATAGATCAAGCTACACACTATCAAAAATCACGCCAATAAAGATAATAATACTAATAAGTCACTGATAACAGAGAATGAATCTCAGATATATCAATATCGACGTCTCGAATAGGTGAAAAAACAAAATAGACTACCAAATTTGCACCAAAACTATCAAATAATGGGCAAAATTAGGTAATCTTACCTCGCTATACCTTTTCCACCACTGATAGGGTCTGATAAAATCTCTACAGGTCAGTAAACAATAGAAGACAGAAACCTAAATATAACCACGAAATCAAGCAATCAAATCAATAACGCATGATCCCCGACAACGACGCCATTTTGACAAAGCGTTTTCGTGTGGTCGTTAAACACACAAAACGTAAGTCAAACAAAATTTATAAAATAGAACTCACGAAGATAAGATATACAATCAAGTAATGTGTAAGTATCGTGTCGATCCACAGAGAGCAGGGTTGACTTTAATTGCAGAGTTCACTTGGTCAAACTTAGGTTTGAAAAGGTCTCCAAGAAGTAAAAATAAGATGTGATGAATAGAAATGATATAAATAGACTAAATAAGAAGCTTTAAGAGTTCAATTCTCGGGTTTGACAAAGAAAAGTCAAAAGTCAAAGTCAAAGTGTTGACTTTGACCAATAATAGGTGTTCTGTAAAATCGGAGAATCAAACAGTGTCAGAAGATTACGAAAATTATATATAGAAACTAGAGAGAAAATAGAATTTATTGATATAAAATTCGTGATTTTTAGATATGAAATGGATTTACTATGAATTATTGAAAATCAAATGTCAGAAAATCCCTGAAATGAACACCTCAGAAGAAATCTTCAAATTGACCGGTCAAATGAAATCCAAATCTTGAAATTTATATATCAATTGAAATCTAAGAACCAGAGGAATCTAAGACCAAAATGATCGAATTCCGATTTGTAAATTAAAAGTAATTGACCCCGAAAATCAACATTTGACTTTTGATAAAAGATGAACAGTTCTCGGTCAAACATTAAATTGAAGGGCCAAATAAACTCGGAATTCAACGAATTTGCTATCCACGGAAAGCTGATGAAAAAGGAAATCTAATGAAGCCAAAATCAAGTGATTTGGAATTATAATCAGAGAGATATCCTATTTTCAAAATCAGAAATTTTTCATACTCAAATTTGGGGAAAATGAAGAACACTAAGAACTAATTTACAAAATTGAACTTCTAAATCTAATAAAAACTCAAATTACCTCTTGATAATAGATCAAATCTCACTACTAACCTGATTGCCACAAGAATGGAGCTTCAATTCTCGTGGATTTAAGCGAATTTGCTCGGATTCTTCCTCATGGACATTTGGAATTCAAGGGGAAAATTCGATGAAATCAAGGGGGAATTTGCGATCAATCCTGCTCCAATTGCTTCGCAATCGAGTCTAAACGCGGGGGGATCATGAAGAGCTTAAGACCTTTCTCGAAATTCGCTTAATTACCTTCATGAATCGATCAAAAGTTGAGTTCAAAACAAGAGAAAAACATCAGTTTTAAAGGGAATTTTCGCCCGAAATTTACGGCCGTTTGATGAGGTCGTGGGAGCTGATTGATGGCGTCATGGGAGCGGTTTCACTTGGCGTTGATCGTGGCTTCAATCCTGCGACGAATCAGCCCCGATTTGGCGGGGAATTAGCCCCGATCGTGGGGCGATTGGGCCACGATCGAACCGCGATCGTGAGTCCGTCTTAATCGTTGTCGTCTGATTTGATCAGGTACGTTGGGCGGTCCCAATCTCACGATTTTCTTCGTCCGTCCGATGGAAATCTGACGCTCCATGCGTCGCCACGATGAGAAGAAGATCGGGGAGTATCGTTCCCGTCCGATGGAGATCGAGCGATCGCGATGTGTCCACGTTGTGCCTCCGATCGCGAAAGATCGCGACCGTCCACGCAGTGCCTCCGATCGCAAAAGATCGCGTCCATCTAATGAAGATCCGATCAAGACCATGATCCACCACGATCAAATCGCGATGGAAATCAGACGCTTCGACGCCTCCACGTGACATCAGGTAAGCACGTTGATCGCCTTTACTTACACGTTATTTCCCGCACATGATGATTTGATGATCGCGTGGACTCGGGTCCACGCGATCTCCATCGTCCTGACCAAATTCGACGCCTGCCGTGCGTCCACGTCGCCTGCAAAAGGTAAGAAACATGTGGGACAGAGTCCCACACGGAAGAAAATACGGCGAAATGTTAGGTTAAAACGTGGGGCGCGGTAACGCATTTGCGTTACCGCCCCAAACTCCTAACGAGGGCCCACTATCCCGTGGGCCCTCCATATGCCGACCCCCCTTCGCCACGTGGCGCCCCACACTGGCGTCCGCATGGACACGTCCGCGTGGGCTCCTGCCACGTGTCTGCGCCACCTGCGCCTCGCGTGGGCCACGCGAGGCGCAGCCACATGGCCTTAGTGCCGTGTCGCATCTGCGCGCTGGTCCCGCGCGCCACGTCAGCTCCACGCCACGTCAACATCGCGGTGTTGAAAAATAAAAACCCCCTTTTTTGATTTTTTAAATAAGAAAACTTAATAAAAATTATTTTTAAAAATCAGATAAAAATCGGAAAAAGGACATAAACTTCATAATTTCATAACTTAAAATATACAACTCCTTTTTAATCCAAATTTTCTCCATTGGATCACACATTTCTTCCTTTTTAACATCATGTCATTTAAAATATATTTTCAAAGAAGAAATTAAGATGAATTAAAATTACTTAACTCATTTCTTAATGAATCTTCTAAATCATAAATTCATCTTGAAATTATCCTTCAAAACATGCACTAAAGTCAAAATCATTCAAGAAAAGAGATTAACTGCTATTAATTTAAACTTTACAAAAGACTAATCATCCATCAAGCATGAAATTATCCCTAATTTATGCATAAATATCGACTTTAGTGAAATGACATACCAATGGAGAAAATTCCTAAAAAGTACGATAACATGCATTATATTCTCATAAAATAAGCATGAATATGAGTTAATTAGGATAAGAATTTAAGTTATAAATGCATGTTATCACGCACCACACGATCTCCCATCATGCAATATTTTAAATTGATGCATGACCACACTTACTCGTGTGAAATTTTCTGACAGAAATATCCAGACGACATGCAAGGGGTCATCAAGTGTCCAACAGACAAGAGCACTGATATTTTTTGGAAGCATTTTAAAGTTTTGCATCGAAGGCTATATGATGCACTTAAGGGAATTGGTGACGATCATGGCAGCCAATAATGCATAATTACTGAAGGGGCAGCTGGGCAATTGAATATTGAGGCCCCAAAGAAGTGACCCTTGCAGGGGTCTAACCCCGATGAGACGAAGGATGTCATCGCCCGTTTTATGTGCCTCACTTACTCTCCTTGGAGCATCATCGACCACAAAGTTGTCAAGGAGTTATGGAGATATGCGACGCAGATAGAAGTAGATCTCCCAAGTGCAAAGGTCATAAAGTCATGGACAATTAAGATGCGTGATAAGCGTAAAACCGTGGTCGTTGAATGAACGATTTTATGTATCAAACAAAATTTATATTCAACTCTTCGAAACTGATTTTTAAATTAGAACAGTGGCAAGTCGAGGTCGAATCCACAGGGAGGAAGGTTAAGAGATTGAAATCAGAAACTATTTTTTTGGTATTTTAGATTTAGAAATCGAAAATGATCGATGGAAGGAAGAAAATGTGCGTGGAGATGAAGTGAACCGAACAAGTGCTTCCAACCTCTTTTCAGATATTGGAAACCCTTGATCGACGGTGGAAAAGTGATTTTTAGGGTTTTTCAATGAGAAAATGTTGATAACAGATGATGAAATCAGAAGAAACAGATAGAAACCGATCCTAATCTAAAGATTCGTGATGAAAATACGATCTAGTGATGCTCCCTAATCAAACATACCTTCAAGAGCCGTATATTTCGCCCAGACTTGGCGTCTTGCATCCAACACGAAGAATGAATAGAAAAGGGAAGAAACTCACTGAGAATGAAGTTCAACACATGAACAATGATCCATCGTCGCTTTCTTTCCTTCTGGCTAGCCAATACTAGAAGCAAACAACAAAAACATTGATAACCCTAATTTTTTTGTCTCTGAGCCTAAATCGATCCCAGCAAATTCGTGGAGCATGAAATGACGATCATGCCCACGAAATTTCAGCCCCTAACTCCATCCAGATCGTCGGATATCAGGCTTTTAATTTGGATCATTTCTGACCGTTGATCTTGTTTCTCTCTCCTCCAATCGCGCCGGTCAACCCGCTCCCCACCGGTCAAACTTCGCTGAGTCACACACTAAAAAAAAGAAAAATTAAAGTTTAAACGTTTTCACTCTCTCTCCTCTCTCTTCTCCACTCTACTCTCTCTCCTTTCATTTTCTCTCTCTCGTAGGCAGAAGGAGTTGTCGCGGCGAAACAAGGAGAGGAAGAAGAAACTCCTCCCGCCTCTCCTCGTGACTGAAAAATTTTCGTTGCAGGAGGGAGGGAGAGAGGGGAGAGAGAGAGAAGAAAGAATGAGAGGGAGAGAAAGGAGAAGAGAGAAGGAAGGAGAGGAGAAAGAAGAGAGAGATTATGAGAGAGAAAGAAGAGAATGAAAGAGAAAGAGGAAGAGAGTGAAATGGGGGGGAGAGAGAGAACTCCTCTCGGGAGATGGAGGAGAGAAGGGGAGAGGAAGAGTTAAAGAGGGAGAGAGCTGGAGAGAGAAGAAAGAGAGGGAGAAGAAAACGGAGGGAGGAGAACTCCTTCTCGCGACGGAAATTATTTCCGTCGCGAGAGGGATCACGCGCGCGCGAACGAAAGAGAAAGGGAGAGAGAAATAGAAAGAGAAGGGGAAGAAAGAGGGAGAGAGGAGGAATATCCTCCTCGCGAGAGAGGAGGAAGAACAGAGGAAGAGAGAAACAATTTCCTCCTCACGAGAGAGAGAGAGAGAGAGAGAGAGAGAGGAGGGGTCTCCCTTCTCTCACATATATATATATTTATATTTCTCTCTATTTCTTTCTTTTGCCTTTTTAATAATTTTCATTTCTTAAAATATTCCCAAAAATTATAAGAAATCTAGGAAAATATTAATGTACTCTTAGAAATAAATTCATTCAATAAAATCCATGATAAAAAATGCACTTTCTGAATATTCTCATGTCAATAAAGGCATTTAAAATAGAAATTTCATTCTATAATAAAATAAAATTATATTCTTGATAAATCAAAATCATTAAATGCTCATAAAGTAATACTAAATTATGAAAAATCAAGAATATCCTTTAAAACATAGAAATTATCAATTTAATCATTTTAAATCATGATAACATGTATTTATGATTTTTTTTCAAAGAATAAATGCATAAAATGCATGATATTAATGCATAAAATTGCATGTTATCAATGCGCCAAAGGATGAAAGAGAAGATTGCAAAGGGGTTCAATTCAGTGCATCATGTGATGCTGACAGCAGATGCATGGACAATAGAAAATGGATGTGGCTTGTTGGGTGTCACAACGCATTGGATTGATGCTACCTAGGAGTACCGTGAGTGTGTGTTGGCAGTTCGAGAGCTTGCGGGGAAGTATGACGACGAAAGTATGGCATCTATACTACTTGAAATTATTGAAGAGTTTAAGTTGTAGGCTAAGGTTAGTATTTCTTGGATAGGTATTAATTTCTCATAAAATATCAATTTATCTTTTGAATCTTTTATCAACTCAATCTCACATTCGTATTTCAGGTTAGTGTTGTGACGATTGATAATGCGTCCATCAATAAGAAGATGATTTCTATGATGGTGGAAAAGTTGAAAAGAGAAAATAAGAACTTCACCGCGAAGAGGCACATATCATGCTTCGCACATATTTTGAACCTCGTTGTTCACTTCGCCATTAAGAGCTTTGATATCCCTTCTGCTTCTCACTTGATGGAAGAAGAAGGCGACGAGCAATTGATGACTTTTAACTATGCTAGTGATATGGATGTCGAAGAAGATGTTGATGTTGGTGCTTCAACATCACATCAATGCATAGGCAACATGTCACACTCGGCGAGGCAGTAGAAAAAGTTAGGACATTTGTTCGGGCTGCCCGCAATGGTAGCCAATGAAGGCTTATGTATGCGAAGCTATGAGCTGACTTGAAGATGTTCGATAGTAACCTCCTCGAATTAGACTGTCCGACGCAGTGGAACAGCACCTACGATAGGCTTTGAGCCGCCATTGAGAAGCGGGCCGTCCTGGACGAAGGAACATCCCATTTCAAGACAAATGGGAGGGAGACAAAGATATCAAAGGACGAGTGGGAATTACTACGAATATTTATTGATATATTAGAACATTCTCCTTCACCACTCAGCATATTTGTCAAACAGTCGCCCCAACAATCACCGACGTATTATTTATTTTGCAAGTATGATAATAGAACTTAATAATTTTCTTTTTATTTTGCATCTCTTTTTAATTATTTCATGACTTAGTCTGATTGCCTCTCTTATCAATTTATCTTATAGGAGCTTGATTCGCATATGAGCAAACGTGATCAATCACGTTGAAGCATCAAAACTCTTCGTAGCGGTGAAGAAATTGGGAATCGAGGAGAAGCTATCGATGGAGCTTGCATGTATGGCTATGAAGCAAAAATTGGATAGGTATCAGCAAAAGGTATGGGAAAATCATGATATCATAGCAGCGGCTCTATTGGACCCCTATGAAAAGGGTTCAATGCTTGATGAAAGGACAAAGAAAGTGGAGATAACATATATTAGGGGCTTCTTACCCTCTCCACCACCAACTTCATCCAGTACATTTCCAGCTTCTACTCCCATCAGCTCTACTACTTCGGAAAGATTGGTTGAAACGAGTTTGCAAGAAGAAAGATGGACCCGCACAATCGACATTGACACCCTCAGAGCAATTAGATGCTTATATGAATGAAACCGTGAAGGATGAGGGGGACCTCGTGCTACATTGGTGGGCTCGTAAGGGGAACATTGCATATCCTGCCCATGCACCCATTGTACGAGAACTCCTGGTAGTATGCGCAACTAGTGCTCCGTCCGAACGTGTGTTCTCTGTCGGTCGAGCTGTGGTCACATACAAACGTGCACGTCTCCTAGCAGAAAGCATCTAAACACTAGTGATCGTAAAGTGTTGGCTTCGGGGGAATAACACCAAGTGGTATGATAATGTTCATGATGAGGATGCCGACATGAGGGTCTTTGCAGATGAAATGGTATGAACATAATATGCAGGGAATTCATCACTTATCATAGTTTTAACATTTAAATGTTATGATTTGTTCACTCATTTTTATGACGTCACCTTGTAGGGGATAAGCAATTGCGAAGGGGCCTCTGATGCTTGACGATCTTCCCAAGCGATAACGAGGAACGTGCATAGGGTTAGGCGATGAGATGACCAAATACCCAATGGGGAATGGTGAATGAGAAAACTTTATATGAAAAATGTGGACCTTTGTAGACGTTTATTTTAAAGTTCTTTTTAATTTAAAAAATTCTAGGGTTTTTTTATCAATTTTTAGAGAGGAACTCTATCAATTTTTTTCAAAAATTACCCACTTAACTAGTTAACTCAGAAATATTTGGTCCTCAAATGTAATACTACTTAAAATGTTAATATTAGTTAAGTTAAAGTCAAAATGTAAAGATTATTATCATGCAATTAATGCACCATTAATAAGATTTACTATCCTTTTCATCTTATTATGAATTGATATAAAAATTTTTGAATATTTTTATATACTAAATGGTTCATTATAGGCTAATTAAAATATTATTTCCCTGACTATTAGGTTTTATAAACTTATCAATCTTACTACAATTGCACTTGTAGTAAGATATTAATCAAATATCTTAGATAATGATTGATCAAATATTAATTCTAATATTATAAGGTTGTATAAAGTAGTTAACTCAGAAATAGTTGGTCCTCAAATGTAATATTATTTAAAATGTTAACATTAGTTAACTTAGAGTCAAAATGTAAAGATGATTATCATGCCATTAATGCACAATTTATGAGATTTACTATCCTTTTCATCTTATTATGATTTTATATAAAATTTGTGAATAATTTTCTATATTAAATGGTCAGTTATAGGTTAATTAAAGGATTATTTCCTTAACTATTAGGTTTTATAAACTTATCAATCTTACTACAATTGTACTTGTAGTAAGATATTAATCAAATATCTTACATAATCGTCAATCAAATATTAATTCTTAAATTATAAGGTTGTATACAATTTTTATTTTTAATAGGATTCAATGAAATTAAAGTTTTAATTTTCAAATAATTATTAATTAAATGGTTAATGAGTTATTACTTCTTCACAAATTATTAGATTTTTTTAAAATTTTAAGATTTATAATTTTTAAAGCACTCATTTGGAAGGAGTGTGCAAAGGTGATCAATAATGCACATTATAATATAAATCATATCATAAATTATTATAACTAAAATATATAATACTTTTATTTTTTAAACTTTATTTAAAATGTTGATTCTCTAAAGTCACATACTTTATATTTTATTCTTTGCATTTCTAAATTGATAATAATTTATTTTCAGGTTTTGTCATCCGTCATTTGATACCATCATATAGTACCAAAACCGTCATCGAGTACCGAAACCGTCATCCAGTACTGTAATCCAGTACCGTCATCCAGTACCATCATCTGGTACCGGAACTATACTGTTAACATCCAGTACCGCACCGGAACTCCACAGTAATCCGATATCCAGAACTGGATGACGGTATCGGGTACTGGGTATTGGTAAGTGGATGACAGTATCAGGAGATATTGGAACTGGATGACGTACCAGATGACGGTAGTCAAACCCTACTCATAAGCCCCTACTGGCTCTCTATTTCTCCAGCCTCTTGTTGTAACAGCTTGCTTCTCGGGTGGCTTGCACCCCAGGTGTTGCGTCTGAGTCTGAGAGCGCACAACAGTCGGCCTATTTTGACCTCATTTGATCTTCGGTTGACTAAAGTTCAAATAGTGTTTCCAATCATTGGTCTGAAAACCTAATTTCTTATAGATTTAACCTTTAACTTGCAGGTGTGCTAACTTAAATTTGTCTCTAATTCAACTTCTGGGAATACATGTTACATTCGTCCTCGACTTATCTTTAGCCCCCTTCGGTTCCAATGTCAAGGCCCCACTCGTTTAGTTTTCCCATAAGAGTCTGGCATAGGGGATTTTTGGACTTCGAGATCTACCCTGCCATCCCCTTCCCTAGCGTCTTTCAATGAATCCCTAGACCTCCCATCTATCCTCCACTCTAGGTATGGTTGGACGATCATGATTGATCGAGATCAGTCGGCAAATACTCGTCACCTCGATCGATCAAATTGATATGTGCGCTGATCGATCATCGATATATCGTCGATCAATCTAGGTTGACGATCATTAAGAGAGAGAGAGAGCCTTGTTTTTCTCTCTATTGGTGCATATAGTTGCCTCTCTCTCTCTACAGGTGGGCGAACACTCTTTGACAAGGACCTTTATTTCCAGCAAGCCATTATTCAACAAGTTTCTTTCATGTAATTTGCAGAACCGATAGTCCTACAATCACTAACTTACACCAGGATATCTCCCTTTCGCGCACATCATAGAACAGCTAGAGTGCATCTGCAATAGTCTTCATCTGGAGGACAAGCATACAAGCAGTTTTTTCTCCTTCTCAACAGACACACACATTGAGGTGACTGTCCCAGAGAAGGAAGAGGTGATCCACTACCTCCGTGCTCAATCTGTACTGGGTGCACCATTTTACCCTTGTGAGCCCCAGTTTGCGAGAATCCCCTGGAAGCCCGACAGCCCTAGTCTCCAAGTCCTTAATCCCTGTCAGCATCCACGCTTTTAAAACGGCTATTTATGGTGACGTGAGAGCATGATTTCGCCCCAACACGCAACTCACAGGTTTTAATGGAAGTCCTCGCAAGAGCAATCTTACGGAGAGGAATGTTCGGTGGCAGTGGGTAAATGGTTGGGGGAGGGCAGGGGGGGAAACAGGAAACAAATACGTAGGCTGGGATCAATGAGGGAAGCCAAGGATGGGCGAGCAATAGAGTAACGATGGACTTGTTATAAAACAATTGCTTTGTAGTAGAGAGTCGAGGTCAAATCGAGTCTACTCATAAACTTGAACTCGTTTTTTTTTTTATCGAGCTCTAGATCATGTCTTGACCTCTCAGTGGATGTAAAAGACGGTACCTAGTACAGAGATGGTGCAAAGTGGGCAAAATGCCGATGTTCCATAAGCTCGGGGCTACTCGAAAAACAACGGGTTTTCGTTCTAGTCAGTTTTCCGAGGTATCAGCGTCGGCTCGGGCTAGGGGCACCGTCGTCAGGAAAAGGCCGCCATGAAAACGTCACAAAACAGAAATGAGAGAGGGAGAGAGAGAGAGAGAGAGAGAGACTCATGTACCTCGAAGTTGCAGTTGGAAGGCCTGAAGCTGCTGAAGGAAGCCGTGATTGGGGGATATCTGAGGCCTCTTGCTTTTGACGAGGTTCAGGGCCTCTTCGAGACTGATCCCGCGCTTCTTCATCAGGTAGGCCACCACGATCGTTGCACTAGAGGACCCAAAACACGAGAACGCTCAGAAAATTAAGCATGGAAAAAGAAAGAAGACGAGGAAACAGAGCGGAACCTTCACCTTCTTGATCTGCCCGCAAAACAATGAACGAGCACGGCGCCGCCCCCTCGCTTGGCTTCGTCGATGAAATCGAAGCAAGCATCAAAATGCTGCGCTAAATTTACCGACGGATTGTCGAGCACTGCCCAAGGGAGTAGAAGCGTCACCGTGGCAACTAATTCTTACAAAAAATAAGACGGCCGGGCGCAAGCGACATATAAGGAACAAAATGTGTCTCACCCCCAATCTTCTTGTACATGAAATCCTCGGGAAACGCAGGATCCAGGGACTCTGCCACAGTCAAGATATGGGTCACATTCGAGGCTGTCAGCGCATCTCTCTTGTGTGCTGCTCCAATGGAGCCCAAGAACAGACCCTGCAGCATCCCATTCTTAAATTACCCCTGTTTCGCATAAGGACTTTAAAATTTGGATCGCGGCGGATCACTGTAACCATTCTCAGGGGAAATCACGGGCAAAAGAAGGAAGTTGACCTCTTCGATGAGGCAAAGGGCGCTGTCCCCTGTGGCGTATTTGACGGCATATAGTCCTCGAAGGACAACAGCATTCTTCTTCTGCCAGTCGTCCAAAGGCATTCTGTTCACTACCGTCTCTCTTTAGAGGGACCGAAGATCCTCGCCAAACGCCTTCTAGCGCTGTAGTTTGAAAGATATTCAATCCCCAATACTCGTGAACTTATCGAAAAGCAACTCTAAAGCCCTTGATAAATGGAATTGTTTCGGACCAGAGATCTCGTAAAGAAAATGACTCGTGCGAAATGGATCGATTCCCCTGGCGCTCCTTCGACAAGCCGGTCGAGTCAATGGACAATTGAAGAGAAGGCAACGGCAATACGATGAAAAGTTTGGAACCGGGAAAGATGAATAGCCTGGATCGATTAGATCGGAAGATCCTACCTCAATTCTGAAGTCGGAGGCCCGGAGATCGAGAATCGAAGATTGTAGGTCGGAAAGCAGAGACGTGGGCTGCTTCGGACGCGGAATTTCAGAGGGGATGGGAAATGGAAGAGCTCCAATTAGTACATCAATGACGGGGAAAGAGAAGTTTGACCGCGAATAGGAATAAAAATTACAATTTTGCCTAATTAGGAAATTAAAAATCGGATTTTTTTATTTATTGGTGGAATGCTGAACGTCGCCCATCAGCTTCTTCTCCTGTTGACATTCTGAGGACGCAAGGCATTTCTCAGAATCTCAGTCCACTCTCCAACGTACAGAGAGAGAGAGAGAGAGAGAGAGATATTTCACATATGGTAGCAGAGGCAGCGGCAAATCGTCTCCCTCTTCGGGCGCCTCGATTGGGCGCTCCATGCCGCCACGGCGCCAGAAGGCGAGCGAATCCTCTCATTTGTTTTTTTCCTCCTCAGTCCGCCTCCGACATTTTGGTTTTCCGGAGAAGGGATGGGAGAAATTTCAGGGCGCCGCGATGCGAGAGCTCGGGGGAGAAGGTGGCCAAGCTTTCCGTGAGCCACAAGGAGAGCATCCGCCTTCCCGATTACTCTGACGGCTATGGCAGGTCCTTCCGGATCAGCGAATTCCTCAATCATCCCTCGGGGACGGAGTCCATTTTGAACGTCAGGGCGTTGCAGAGCGTGGAACGCATCGAAACGGACACCTTCAGGTTTTGTTCAATCTTATTACTTTCTAGAGTTTGTCCTCGAAATTTTCGTGAACTTCTATCGATTAGAATATTATACAGGTGTACTTTGCCGGCGATTCAGTTCTTGAAGTTCGAAGTGGTGCCGGTGGTCGTCCTGCGAGTTACAACTTCGAGCGCAGACTGTATCGTCGAGATGGTGTCTTGCGAGGTAAACGGAAAACTCGAAATCCAGAACCTGTCCAATCTCGAATTTTGTTCATAAAGGATCTGGGATTTTGCAGTTCGGGGCTTCACAAACTGCGGACCAGCAGAGGTTCTCAGGTGATTTTACAAGAGCATCTCATAACCCATGGAACTGAACTGGAAGGCTCGTTCGCACGCCTGACGCCTGGAAAAGTTTTCTGCTGCAGCGGCGATGAGGAATCGCATCACCTGGGATGAAGACTCGGCGGAACCTTCTCTCAATTTCGACGTCGATTTGAGGATAGCCCTTCAGGTTCCGACTTCTTCCAGTGTCCATCGTTCCCTCCTATAATCAGAGAAGATGCATTCGGTGAATGTTGACGCGCAGGTTTACACACTCCCATTCACGATGCTGCCAATATCTGCCGTGGAGACGCCGGGCAACCTGTTAGCCATAAAAAATTTATGTTTTCTAGAATTGGTAAAAAAATAAATTTTAATGCATTAATGGGTGTGGCTCAGGATAATGCAAGGATTGATCGACAATCTCTTTCCCCGGCTGGTGGAGCAGCTGCTCGAAGATTACAGGAGCTGGGTCGAGACCCGCTGCTACAGGTAAGACATGCCGATAATAGAAGAAGGGAACACTCTCTCTCTCTCATTATATTATCTCCTGAAGTAATCGATAACTTCTCTGGAAAAGAAAAAAAAAACAGGGAAAACCTCACTTGATTTACTCTTCAATTTTGATATTTATGAAGAAATTCTTCTCCGAAGTCCTGTGCATTGTGTGCTCTAAAGAAAAAAATCCATAATTCGATGGGTAAGAAGATTTGGCTAGCCGTGGTGACAAATATTAATCTTAGAGATTATGTTACTCTCAAGGAAGAACAATTAACGAGTTTAATGAAGTGGAATTATGTTTTAAAGGACCATTTCCTTCGCCATTATACAATTTCCACATTTGATTAAATGATTGAAAAACTTCAAATCAAACCAAAAGGGAGGATGTTTGATTTTGTAATTTATGGGCAATCTAAAAGATTAATCTCCAGACAACAGGAAAATGATATTCTTGAGATATTAATTCAAGCTCTCTGAACGAGGTAATTGCACGAACACATTAGTACCCATGGATTGATGTGCTTTTGTTCTACTTCTGTGCTAGAAATTCCACTGCAATAACACATTTTTAAGTCAAGGTTATTAAAAGTTTCCGTCCTGATCGATTTGACCCGTTTGATATTGTTCAGGACAGCTGACTGAGAAGGATTAATCGGCTTCTCTCGTAGAGCAGATGAAATAGCTGTAGCGTCAGGATTTTGGGCCATAGTTGGGCGCGAGCCGAGCACCGGGGGCACGGATTCCTTAGCATTCCTTTCCACTTGAGTGCCAAGATTTCCATTGGCAAGAACACATTTCCAACACTACTTGCCGCAATGTAAATTGTTAATCTCTGGAGTCTATACTTCAGAAAAAACAGTGTTCTTCAAATATTCATTTAATTTTATCCGGACAAAAATCATGAGGAAGCCATCAATAGTCATGGCTTTTAAGTACTCGTAATAGAAAATTCCCAATAAAGTATGCCCCCCCCCTCTAAATGTGGTATTTTGGGGAGTTTAATCTCGCTATCTTGATGAGTATGACCCGTTTGATCTCGTTCAATCTGAGGAAGGCGCGTCCCGTTTGATCTCGTTCAATCTAATACCCGTTCGGGTATTAGAGACTTGCGCGTCCCGTTTGATCTCGTTCAATCTAATACCCGTTCGGGTATTAGAGACTTGCGCGTCCCGAAAGCCTGCAGAGGCCGTAGCAGGCAGACGGGACACGACGGCATTGCCTTGTCCATGTGCAAGGGACGGACTGCAGGGGCATCGCGACGACTGAGCTCACCTAGAAAGGAATTAAAATGCTCTTCCACAACATTCCCGCCGATGAAATGGTTTTTCTCGCCCAGAATTTGCTTCTACTCTCCCATCCTGGACCTAGCACCGTTTCCGGCTGATCTATTGTTGATCGTGTCGCAGGTGTTGGTCTTATTTTTTTCTGGCTCTCTCCTCGTTTTCGTTTTTCCCCCTCCCTAATTATTGAATAACTTGATGGAGCCCCTCCAAATACTAGGCGCCTTAAAATGTTCGTCATCCATCTGTTAAATTCTTCGAAACGGGGAGGAAAGGGAGAAACGTTTCACGGCAGGCCGAGAAAGTGCCTTCGGAATGTCAGTGCGAGGAGCAATCGGAGGTCCCCACCCATTGAGATGACGGAAACCCATCATCCTCCAGAGAAGATGAAGGACACCGGGGCCCCGAGAACCGCCGCTCGTCACGATGGAATAATATCGGTGGGCTTACTGACCTTTCGCGCACGGAGAAAGCGAGAAAGGCTAATTAGCCACCTTTTTACCGAGGTGCGATGAGGAAATGGATCCCATCCCTGGAGAGAATGGCTTTGCAAGAGAAAACCTCTGATAATGTAACGAGCGGACGAGAAAGAAAGAGCAGAGGGGATTGGCGATCCATCCATCGTCCTCGCGAGACGCACGTACGCACAGATGCGACGGGGGTGGTGGATCGCAGCTCACACCTTACATTCTCCTTTGATAGAGACCGGACGCCAGCAGGAAGTTTAGAAATGGTAAGGCGGCGCCGGTTCCACGTATAAGTCGTGCGATTTGGATCGAAACTCGATGTTGATCTAGTCGAATCGGATCGATTTTCCTTTTTCTCATTTTTTTTTTCGTTACTCTATTTGCAGTTCCCGCCGGGTCATTCGTCCAGCACATCCCCGACGCGTACAGTTGAAGGTGCATTTTCGGCTCATATACACCGGCGGCGTCCCAGGTCTGGTTAGCATTCCCAATTTTCAACTCGGGAGAGAGGGAAAGCATTCGACCAATCGAGAAGAGATCATCTAGCTGTAGGGCGATCATCAGGCTTCTTTGTTGGATACTTCGTGACTCCACCTCCCCCGTTGATTTTTAGTTTCTGGGATGACGATTATCTTCTTCCGTTGATTTTTAGTTTCTGGAATCAACCCACCCTCTCGAGCTCTCATATGTCTTCGTCCCGTTCTCACGCCCACCGACAGGATTCAACATATTGAAGATTCCAGAAACTAATTGAGAGCTTCTTATTCGGCTGAGGAAGAACGTGAGGAGCACCAGCAGCAGAAGGTATAGAGACCTGATTCGATTTGCTTCGAATGGAACACGACGCAAAAAAAATCAGGTCGAAATCAGACCAAGTCTAGAAATGTGAATCAAGATCAAAGGAGCAGGGAGAGCAGATTCTACGACTCATTCAGTCTCTCCATGGTGGGCCTTCCACCCATCATAAACGGTGACAACTCGGCAGATTCATTTGACGTAAAGATAATGAGAATATTAGTAGAATAAACTATAGACACAAAAATCTATAATATATTGCTCGAGAAATCTTTATTTTTTGAGATTTCAAGAGGGCTGAATACCAAAACTCTGGGTGACCCGCATAAGCATGCCCCGTTCCATCAAAGTGTTTATGAGCAACTAAAAGATGCAATATAAGCAACGTGGGAGATGAGGAGGAGGAAGGTAGATAAAGAGTCCTTAGAATATGAAGAGTAAGGGACACGTAGTGAGATGGTGAGACATCATGAGAGATGGGTCCATTGAATGGGCTTGAAGAATGATAACTCTAAATTATAAAGTTAAATTCAACCGTGATTTACTATTGTTAGGCACTAATGAGACTCTAATTATAAGAATATTCACTTCTTTAACGCCGAATATGGTGTAAAAATGAATTGTGTCCTATCATACATCATCTTATATATATTTTGGTTATATTGTGGATCCAAACCCACCTGACTTTTTTACGAGCAATATGGATACAATTACATAGGTACCCAAATAGAAAGCATCTATACAACTCATTGATGAGACAAAAGAAAAAAAAAACTTTTCGCCGACTTCTAGAGCCAAATGAACCCTATTTTCATGAAGAAAAGTGGTTAACAAAGTGGGCCCATTTTCTGACGACCTTCTTTAAGGAGTTATCTCAACCCCCTAATTAACCCACTCTTTCATTTTTCTTGTGCTATTCGAAGAGAATCAAAGGGATGGATGCATCTCTACCCTTGATTCTAAACAAGATGCATCTCCACCATTGATGAATTTACCACTAAACTCTCTAACCTATGAATTCTTGAATCATTTCTTTCTTTTTGGCTTTTGGCCTTCTCCTAGCATCAAGCTATCATGAGGAAAAGGAGAGGTTTAAGCCCACACTTAACATTTTTGGTGTCCAAGTTTGTCGTAGAGGCAAGATCAAGTGGATGACCAAGATTGTAATGAGTTAAGCATCACTCGGCCTAATACTAGCATCACAATAGGGCTTGTGAGAAGATTTATATGTGATTTTCCTCTTCTAATTCCCCCATAGTGTAGTTTTTTTTCCTTTCTTATTAAGTAGTTTTATCATCATTTATGTCAAAATCATCTTTATGTTATCAATATTTCAAAAATCATTGTGATCCCTTTCTTCTTCTCATTCTATTATTAAACTCATCCCAAATTCCATCATCAATCTTAAATATAATTATGCATACAAATAGAGATTAAGATTCACATTCTTATCTCTTTTTACCGTCTCAGACTTTCATATTCTCCATCTCTGCTCCTAGATCACCTTCTCTATTTATGTATATATTCCACCTTTAAAAGTTACCAATCTCATTACCTAGGCTCCCCGAGGATTCGACCCTCAGTTTTCCATTACACAAAGTGAAGAATTCAAAATATTTTTACATGAAATCGATTGAAAATAATAATAATAATAAATACCTTGAATTTGACTTCATTAAAGATTAGGCAAACAGGTTAGCTCAAGAAGGCCTAGTCGATAGGCCCAACAATGATTTCATAGTATAAGTCAAACACTAGAAAGAATTCCTCTAGAAAGTTATCCATGCTATAATTTTTTTATGAAACAAATGGCAATATTAGTACTATGCTTTATCCTCGTCTATATAGTTGAGTCCCTTTGTAGTTACTTCAATGAGTTGTCTTTTAATTTTCAAAGTTTTGTTCCGATTGCATTAATTAATATGAATTTTCTAAGAGATAAATGTATTAAAATAAAAGAGAGCAACAATCAATTTGAATTAATTTTACAATGAAGCATATATGGTGATGGGCTAATTTCATGCAATCCTAAAAAAAAAACACAATCATGGGTTAAAACAGTTCTAAAAATTTTAAGTTGATGATAAATTCTAGAATAAATAGTAAATAAAGGTTGAAATCTATACAGAATTAAAGTTGCCTTTGAGATATCTTAGAGTTCAATAAATTTGGACAATGAAATTGGGTTGAGAATTTTGAGAAACTATTACATTTAGATATTATATATATTTATATATTGAATTAATCAAAATGAAGCAAATTTATGAAGCTACATAGAGAAAACTAAATGTGAAGAGAGAGAAAGTGATGAAAAATTGATGAAATTCTACAAGTTAACAATACAAAATTGAAATCCAAAGCTAAATGATGATATATATTATGGAAAGCCCAACCCAAAAGACCTAAAAATCACGTTGAAATTGATCCAATTATTCACTTGTTCAAAGGATTTTCATTCAAAGATTTTGAGATAGAATTTTAAAGTTCAAGCAACAAATGCTTTCAAATTTTATAAGCCAATTAGTCCAATCTTTGATAACAAATGACTAGTGATCAAAGAAAAGTTCAAATTTACTTAATTGATAATTAGTTTAAGTATAATTAGATAATAAGGTTAGAAATCTACAAAGAATTATGAAATTCTCTAATTGGATGGTGAATTTACTAGGGGTAGTGACTTAGTTTCTTTGAATATTTATTTTTTATAATTATTTTATGAATTCGTTGTTTATCTACTCAAATCCTCACATTGCCCGAATAACATATTTTTGTATACTGGATAGGGTATCCAAACCCCAATGCTAGTCCCAAGCGGAGACTGTCTCGCTAGAGTCACTCCGCACCTTGTTAATCCCCCAGTATCAATTACTAACTGGTTAGGTTAGTCTAATCAAAGTTTAAATACGAACTTTCAATCTAACTCGCTCACACTCTCAATTAGTGACCACACTTTGTTGTTGTCCTTTAATAGGCAACCGCTCATCGTGTCTCCCACGGGGCAAGTCCCAATGCTCCACATGCTGCTCCCTACTCCCTTTGAGGACGGCCTACCTCTCTAAAGTCTTCGAGTCTCGTCACTCCTCCAAGTAGGTCACTTGTACCTGGTCCCTGGTGATCTTGAAAGGTAGAGAGCAAATACACTTTATGTTGAATTTTTTGTCAACTCCCTAGACTCATCCCGTTTAACACAAATTCTCTAAGAAACCCATGCGTAATACTAACTATTCCTAGTTCCTAAAATAAACTCGCATGACGTATAGATATAGAAATAATATTAAAACTAAATCAACGATAAAATATAACAACTAATAATCTAAATATAAAGTGCATAAAATATATAAAGGAAATGGTCTAAAAACATAAAGAACTCCTTGAATAATTCATTTAAATTATGCCTTTGACTGTGACTTCTGTCTTTGACTTTAAACTTTGACTGATTACTTGACTTTTCAAGCTGAATTTTGACTGTCTATTGAACGCAATAGACAGACAAAGTCAAATTGATTCGATTTTAAAAGTAAAAAATGAGTCAATTTGGACTCATTCTTGAAGCTGAATTTTTGTCTTGGAATTTTATATGAAATTCTAAGGCAAAACTTTAAAGTTCAAGTAGCAAATTCTCCCAAAAATCTTGTCAAAAACTTAATTACTTGTGATCATTGGGTGCAAAAATGAGTTAGGAACATAAATTGATCAAGAATTTCATGTAAAGATAATCTAAAGGTTTGATTGGTCAAAGATTTCTCCAAAATTGTTTTTTTTTTGTTGAGAAGAGAGTATGTTTATATGTAACATTGGGCTTGGTAGTCCAATTTTCTCTTTAGATAAAATCGAGTGACGGGATTGCACCATGTTGCCTCTTAACCCATGAACATTATGGTTAGGTCCCAATCTTTGAATCATGATTGGGGAGATTAGAAGATGCCACATCCGCTCCATTAGAAGCCAATCGGATCTATCAAATCCTACCTATTATAATTCCAGTGGCCAATTCCCCTGATTCATAGTGAAATAAGATCAAATTTTGCCTAATTAGTGGTCTCCACAAACCCCATCCCCTTTAAGTGATCATACAAGGCTGAGATCCAATGTCATTTTGATGATCCAACATTTTGCCACGTCACTTGAAATCAAAAGAAAAGATAATTTGAGTTTTAACTTGAAGAAATTGCATGCATGGCATGCAAGCTCAGTGTGCACAATATAGAGTCTTATAGATATTATGTGACCTATAAGCCAAATCACTCTTCCAAGGCTGAAGCTTACAAGACAATGACAAAAACAAAGAAGGCTCTTCACTCCAATGTAGACGATTTGGCTGCATCAAAATGAGGTCATCTTCAAGAGGAGACAGCCTTGATGGATAGAGTAGTCGACAATGTCAAGGGTGTTAGTTTGTTTTAGTTTTAGGAGGGGATGAATGACAAAGTAATTAGCATCTTCCCGCAACATTGGGACTAGTATTTGAAGAATAAGTGGTACTCGAGCTGAAGAGGAGGCCAATTTTCGCAAGGATTTCCAAAAGTTTAAGCTGTAACCAAAAAATAGATAGTAATTGAACGTGGAATTCATCGTGTCAAGGTCAGATAGAGGTAAAATGCTTGCCAAATCTCTTTCTGAGTAATGTCCAGAAGAGGTTAATCTTTTGATATAAAATAAATTCCCAAGAAGCGATGAAACGCGGAACTCTGGATCCATGGAAGCAACAGCCGAGGATATTAGGAAAGATGAAGTTGAAGTGACGGCGCACACTGACGAATGCATTCTTGAAAGGGATGCAAAAAGTTTTTACGGCGATTAAGAACTTATCAAAAAAAGTCATACATGAAGTTAAAGCTACAAAACAGATGTGAAATGATACTTTTGGGATTCACAGCCGGCAAAAATATTCTCCTGACGATGGATTGCGTAATTCATCTCTCACCTTAATTGCTCTCCCTTCCACATGTCTCACCTCCCATCTCTCGACAGACAGTAAAACGTGCTACATACATGGCTACGTATGATAGATAGGATCGCGGAGGATTCTATCATACGTTCTAATTACGCAAACAGACGGAATCGCTTCAATTCAACCTTGCGAATGCTTTGGTTCTCTTCATTAGTTTATCTGAATTATGTCACAGAAATGCGCGATGTAACTTTGTCCTCTGTCATAAATATTGCCATGTGGGTGTGGGTCTGTCTCTGGTTGGACGACCATGAAAATGCTGAATGGTGTCATTTTTTGAAGTTTTAAATCAATGATCGATGCTTCTTGGGCCCATATAAATCCCTAGTCATATTTTTGTTTGATTTATCCTCTTATAAAATCCATTAATATTTCATATTACAACAATCTATAAACGTCTTCGAATTTGGCAATCATATTATTCGATGATTAGAATCAGCCATACAATGTTCTTGTTTCTTTTTTTAAAAATGTAATATATATTTTTTTAACACTGCGACCAACGAAGAATAAAGTTATTTTCTTTAACTACTTACAACTGTTAAAGAATTTAATTTGATGAAAAATTAAGTGTTTATTTTATCTGCATATAATGATATGATTTTGTGTCAATTTTTTTGCGCTTAATTTTGTGTCCATTATTTATTTGTATAAAAAAAATCCAACACAATGAAAAATAAGCGCTTTTAATTTGATTTTTCTCTGGTTATGATTTTATTTTTTGGTGAAGACATTGAATAATTGACTACCATCTTAACTACTAGTGACTCATCCATAGTCCTTCCCTTACCCTCATGAGTATACAGATTCATATAGAGTTCTTCATCAACTGTGCATGGGCGTTCCAATTAACTCTAGAACATCAAAGACAACAGATGATAAGAAAACTTAGGAAACGTGACGGCTTTTGACTTCTCTATGTTTCTTCGTTTCTTCATTTGAATTGATAGCCGGAATCAAACTCCGATTTGACCATGAATAACATTCTTGCAGAACCTGATTTTATTTTATGGGGGATGCTTCATCGCGTTCCAGCGAGTCCTACCTTAATCACCAAGAAATAAACAAGTCTGAAGTTCAAGATCCAGAGAAGACAACAAAATTTCAAGGCACTCTAATGCGGGTGACAGATGGCAGTGATTGGCAGACAGCATGGCCAATGACAACTGACGGCTATAGCGATTAGCGTCACAGACCTCAATTCTTGCCCCAGAGAAGACGATAAAATTTCAAGGCACTCCAATGCCGGTGACAGATGGCAGTGCTTGCTAGCCAGCGCGGCTATAGTGACAACCCGGTGGTCATGGCCTAGCGACTCTGGCGGTGTGACGACGTGCCGAGAGTGATCTGCACAATATCAGTCGTTATCTCGAAATCATAGAGCTCATTCATGGGAATCTCTATAACCATATTTCCCTGCTGTTAGAGTCATGGATTTATCTGGAAGAGATACCGCCGTAGATGATGATGACCAACCCTGTACGTGGGGGTGAGGGATGGGACCCCTTCCTGTCTCATTCCCATCCTAAAAGAGTTGGAATTGGCAGTCTCTAGACATTGTAGAGCCCGTTCTGCGGGGCAGTCACTTAAAAGAGTAAAGAATCAAATACCCTTCCATGGGAGACTGTTCGATTCGTTCGACACAACAAATACTCGGGAAAAAATGATATTTGAATAAAGATCTTAGGCGGCGACGACTGGGACCCAGAATCAAAAAAAAAAAAGGGAAGGCTGGGTTGGATGTCTTTCCGTTAGCAGCCGAAAGACAGACTAATTAGATAGACAGAGAGAGAGGAAAAACGGCGTCGGCGTCAGGCCGTCGGCTCTGTCGGGGGGTAATTGTTGTTGAATGTGTACTGTTTCTCTCTCTAAACCTTGTCATCGTCGTCGTCGGGATCGCCGGAATCGGAGAGAGAGCCGTGCTTAAGGGACTTGTCGGAATAGGGCCGGCGCTCCTTGCCGCCAGGCTTGGCGGAGGCGTTGCCGTACCAGACCATGCCCATGACGGCGAGCGTCATGCCCAGAACAACGTGCACGTTGAGCCCCTCCTTGCCGAAGAAGATGAACCCCATCACAAGCACCAGGATCGTCTTCATGTGACCCAGAACCTGGAACGATACCGCCGTGAACCGTCCGATGCAGATGAACTGACTCAGATTCGTTCCCACAGCTATCCAGCAGGACAGCACGATCAGAACCTGCACAATCGTCCACCATCATCAATCGCTCGTCCGTCATCCATCGCCACTGTTTCCTACCGGCAGAGTAGGTAGGCGCAACTCACCACGGTGACGGGGGAATAGTCAAAACCGTCGACCCTCTTGGCGGTCAACCAGTAGTCCACAAAGGGGCCCAGCAGGAGCAAGGATCCGGCCTGTACAGGGGCCGTGTGCCCCAGCAGATTGAATGATCCCAGCGAGTATTTCCGCTGCAAATAATGAATATACTGCACAAAGAATTCAACAAATCCGACGAATCAGAGGAACGGATAGACGATGATAGTCATCATGGTAGTGGTGAGGAGTAGACGTACGTATTGCTGCAAGGAAGTGCTCCAAACGGCTATACAGGCTGAAATCAGGCCTTTGGCGTTGACACTCACGTCAGAAACAGTACAGACAGCAACCCCCGCAAGAACCAAAAGTATGCTAAGTTTCGTGTCCCTCGAGTATCTGATCTTATCCAATAGCACCTCCAGCAGACAGGACACCGGGATCATGCACAATTTTGCAATCTGTCCGATGTATAATACGCGGACTGTAATTCATTATAATACTCGTTTTAATATTTTGATTCTTAACAAACCTGATAGAATCCCACGGAGTTCCACATAAGACTGACGTTCATTCCGACGATGGATAGGTTGGCGAAGAGGACGTACTTCAATAGCTCGGACACTGGCAAGTACGTGTTCTGCACATATCCCAGCCACCGAAGAACTAACGTCATCAGAGTCGTCGTCACGAAATGGAGACCGGTCAAAGTCGTCGCTACAAAGCCCACATAGAGATAAGTCAACTCGAAGGTCTTTCTAATTGAAATTCGTTATCCCACGATAAAAGCCTACAAATTCTACAAGTGATAACGCCAGAAAAACTGAAAAACAGAAGGGCTATGGAGCCCTACCGAAGCTGAAGCCGTGAGTAGCCATGAGGGCTTTGTTGACCATGATGATGGCAACGGATGTCACGACGTTGAACAACCACGAGCCGACATCCAGCGTTGTTTTCCTGCTCGCTTTGCCTGCCGGCGCCATTTTTGTTGCCGCTACTCTTAGAACTGTTTGATTTTTCTTTCACCTCGTCAATATCCGCATCTTATCTCTTGGATGGACACTTCGTTCCTGCAAGAATGTGGAATAGTTATGGATTGATGCTCAAATCGAAATCTACCGGCGGACACTTCGTTCCTGCAAGAATCTGCCTGCCGGCGCCAAACTTTATGTAGACCAAAATGGGAGCATCAAGGAGAAGACTACACGCGAAAGACGAATAGAATGAAAAAGGGGATCGTGTGTCTGAACTATCTAAAGATTATTACTTTCGGAAAATCGGAATAAAAATAGCCGGAAAGGGATAGAGATTTGGGGGGAGGCGTCGATCTGATAAATAGATTGACGGCTTGAACCTTTGGGCACGAGATGAGCGAAAATTTCCAATGCAGTGAGGAAGACAGGTGACCTAGCAACTATATGGTCGTCAAGCCCCCCGATTCGCCCCCTCTCCGGCAGATTTCGACAGGATCGGCAGGTATCCGATCAATCGGGACGGGAATTTTCTGGGAAGATTGAAGAAGAAGAAGAGAGGAAAAACTTGCACCTAGCCGTCCACGGCGGTAGATGCAGCGGATGGCGCGGGCGTCACGGATCCGTGGACAGCAGAATCCCCCAAGGGCAGAAGAACAACGACAACAACAAGAAGAAGAACAAGAAACAGAAGAGGAGCTCGCTTTCTCTCCCTATACTCCTTCCGTGGGGGAGGAACGACGAATAGGCGGGCGGAGGGAGGGAGTTAAAGGAGAAATGGTGCTGTATGCAGTCCGAGCTCCTACCAGATCTGGCCTTGGACCTTTTCGGTCCTGCACTCCTGCCTACTTGTCCGAACAATGGAACAAACCCCTGTGGGCCCCGCAGGTTGGTTTTATGACCACGCGCTGTGGGCCCGCGACTCGCCTCCCGCGTGATTCACCGGGACCGACACGACGACGCGTCCCGAGGTAGCCGCTCTTCGGACGTGGCCCGCGTGGCGACGGGCCGTTCCGCGCTTTTGGGCTGACCCACGGACGACCGAGGAACTGCCCCTCACGGCTCACTTGATCACGAGCCGGAAAATACCATTCCCATCTTCGCACGGCAGACAGACGATGACGGTGCTAGAGAGAGATAGATGCGGCGACGATAGTGGTGTTGATCTCTGATGGATAAAGAGAGAGGGGGATGCAAATGAGGAGTCTTGGGGAAGAGAGAGAGAGATGGGGTATAGGGTTTGTTAGTAGAGTAGAGAGTAGAGAGAGAGATGGTGATGATAAATTAGTGCGAGGTTAGTGGAGTGGTAGGGGCGGGAAAGGGACTGGCTATGGCGACTGAGCGCGTTGCCTTGGCGGTAGGAGCGGCGGACCTAACCGGGGAGCGGGCAAGGTCAACTTGGCAGGCCGGCTACGGTCCCTCGGGTATTTGTTTACGAGGATAGACGAATATCCGTCCTGAAAATCATATTTGCATGACGTAGATTCTTACTTTATTTTATGAAGGTCAATAAACCAAACTATTTTGACATGTGATGTGAATGCATGATTCGAAAATGCCGGTCAATCGTGCAAACCATCGAACTAAATACGGATGTGACGGCTCCATGCACAGCTGGTTCTCACTGGTGCTCTTTATTAATATTTTTTTCAATTCAATGGTTTTGACCTTTACCCGAAACCTTACTCCTCAAATCTGACCACTTTCACACGTGCAATTAATGAATTAAGAAAAAGATTCTTACTTTTAATGGGAATTCCATTTAAAATTATTTGGCATCTCTAAATGTAGAGTGCGTAGAGTAATAACTATTTCACGGTCGATGACCAAATGGCCCATAATGTTCCAACTTACCATGGCTTTCATGGCGCGTAGAGTTTTCCATGGCTTCAAATATTTTAGAGGTGGTAGAGGCACTAGCGGACCTTGTGCCGAGAAAAGTTGATGGGCAAGACAGAGGTCTTCCTTTTCCTTGTAGGAGCAAGAATCCATTTGGTGCAACAAGAGCCGGTCCTCGACCTTGTTCCTCTGGTTAACCATGGCTTCAAATACGGTATACGATGTTGGGACAGTGACTTTGACTTTATAATCTTTATAAGCTTCTATACATATAATGTTTTGACTTTGCTCAAACTTTGATGGACAAAACTAACTTCCCATGACGTGTGAAAAATTGGAAACATATAAGTAATGAATAAAAATTGAGGCATATTTCATAGGAATAAAATTCAATCAATAAGATTTTTTTCGGATCTAGTTATAATAGGTACATATTGATTTCATAAAGCTTGTGTTTTGATCACTTAATTGTCCTTCACTAAAATAGACTATTTCATGATAGATAACAAATGGCAAATAATCTAGCAATCCATGAGCATTCGGTGGAGAGAAATATTTCAGAGGTGATTCAGGCACCAGTGGACCATGTGATATCACAAGATAATGAAATGAGATGAAGGTCTTCTTTTTCTAGTACATTCAGTCTTTTATGCATATCAAGTTTTCATATGTACTGACTTGCAAGAAAGAGTTGAAAAGAAATTGACCTAGAAAATATATTGACTAATAACGAGAGAAGTATTTGCATGCCCCCATGCAACATATAGGATGTTTTGAGCTGGTGGAATCACAAGCTACATTGGGCATTTCAAAACTTGCATATCACTATCAAGGAGTACCTTTCCATAGGCAATCCAAGAATGCCCTCATAATGCTTATCAAAGCTTGAGGACAAAATTCGAAGCCTATCAACACTCGTGACCTTTAAATATTAGGCTCGCAAGGAAGGTTGTTAAATTGTACTCATATATTGTAATATGTGGTTTTGCACAACTAATCATTATTTCATTTACTTCATTCTTCATACAAATTTTATCTCACAATTTGTATGGGTGTGATTTGGTCCATTAGGCTCCATTTCTGATTTCTCTCCAATTTTAAAAGAATCATCACCCATATACATTTGATGTATGCTGATACTTCTCATATACCCATGTTTTCTATGCATATCACTCTTTGGGGATCAAGATCCCAATATTCATGGCCATGATTGTTAAAATGAAATTTATTTATTATTATTCTTGTGTGATATTTTTAATGAGGTCCATGAGCATATGCAATGAATACCTTGAGCATATGCAATGAGATCATAATAAAATGATCACTAGTAATTAAAAATATGTTCTAAACATCCATATTGGTGAGATATTTGACAAGGACATCGAATGATCCATTAAGAATAACACTATCTGATCCGACTCATTTGATGAGTACGGGTGATCCTATAGTCATCAGTGTGGAGACACTAAGGATAAATAATGGGTACTCTTTGGAGAAAGAGTTATCTAAATTGATCTATATGAATCACTGAATAGTATTATACCTAACTATGAATCAGGTTGATTTATATCATAAGTGTATATGTGGTCCTCAGACATGAGACACCAAAGATATCTTTTGAATGGACGATTGACGAAACGAATCTGCAAGGTCATTGAATACACATGGACTCACGTCAAAAATAGTTCCAAACTCACCAATTTTAAGAAATAATCATGAGTTAAGGAGTATAGTGGTGACTAAGGGTTGAATCCATGGAGATGTAAGATATTATTGAAGACCTTCTTGAAATTCAATCAAATCAGACAAGAAATTGAGGTGAAAAATTAGGGATTTTGATATATTTGGAAATAGAACTCAAATATGAATCCACAGAATTAAAAATCACTCAATTTGGATAAAGATTCTCGGAGAAATCAAATAACAAAAATCTTATAGAAAATCGATCATGAAGAGAGAGAAATCTGAAATAAAATCTAAAATTAACCTAATCTACGATTCTAAATTGAAATATAATGATATAGGAAGAAAGATTACGAGGAAAGCATGTATTCTAACCCGAGATAGAGCTCGAAATGATCTAATTGATCGCTAGATCAAAGGCTTTTCATTTCCCGATTTCAAAGATGATCGTCGGCATTCAAGAGGCGAAATCTCCCTATTCTTTAAACCACTCCTTGGATATAGAAATGAGTATAGAAAAAGAAGAAAGTGAGAGTTTCAAGGATTGAGATGTCTAAATAGTTCGATAGCTCAAAACATTCAAAAATGCTTTACACCTTCGAAGAACGTGTGTATTTAGAGGGAGAATTAGGCATAACCGTCGGATTGAGCTTTTAATCTTCGATCAACGGCTCTGATGAAACACATATATGCAAATCATTACATTTTAATCGTGTCTATTAAATTGAAGATGAATCACTGAGATTTTGTCACATTGCGCGAGAAGAAGAAACGTGTGCGACGTATGCCATTCAATCTTCATTTGACTTTGTGGATACATCCATGCATCCTCACGGTCCACCAAAAAATTTTAATCTCGTCCGTTATAACTCTTTTGATGAACCTGCTGAGATTAAAATATTTTAAAATGATTCTTCGACGAATCACAATGCGTCGTGTACCCCCTCACTTAAGTGATGATCGACAATCACGATTAAATTGTGCGATCAAGCACTCCATATGTCGCCACGCCACTTGCACATAAAAATAGAAAATAATAGTCCCACATGACGAAGATAATTAAAATTCGACGGGTTTATAAGATATGTGTAATTAGTGAGTTAGCTCAAATTCTGAATCGGATGCTTTATTTCACTAATTACACACACGCACACACACGCGCACACGTGCGTACACACATATGTGTGCGCTACGTGGCCTATTCATACACCGCCACGTAGCGATGCCATTTTCGCCCGCACCACATCAACACGCGATAAAAATCTAATTTTTTTATTAATTCAAAATAAATCCAAATAAATTCATAAAAAATAGAAAAATTCTAAAAAAATCCTTAAAATTTTGAAAATTCATAACTTTTAAAGTACAACTCCAAATTAATCCAAATTTATTTTATTGAATTAAAAATTAAATTATCTATCATTATAAAAATAAGAAATAACAAGAGCATAAATTTTTATTTAAAAAATAAACTCATTTCTCTTAGAAATTAAAACTTAGAAAAATAAATGAGGATATAAAAAGTATTTTCTCTTATTATTTAACATTAAAACCCAATTATAATCTTAAATATAGATGTGAATAATCTACTCTAAAATATATTCTTTAAAAAATATACAATTATCCCTAAAATAGGGCATTTTGATATTATAACTTAAAATTGTATGAAATGATAGATATGCAGTCAAAGTATAATAACATGCATAAGAATGGAATGTTTTATGCCTTAATTTGTATTAATAATTGACGAGACGAGACCGCGAGGTCGTCAATTTCACACGGTCTCGTGTCAAAAATTATACCGAACTTACCAATTTGGGGAATTAAGAGAGAATGGAGGGGTATAATGGTAAATACGGGTCGAATCCACAGGGAATTTAGGTATTTTCGAGATATCTTTTGGAATTTGGTCAAATTGGACGATGAATCGAGGTGAGAAATTAGGGAAAATGGTATTTTTAGAAAGAAGACTTCAAATCGATTCCACGGAATCAAGAATCATCAAATTTGGACTTGATTTCGCGGAGAAATCGAAAATTGAAGTGGAGAGAAATTTCGGACGATCGAAATCGTGATTTTGAATAAAATTTTATGAAATTGAAATCTAAAACCTAATCTAAATGAAAATTAAAGGTAATAGGAAGATAATTAAGGTAAAACTGCTTCCACTAAACCCTTTTAGCGATCAAAACGAGGTGATTAAGCCGATTAATCACCGAAAACGTCAAGATCGTCACGCCGAGCTTCAAGCGTCGATTTCTCCCTCAATTTTCAACCAAATCTTGATTTCAACCCCTCCATGGATGCGGAAATGAAAGAGGAAGAGGAAGGAATCAAGAGAAACGAGTGGATCGGTGTCTAGACAAGTCAATTTGATTGAAATCCAACTCGAATGCATACATCGATGAAGAACACATCTATTTATACTAAATTTGGGCGTAACCGTCCGATCGTTTCGATCGACGGTTACGATGAAATGGTCCACGATGGACCGTTTCAGTTAAGTCCCAACCGTCGGATTGAAGATGGGCGGCCTGGATGATCGCGTGGATGACCGTTATAAAACGCCTCGATTATCGCCCCTTGGATCGCGATCGGACGGCCACGATTCTCCCTGCGCGGTCGAATCTGGACCGTTATAACTCTTTAAATTTGCGCACGTGATTGATGATCTCCGGTGCACCAGCGTCCACTCAATCGACGCATCCCGTTCCGCGCCGTTGATCCAACGTATGTGATGCCGCCACGTCGCGTAAAATCAGGGCCGTTATAACGCCCCTTTAATTGACACGTGTGTTGATCGCGATCAGTGGTCCGTGCTCCACGCGATCGACGCCTGTCGATCGCCCGTCCGCGAGATCTAACGCCCGTCGTCGCGCCACGTCGGACAAGGTAAGTAAGACACAATTTTAGTCCCACACGGACTTAATTAAATGAAACCGTCGGGTTTATAATACCCGACGGTTTCTAAGGGTATGACCCTTCCCATATAGGGGAGGACAAAGACCCATTTTATAAGATAAGTAATATATATATATATATGATATATATAAACGCACCACGTAGGCGCGCTGCGCGGGTCCGCGTGGCTCTGCCACGTGGCCTTGCATGCCACGTCGCACCCGCGTGGGCCCTGCGTGCTTTTTGAATTTTTATATATATATATTATATTTATTTTAATCTATTTTTAAATCAAAAATTAAATCGGAAAAAAATCAAGAAAAAAATCCAGAAAAAAATCCCAAAAATTGTAAAAAAATCATATCTTTTTAAAAATACAACTCCAAATTAAACCAAATTTCTTTCATTGGATCTGAAATTTAATTATCTATCATTCTAAAAAAATTCAAAATATTTAAATAACAAGAGATTTAATTTATATTTCAAAAAAATACATTCATTTCTTTAAGATTTTAACTTTAGAAAATTAAATGAATGTTCATAAATATGATTTCTCTCATTATTTAACTTTTAAAAAAACCATTCATAATCTCAAGTAAAGATGGGTTATAAAATCATTTATCCTTAATTTATCATAATTAACCCTAATTTAGTGCATTTTGAGATTATGACATAAATATGCATAGAATGATAGAAATGCACTCAAAGTATGATAACATGCACATAAATGTAATGTTTTATGCCTTAAATTGCATTAATAATCATGTTTTATCATGTTAAGATTGCATGTTATCAATAATCATATAATTGTATGTTAAAATTGCATGTAATTAACTATGATGTTTTGATTTTAATTTATTAATTTGTATTAATATATGACTTTAAGACGTCATATATTGTATACAACATGCAGTCTTCGGAGATGATGTGATGAGATGCGATAAATTCATATATTTGATCTCTAAGCCTATTGAGATGTGATGAAATCCTTGGCCAAGGTAGTAAAAATATCCTAGGAGTTCTTGATAATTTCCTACATGCATCAGTACTAACTTGACTGACTAGTGAGGGTTTGACAATTGACCATAACCTAAGTCATTCATGAACATCGTGTGGATAAAGGATTATACATACATGGTAACAGATGAAGGAAAGGTTCCATAAGAGAGTTCTTGTAAACTTCAAATCTCATAGAGTATGTGGTGTAGCATGTCACCTAATAAACTAGCAACTCAACTTCTTGATTGGGTTAAATCAATCTTTGATTAATTAATCTATAATTTTTATGTGAATAATTAATTAAGGTTGACCAATAAGATGTTATTAGGTCTATAGAGTTATTAACTAATGAGATATATGAACCTAGAGGGTTACACACATAAGGTCTATGAATATTGGTAGATATAGACATAATTATGAGGGTTTTTATGAAAGATCTACATATCAAATATGTATAAATAGGGAGAGAACAACCACAACTGAAGGTGTCCATGCACGCCTTGGAAGAATTCTCTCATTTCTTCTCTTTATCTCTTGGTGGAGAGCTTTTCTATAAAAAAAAAGATTCCAAAAAATATTTTTTGAGTCTATTAAATTCCTATTTGCACCGTAAAAACATATTTTATTATCCTTTTATGGAAATTCCATCTAATGCAACCTTTTTTTCTCTTTTATGACATTTAGAACATTTTTTTTTCAATAGATAAATTTGTATATTTGGAGCCAATAGGAATATTTATTTCATATCCCAAGATATCAAGATGCATTAATGACATCACAATGATAATTCACATAATTATATGATCTTATTTCATTGTTATTTTTGTAATTGTGCACTATCAATCAATAAAAAAATAAGAAAATCTGGTTTGTATCATAAGAATATTTATATTGATTATTAATGATCAATTCTTTCTTGATCTATTAACGACATATCAATGTTATTTTTATAAGCACAAATAAATAGTTGTGTGTGCATGTATGACGAGACGGGACCGCGAGGTCGTTGATTTTACACCGTCTCGTGTCAAAAATATTTCCGAACATACCAATTTGATGAAAATGTATCGAATTGAAGGGTATAATGGTAAATAAGCGTCGAATCCACAGGGAAATAAGGAAATTTTTTATGTATTCATCAAAATTAATCAAATCGGATGATGAATTGATGATAGAAATTGTGGGAAAATAGTAAATTATGAAAGGGAACTTCAAATCGATTCCAGGGAAATCAAGAATCATCGAATTTGGACTTGATTTCGTGGAGAAATTGAAGATCGAAGTGGAGAGAAAATTTTGGATGAAGAAATCGCGATTTTAACTAAAATTAAACCAAATTGAACTTGAAATCCTAATCTAAATTGAAATTAAACATGATAGGAAGGTAGATTATGAAAAACCACTTCCAATAATCCAAAATCACGATCAAATAGATGCGATTAAACCGATTAATCGCTTAGAGCACGAAGAACGCGAGGATGAGATTCAAGCGCGGATTTCTCCTAATCTATTCCACCAAATCTTGATTTCAAAGGCTCCGGAGGCACGGGATGAGATCAAGAGAAACAAGAGGGGAGGTGTCTAGACAGATCAATTTCTTGATTTCCAACTCGAATGCTTTAGAACATCAAAGACCATGTCTTTTTATAGTACATTTGGGCGTAACCGTCTGATCGAAACGGTCAACGGTTACGATGGAATGGTCTATCGTGGACCGTTTCAAAAATGTCGTGGCCGTCCGATCTTGATGGAGGGCTCAGATTGATCTGCGCGAATAAACGTTTAAAAACGTATCATCTCGCCGCCATTGGATCGCGATACAACGCTTTGGATCTCATCCCGCGTGTTAAATCCACACCGTTATAACGCTTCAATTAAGGCACGTGCGCTTGATGGTGATCTGATGGACTGTGAGTCCACACGATCCACGCGCGCTAATTGGTGAGCCTTCGATCCGATGCTCCTTATTCGGCCACGTCACCTGCATTCAAAATAACTCTGTGGAACTTAGTCCCACACGGAGAAAATTAAAAGGATCCATCGGGTTTATAAGATGCGACGTATTTGAGGGGTAATAATTCCCTTCCGATAAGCGTAAGACTATATATTATAAACTATATAAGTATATATAAATAATGCACATCCGTCACATCGCCGCGTAGCCGCCGCGTGGGCCCGCGTGGCACTGCCACGTGGCCTTGCGTGCCACGTCTCATCCACATGGCCCCGCGCAGAAATAACCCGCTTTTTGATTTTATTTTATTTATTTTAATCGTTTAAAAATCGAAAATAAAATTAGAAAAATCCAAAAAAAATCCCTAAAAATAGAAAATTCATAACTTTTAATATATAACTCCAAATTCATCCAAATTTCTTTCATTTGATCCGAAATTTAATTATCTATCATTCTAAAAGATAAAATTTGATAAATAATGAGAATTTAAATTTTATTTCAAAAACACATTTATTTTTGTAAGGATTTAACTTAAGAAAATATAAATAAATGTTTATAAAACATTTTCTCTCATTATTTTAACTTTAAAAACATTTATAATCTTAAGTAAAGATGGGTTATTAATGATTTGTCTTTTAAATCATCATATTTAACCCTAATTTAAGGTATTTTTGATATTATAATTACTTTTTCATGGAATGATAGAAAAATACACATAAGTATGATAACATGCATGTAAATGAAACCAGTTATACCTTAATACGCATCAAAAATCATGTTTTTTTATGTTAATGTAGCATGTTATCAATGTAAAGCTCATATTTAGGTCCTAAATACAATATAAATAATTTCAATATTCATATCTTGAGTGAAAAATATGGGATAAATATGATTTTACCATATAAGTCAGAATATGATACTATATAAATAATGTAAATAGTCATAGTCTTCCATCTACATAATGTGAATAAGGGTTTAATCTATAGAAACTTCAGGTTGATTTTGAGACATCTTTGAATTCAGTCGAATTGGCTGATGAAATGAGTTTAGGAATACGAAAAAATACTTAGAAATTGAAATACTATAGTTTTGAAAATTTTTAGGTGATTTGGATTTTTTAAAAAAGGAAAAATTGAAGAGATAAGTTAGAGGATGAAAATCACAAATAAAGAGAGAAAGTTAAAAGAAAATTTGATTTTTATTAATGTATGTTTTTAAAAATTAATCTTAACGTATATGATGAAAGATTAAGGATTATAAGACTCAACTAACCTGAAAACCCCAAGAAGTTGATCCAATTAATCATAAGATCAAGGGCATTTCATTACACACTCTTGAACAATGGTAGTGGATGAATTCGATCATGTCTATATTTTGTCATTATTGTACGATGATTTCATGTTATAAAATATAATTACTTACTATATATTCAACAAGGGTCGAATCCAAATGGAGCTAAATGAATGACGTTAGGAGTTTAAAAGAAAGACAAGGGTGGGGGAATATTCATGAGTGAAAATGGAGCACGTGGAGGTGAGTATGAGTGATAAATTTGAGTTTATCTTAGAGTTAAGATTGAAAATAGAAAAGAGATGTGAGAATGAGATTAAAAGAGATGGAAATGGAGATGATATGATGGAAAAATGAGAAGGATGGTGACAAGACAAATCCACGCGGTCGTTGAAAACATACGGATAACTGTCAAAATATTTTCCAAACTCATGAATTTAAGATTAAAATCAAGAATTTAATAGTATAGTTGTGAATTAGGGTTGAATCCACAAAGAATTAATATATTTTTGTGGTGTTCTTCCAATTAGATCAAAATTGGACGAGGAATTGAAGTGAGAAATCAAGGATTTGGGTAGATGTGGAAAAGAGAACTTAAAGACGAGTCCACATAATAAAAATCACTCGATTTGGATTCACGGAGAAATCAAAGAGCAAAAACTAGGTAGAAAATTTATCGCGAGGGGAGAGAAAAACTGAAATTAAATCTAAAATTAACCTAATCTATGATTCAAAATTGAAAGATAATGATACAGGACAAAAGATTAAGAGGAAAATACATAATCTAACCTGAAGTCATGCTCGAAATGATCTAATTGATCTCCGGATCAAGGGCTTTTCATTCCGCAATTTTAAATACAAAATTTGGCATTCAAGAGGTGATTTCTCCATATTCTTTCGATAAAATCTTGATTTCAAGGACTCCCTGGATACGGAAAGGAGTCTAGAAGAGGAAGAAATCAAGAGATTCAAGGATTGAGATGTCTAACCAGTTTGATAGCTTGAAACATCCAAGAATATATTTCTCGTCGAAGAGAGAGAATTTATAATGTTTGAAATTGGGCGTGATCGTCGGATCTTCGCCTTGATGACATCAACGGTTATTATAGAATTTGAAGAGGTGAATCATTATGGTTAAGTTGCGACCATCAGATCTTCATTGGAGCATCAAGATCGCGCCACATGATCGCGTGAAGAGAGAGCACCACAAGATCTCATTCGTCCAATTGTGAATCGACGTTTTAGATTCTCAGATTGCGCTTTAAATCCTGGTTGTTATAACTCCTCTAATGAATGGTCAGGATTGATCCATTTAATAAAATGAATCATCATCCACTCAGATGTTGCCACGTACCCCCCTCACTTAAGTGAAAATGAGCGGTTGAGATTAAATCACATTAATTCGCGTCGATCTAACAATTCTGAGTGCGCCAAGCCACCTGCGAAGATAGAAAAAGAAAGATATTCCCACATGAAAAAAATAACGGAATCAGAAGGGTATATAACTAAAGTGTATATAATGGGTTAGAAAAAATCCTTAATGGATGCTTAACCCACTAATTACACTTACGTGTGCACACGTGCATACACACGCGCACACGCACACGCGTACACACACGTGCGCTACGTGGCAAGTATACACGTCACCACATGGCGACACATCATTCCACCATCATGTCAACTGCCATGGCAGCGCGCGATTGAAAATAGATTTATTTATTTTTAAAAATATAAATAAATCCAAAATAAATTGAAATATATTCTAGAAAGATCCCTAAAAATTAGAAATTCCATAACTTTCAAAATTCCATAAAGATTACCTCCTAAAGGAGGTAACCACACCCTTGGACATCCTTGGGGTGGTGAATGATAGAACGAATTGATGCGGTTGTTGATTACACACCAATTCGTGTCAAAACTAATACCAAACTCACCAATTTTATGAAATAATCATGAATTAAGGAGTATAGTGGTGAATAAGGGTCAATTCCACGAAGAAGTATGATAATTTTAGATGATCTTTTGAAATTCGATCAAATCAGAAAATGAATCATGGTGAGAAATTAGGGAAATTAATATATTTAGAAAAAAAAGATTTGAAAACTAATCCACGGAATCAAAAAGCATTGAATTTGGATCAAGATTCGGGGAGAAATCATCAAGTGAATAAGAGAGAAATTTCCTAAATTAAAAATCACGAAAAATCGAAATTGAAATCAAAATTGACTAAAATAACGATTCGAAATTGAAATCTAAAGCTATCTGAAGGAACATTATAATGAAATGCGATCTCTAACCCAAGATTGCACTCAAATTGATCCTATTATTTGCTGGATCAAAGGCTTTTCATTCTCAAATTTGAAAAATGATCTTTGATGTTCAAGAGCCGATTTCTTCATATTCTCTCAATGAAATCTCACTTTCAAGCACTCTATGGATGCGGAAATGAGTCTAGAAGCGATTGAAATCAAGAGATTCAAGGGATTTGGTGTCTAAACAGTTTGATTACTCATGGAATGCTTTACAATGTCGAAGAAAATCTCTATTTATAGGGCGAATTAGGCGTAACCATCCGATCGAGCATTTAATCGTCAATCAACGGCTCTAATGAAACACAGTGATGTGAATCATTACAGTTAAGTCGTGGCCGTTGGATATCAAATAGACCGTCGAGATGAAGCCACGTAGCTTGCGTTATAAGTAACGTATCAAACCTTCGCCATTTGATCTTGATCCGACGCTCCGGATAAGTTTCCTTAGTTTTAATCTCAGCTATTATAACTCCTCAGATCAACAACAGAGATTAAATCGTTTTTTAAAAATGATTCGCTAGCGAATAGAATTGTGCCACGTACCCCCTCGCCTTAAGTGACGATCAATGGCCGCGACTAATCGTGCGATCAGACACTCCAAGCGTTGCCACGTCACCCTGCACAAAGAAAAATGTTGTTTAAATCAAATAAATCAATTTTAAATTTAGAAAAATTCAGAATAATTTAGAAAAAATCTAAAAAAATTCTTAAAAATTAGAAAATTCATATCTTTTAAAATGTAACTCTAAAATAAGCCAAATTTGTTTCATTGGATCAGAAATTAAATTATTTATCATTACAAAAAAATTCAAATTTAATAAGTAACAAGAGAATAAATTTCTATTTCAAAAAAATACCTTCATTTCTTTTTAGATTTTAAAAACTTAGAAAAAAATATATGAGTGTATATAAAATCATTTCTCTTATTATTTAACCTTAAAAACTAATTATAATCACACTTCATCATAATTAACCCTGAATTAAGGAATTTTGATATTATAATGATTTTTTTCATAGAATGATAGATAAATATGATAACATGCATTAAAACGGAATGTCTTATGCCTTAATTTGTATTAATAATCATGTATTTTCATGCTTAGTTAGCATGTTATCAGTGCATCTCCACCCTTGATCATATGATGAAAGATCTCCACCCTTAGTCATCTAGAACCCTAGAAGACCCTCTCTATATATGGCTCTATTTTCTCTCTCCTCTCTTTTTTGGGTTCTCTCTTAGCATTAGGTTACTAGAAGGAAGAGGAGAGGAGGTCATCAAGGCCCCAGGAGAGCATTTCTTGATGCTCAATCTTGTAGTGGAGAGGAAATCAAGCTAGCATTTGCAATCAGAGCGGCTTGAGCATCACCCGGTCTATGACGAGCATAGCGACGAGGTTTGTGCGATGATTTGGATTGAGTTCTTGCTTGTGTTCATCTCCATAAACAATAAAGTTGTATTTTCTATTTAATTTTCTTTCTCATTTTCTTTTAATTCAGTGTCTTTGACATCATCCACGCTCGTAACTCTCTCTCCATATCGATGCACGTCAATTCATCGATCCGTTGCTACCGCCGACCACTCTTCTCACATTGCCATCATCTCATCCCCATTGTATTTCTTTTTACATTGATTTTCCATTTGAATTCATATTTATCCCTTAATTAAAAAAGAAACCTAAAAATTATCACTCATATTCATCTCTACACGTGCCATTTGCGCTCGCACTTCCTTGCAAGCTCTCACTTCTTCCTCAGCAAGGAAGAAGTGAGAGCTTGAACATCTACTCTCACCTTTCATTTGAACTTCTAATCTCATTACCTCAGCTCCCTGTGGATTAGACCCTTGCTTACACTATACTAAGTAACGAAATATAAATTTTATTGCATGAAATCAAATCAGAACAATGATGGAAAGCACGCGTTATCAAGATCATCACCTAGACAATGGACGTTTAGTCCATGGTCCATTGGATGGTCAATGCAAGGCTAGAAGTTGGACCACATTGATTCCATTGAAAAGGGGACGTGATAAGAATCAAAATGACATTAATTTTATTTTAAAACAAGTTTTATATGAAAAGATATGCACATTTGAATATTT
>CM044114.1:14417112-14742112 GCA_024174645.1 Lemna minuta | reverse complement strand
CTTCTTATTCTAGACTTATTTTCACATTCAAGGAGTGGTTGAAAGTGAGATTTTTGTCTAAAGAATAGGGAGAATTCACCTCTTGAATGTCGACGATCGTCTTCAAAATTGGGGAATAATGCCTTTGATCCAGTGATCAATTGGATCATTTCGAGCGCTATCTCGGGTTTGATTATGTGGTTTCCTCCTAATCTTTTGTCTTGTATCATTAGATTGTAATTTAACATCGTAGATTAGGTTAATTTTAGATTGTATTTCAGATTTCTCTCTCTTCACGATTGATTTTCTTTCTGATTTTTACTCTTTGATTTCTCTGCAAATCTTGATCCAAATCGAGTGATTTTTTATTCCGCGGATTCGTTTTTGAGTTTCTTTCCAAATCTATCAAAATTCCTAATTTCTCACCTCAATTCATTGTCTGATTTGATCGAATTTTAAAGAGTTTCTTAAAAATACCTTAAGTCTCCATAGATTCAACCCTTCTTCACCTCTATACTATCTAATTTGGATTATTTCTTGAAAAGGTGAGTTTGGAATTGTTTTTGACGTGTGTCTGCATGTAATCAATGACCTCACGGACTCACTTTGTCACATGGCGCGACAAGCCAATGTCATGTCATGCACCTCAATGCCTATGTGGCACAATCAAGGAGAGTATTACTGTTTAGGAGTGTCATTAAGCTTAACACGTCCATCAAAAGCCCTTAATGGGATTTTCTTTTGAAGACGATAGAGGCTTTATTTTTTTGTGCGAGACTAAAGTTGTTTTTTGTAGGGACACATGGTAGCACTGGGATGCTCTGATTGGCAGCACCAGTCTAAACCATCCAATTTGGTAGACCAAGTCCACAGGATTGGACATATGCTTTTTTTGTCCGTTCAACTCAAAAAATTGAAGCATGCCATGTGGTGCAGTGTGGAGCTCCACACGATCAATGACATGTGGTGTGATCCTCGTCATTCCTGCATTGATGAAAGAACATTGACCGATTGGCCTTGATTTTGTCCCTCTTTAGAAGTCACAAAAAAACAAAGGAATCTAATTTAATCGGATGACTACCCATTAAACTCCATCGTTTAGAGTGAATTATATGGCTAGAAATGTTCTTACTTGAAGTCATGATATCTTATGATCCTACTTGAGTTTGGAGTCAAAATTTTGTGGGCACATTTGTCATTTTATGCTCTATCTTTCACTATATATAGTTAAAATAATGAATTCAAAAATTGAAGGTTCCAAATATTTCTTTGGATGCTTCTAGTGTTGGCTAGCTAGAGGAAAGAGCTAGAGGAAAGATAACGTCGATTGATCATCCATCATGTTATAAACATCATGTCTAATGGGTTTCTTCGCTTTTGATAACATGCTAATTAGACATGATAATACATGATTATTAATACATATGAAGGCATAAAATATTTCATTCTTATGCATGTTATCATATTTATGAGTATTTATCTATCATTCTATGAAAAAGTCATTATAATCTCAAAATCCTTTAAATTAGGGTTAATTATGATGAATTGAAGATTAATAATTTTATTTCCAATCTTTACTTGAGATTATAAGTTGTTTTTAAAGTTAAATAATGAGAGAAATTGTTTTTATAAACATTCATTTAAGTTTCTAAGTTAAAATCTTAAAAGAAATGAATGTATTTTTGAAATAGAAATTAAATATCTTATTATTTATTAATTTTGACTACTTAGAATGGTAGATAATTAAATTTCAGATCAAATGAAAGAAATTTGGATTAATTTGGAGTCATATTTTGAAAGTTATGATTTTTCTAATTTTTAGGGATTTTTCCTGAATTTTTCAGAATTTTTAATAAATTTCTAAGGATTTTCTGGAATTAAAAATCGATTTTTCTAATTTAATATCGATTTTTTAGAATATTTTAAGAGCGCAGGTTACATGGCGTGATCACTGCCGTCCGATCGCGTCGCGATCGAACGGTTGATGCAAGCGATGACATGGCAGCGTAAGGGACGTCCGATCGCGCGGAGAATCGTTGCCTTTGATTTTCACTTAAAATCGATGGACACGTGGCTTAATCGGGGTTCATCGGATCGTCTTAATCTCGATCGTTGATCGCAAGAGTTATAACGGTCGAGATTAAATCACGAAGAAATGCATCTGATGCATCCGATTGAGATCCAATATTGACAGTTTCAAGGCGTTTTATAACGCACGGCGACATGGCTTTATCTCGAGTGTCTGATCACGATCCAATGGACCGGACTTAACCGCAATGATTCGCATTGATGCGATCAATAAAAGCCGTTGATCGAATGGGGATCGTTTCATCGGACGGTTACACCCAAATTCCCTATAAATTGAGATGTTCTTCCGATTTGTAAAGCATTTGAGAGCAATTCAATTAAATTGAACTATTTAGACACCAAATCTCTTGAATCTCTTGATCCCAATTGCTTCTAGACTCAATTCCGCATTCACGGAGTGCTTAAGATCAAGATTTGGGCGAAAGACGAGGAAGAAATCAACGCTTGAACTCCACGAATCGTGATTTTCATATTTTCATGAATAGCCTTGATTCCGGCGATTAATTGGGTTAATCCAATCAGAATTGTGGGTTAGTATAAGCGGTTTTTCCTAATCTATCGTCTATTAGTGTTTAATTTTTGTTTAGATTAGGAATTTTGTTTAATTTCAAGCTAATTTTTGGTTAATTCACGATTTTGATTTTTGGAAATTACCTGATGGAGAATTATTTCCAAACATGAACACAAGGGTTCCAAGTGAACCTATATTCCTCCTTACTCATGAATTTGAAAAAAACTATCCATTCATTAAATGGATGAAGAAGACCTCTCTAAATAATTAAAGAGAGTGTAGATCTTAAGGGAATTATCTTCCCTCCTCCTATTTTACATTGATCCAAAGATTGACTTGGTCAAAGAAAATAAACCTTCTATCTTTAGAAACCTAGAATTCCTTGAGTGGACCAAGTCAACCACCTTCTACCTTGATGTAGGTTCCTATTTTCCAAACCATATCCACTATATCATAGGTACCTTGTATAGTTATGAATAATGATCTCAAGAAACATCAATAGGAACACCATTATGATATATTCCTCCTTTCATTGAAAACCACCTTAGTTAAAATTTTAAGAGAGAACTCTATTTTATTACTGTTAGAGGAAGCTAACTTCAAGAGCAGCTCAAGTGAAAGCCCATGACAACAGTTCTGAACTCTATTTTATTACTGTTAGAGGAAGCTAACCTCAAGAGCAGCTCAAGTCAAAGCCCTATTAACTACTAAATCCTCCAAAATCATCCCCGATCAGACTACTATCAAAGAAGATTGACCAAGAGGACTACCTCCCCCTAAACCAAGTCCTCACACTGATGAAAAGAAGGAATTCACTCTGATGTTTACCAAAAGACAACCTTTTTAATTATTCCCAATCGTCCAAGATTTGTTTAAGAATATTATGAGGGTAGCAACTTCAAAAGTTCCTCGCAACCTCTGTAGAACATCGAAGCATCCAAGAACATTGCAGGAACATTGAAACACCTGAGACTTTCTACAAAGCCGAAGACAATGAATCCACGGGGATCACGCCGTATAAAGAAGAAAGTCTATCATTACCTTCTCTGCCGAAGAACCGCAACATGAAATCAGGATATTCTTGAAGTAATCGGATCGCCAATACAACACGAATAAGAGAAGACCTTTTTATGTACTCACCTTAACGAAGAAACTCGAAAACACTGAAGAACATACAAGGAACGCCGTGAAAGAACATCTGTCCATCAACCAACTCTATGCTCTCTATCGCCACATGCGAGATTACCGGCAGAGTATCCAGTCCACTCCCAATGAGAATAAAATCGCCCTGACACTCGCCTCGGTCTTCTCTTCACTTCGTCCCTGAGAATCTTTTGACATCAAGACAACTGCTATCACCATGCACTCGATTGTCCAGAAAATCCCGACGACGGGGTATCGTCAACCACGATAGAGTCCGAAGGAGTGAATCGCGAAAACACAAAAAGACTACATTCCTAAACTACGTTCCACGGAATACAGCCCATCCACGTCCATCGGAAATCAAGAAAATGCTAGTCAAAGCTCGAACAAAGCCCGGAAATGGCTCAATGAACGCTTCCCAATTCCCATCCAGTATATATATATATCATGTCCGTCCTCGAGCTGATTCCTGCAACTGAAGCTCAGAGAATCGGAAGGACACTTACCTTATTCTGTCAGTGCCTGCCTTCCGCTAAACTCAAGTCAACAACACCTGCAGAAAAATAGATCAACACCCTAAAGATACTTGTTGACGGATCATCAGTGCCATCTCCAGCGCCATCTCGAGCGCCATCTCCAACGCCATCTCCTGCGCTACCTCGATTCTCGTCGCCTTGAGTCGAAATCACCAGAACTTTTCAAACCGAAACTCCAGTTCCATTGAAGACGCCACCTCTCAGTCAACGACTATTACGACTACACGTGTCTTCACACACGAGATGACATCGTCACGCCGAAGCCTGCAATTAGTCACGAAGAGGGGTCAAAACCACCGTAACTCCCTCTGCCAAATGCGACGCGTCCTTTCACTCTATTTTCTCTTCTCCTATTCTATAAAAGAGAAAACGTACGAAGAGAAACACAATGTATTTTGAATGAAAAATTGGTTACCTTTTTTTGTGTTCGTGTTTATCGCGTTCACGTATCTCCCTCATTCTTCCCGTGAATCTCCCGCAACCCATCTCCCGAATTTTATCTCCCTTTCCCTTTTCCCCCTCCCGTTCTTTCCTCTTTCATCCTTCTCAAAGAAATAATTCAACAGAGGAAATATCTTGTTCGTGAGACGATCGCAAGATCATCAACTTCACTACGTCACAGGTATCATCCTCGTCTCTATTTCACCGTGAAATCGTTCGTTCTATGATCTTCAATAAGTCTAACGTTGACTATTCCGTTTTATCTCTATTCTCCATCGCGTAATTATTTTCCAAGAACCAGTTCAACATTTCTGCTGAACTTATCAATATAATAAACGTTTATTCTATATATCATTCCTTCTCTTCGTTACATTCCTATTCCCGTATCTTCCACATATTCCGTATTCTCATTATCCTCATCATTCAAGTATCCCAACTCATCTTCCCTATCTATTCTCTCATTCTTCTCTCTCTATCTATTTTCTCCATCATATATCTACTATCCAGAACTAATATCATATTAAATTTCTCAATCCTCATTCTACCTTCTTCTTTATTCTACTCTCATCATCCCATCCATTCTCTAAATTACATCTATACTTATCATTTCATCCATTAACTGCATTACTTATCCTAATAATCATTCTCATACCTCATATATTCCAAAATAATCTATACCATCTTCCTCTGAGTTGCATACCTATTCCTCACTGATATCACTTCATAGGTCCTCCAATAACATTGTAGGATTATTTCATTTTAATATCAGTAGATATCCATATCATATTTCATTCATCTTCCATCACTTCATCATAATTACATTGCCATATTCATACATATAATCATTCCGAAATTATCCTACGTCATTACCCCTCACTTCAATCTTCAATTTCTCTGAAAAATCAAAGTCAAATTCGATGATTTTTTATTCTGTGGAATTTTCTTGAAGTTCTCTTTCATAAAATACCATTTTTCCCAATTTCTATCATCGATTCATCGTCCAATTTGATCACATTCAAAGACATCATCAAAAATTTCCCTAATTCCCTGTGGATTCGACCCATATTTACCATTATACCCCTCAATTCGAGATATTTTCATTAAATTGGTAAGTTTGGACTTTATTTTGACATGAGACCGTGTGCAATTGATGACCTTGCGGTCTCGATCCATCAGCTTTCCTACTCATTCCTCGTGTTAGATGCAAGCCGTCAGGGCAAGATGTATGAGCTCTCAAACAAGTGATCGACAAGAGAACATCACTAAAATGAATTCTTGATCATGAATCCTTAGATTGCGACAATTTCCTTTTTATCTAGAACCATAATTCTATATTTTTAAATCCTAAAACTTATTTTTCAATCCTAAATCACAGTTTTCTCTTTTCAACAAGAATTTTCAATCTTCTAGAGGAGATTTGGAAGTGCTAGATTGAATCATTTCATCTCTCATAGTCTTCTCCCTTCTTCCACCAATTTGGCCCATTTTTTCTATTCAAAACACAAGAATAAATCATAAAACTGATGTTTTGACCTTCATTCCTATGCATTTGACCTCAACTTGTCATTGTTCTAACCTAAAGTTCAATTTCGAAGAATTGAGTGCAATTTTTTATACATGAGTTTGCACATTCATTGACTGTGATTTTACACTTACCAGTGCCTTAGTGGAATTTTTGTTATTCTACCTTCCTTCAGATAGATGGTACCCAATGGTCGCTCTGAACTAGCCATCTAATAGATGGTACCCACCAAAGATGATGTATGAGTCTATATGCCTTGCGACACTTGACCTGTGGCGACCTATCCATTCATTGCATTTGATGCACTCTTGGTGAAGAGCATTGAAGAAGAGATCCAATCATCTAGAGATGGTGTTGATAATACAAGAGGTTAAACACTTGAAGAACTTTGAGAATTCCTTCTAGGGAATGTTGTATGGTTTCTCATACTTACTAGATGATGGAATCATTAGTTCTTAGTGTCTTGATATTTTTTAAATATCTAATAAAATGTATTGTGTTGCATTCAATCTTTTGATCAAAATTTGAGAAGGCTTATAGATTTCAGATCCCAACATCTTGGAGAGATAGCTCGATGGAAAGATATCACTATAGAGAGGGAGAACTATTATCTTATTTGTACATACCAAAAATCTAAGCTCCTGAAGTAGTTAAAGTACACAAATCATTTTAGAAGACGCATGCATCATGAAAAGATTTTTGGATTTGGCGCTAGAGAGAGAAATAACATGTTTCTTCTAACTCTACCATGTGACAAGGTTCGTGAAAACAATAGTGTAGTAACTAGAGGTGGATTTTTGGGCACCTCGATCACTTGCATCAATGGAATAATTGTGGGCCTCAACACAAAGATGCTTATACAGCTGATTAAAAAAGACCACATCAAAGAGCATGCTTGAGATATGTAAATAAGCAAAGAACAAATATTAGTAGATCTCTTAGGGTGCATGCATAAATTGTTTTGGATATCCAACATAAATGATAAAAACATATGTAACGGTGAAATAGATGATCTTCCCAACTAGCCAAATAAAAGAATGGGCATCTACAAGCAAAGGAGAAGTAGTATCCCAAAAATTAGGCTTGCAATCAATGGGAGATGATTTGGGTTTGCACCCAAGAATTCTTATCTTTGTAAGTATATCAAGGATGTATTTTCATTGGTTAAGAACCAACTTTCTGGGTTAACAGAAAAACTCCATGCCCAATAAGTACTTTGGACAGCCCAAATCCCAAATAGTAAGGTGTCAATGCAAGTAAGCCTTGACACGAGCAATACCAATGACATCAATCTGAGTGTCTAGGATGTGGTCAATGTAAACAACTAGTATAACACACATGTACAAGAGTAGACGATCAAAAAAATAATAGAAGCCACTTCATACTTGGGTAATCACTGCTAGAACCATAAACCGGGACAATTACTCCACGAAGATATGCTCAGTGAGATTGTTGTAGAGAAAGGCATTAGAGACATGAAGTTGATGAAGAGACCATCTAAGAAGTTAAGGTGAGAAGAATATTTTAAAAATTGACGCTTACCAAGGGAGAGGTGTCTTTGTTGTCAATCCCATATGTCTAAGAGAACCCACAAGATATAAGTTGTCTTTATGATGATTTATTATCTCATCAGGGTTGTATTTAATGATAAATACCTATATGCATGCAATGATGTCACCGTTGGCCAACCTTTGAACTAACACTAATATATTTTGCTTCACAAGAGCCTCACACTCTAAGTCTATAGTTATCTCCTTGTAAGGTATTGTTGGAGCTGAGGTTTGACAAGCTCTCCAAATTTTTTATCAAAACATCAATTGCAACGAAAGATGTTAAATCAAATATTTAACAAAGTTGATGCACCAAGAATATATGATCTCATCATCTATTATAGTATAAAATTCATACTTATAGGGATTATTTGAAGGAGTTTTTCAATTCATTCAAGTGTTTAGCCTCTAACAGTATCCACACAGTCACTGAACAATTAGATCTCCTCTAGAACACTTGTCACCATAAGAGGGAGAGAATAGATGAGAGAGTTTTCTACTACGCTTGCATGGGTACTGATAATTTCATGCATTAATATCATACATTTCATGCAGTTTTTCTTTAAAATATAATCATAAATGCATATTATCATGATTTAAAATGATTAAAATGAAAAATTTTATGTTTAATAGAATATTCTTAATTTTTAAAAATTAAGAATATTTTTTGAGCATTTAATGACATTGACTCATCAAGAATATAATTTTTCAAAAAAAAGATATTTTTAATTATTTTCTGAATTTTTTGAAATTTTTCTAAGAGATTTTGAGAACTTAAAATCATTGAAAAATAATTTTCTATGCATAAAAGTAATAAAAAAATAAAATAGAGAAAAGGAAAAGAGAGAGAGAGAGACTTTCTCTCTCTCTCCCTCTATATCTCTCTCCCTCTATATCTCTCTCTCCTGATCACTCTCCCTCTCTCCTGATTGCTCTCTCGCCCTCCCTCGATCTCTTTCTCTATCTCTCTTGATCGCTCTCCCTCTTTCCTGGAATCTCTCTCTCACTCAATCTCCCCCCCAATCGCTCTCCCTCTCTCCCGCAATGTCTCTCTCTCTCTCTTCGTCACAATGCTTGTGCATCTTCTTTCTCTCTCATGCCTCTCTTTCACATGTGAGAGGGAGAAGTCAATGGCGATGGGAAATAATGACGTTGCCTCTCTCTTTCTCACAACAGAAAACCGTTTCCCCACGAGGAGAGGCGAATCTCTCCTCCTCTCACGCACGCGCAGGTGCACATAAGGGAAAGGAGGAAGAAATTCCTTTTCACCTATGTGAATGGTAAAGCCCAATTATATTGAGTGAGTAAAGAAGATATTACAAGCATTTATTTATAGAGAATAAAGAGATAAAGATAGAAATATAGCCCATGTGGGACTAATATCCTTGAGCATGATAAAATATGAATATTACTCAAGAGGTCACCCATCCTAATACTGCTCTAACTCAAGCATGCTTAACTATGGAGTTCTTAGAAGAGCTAGTACAATATACCTTCTAATGAGTTATGTCTAAGACCTTCCAATGAGCTATATGTAACAACCTCCTCTGTGCCTTCTCCATTCTCTTTTCCTCCTTTTGTTGCATCCAACTCACGCCTTCGTCTACTTCCTCTTGCATGTGCATGCATGCGCATATGAGGGGGAGTAACTTTCTTCTACTCCCTCTCCACCTCCCTCTCCTACATGTGCACGTGAGCGCGCATAAGGGAGGCGGAGGTGATTCCCTTTCTCTCTCTGCTCGCCATCACCATCTCCTTCCCTCTTTTCTACCTCTCTTCTCATTTTCACCTTTTGCCACACCATCTCCTCTATTTTCTCTCCCCTCTCTCTCATGTGTGACATGCTCTCTTCCTTCTCCTATCTTTCGTTTCTTCTCTCTCTTTCCTCTTTCTTCCTCTACCTCACATGACAGAAAGAATTCTGCCGCGCGCCTGCTTTGATTGCTTCTCACCATTGCAAGAGAAAGGAGAGAAAAGAGAGGAGAGATGAAGAGAGAAGAGAAGAGAGGGGCATTTAACGTAATTTTTTTGTGTTTCAGTGAAGTTTGACTGGCCTAAAGCGAGTTGATCAGCACGATTTGAAGGCAAAGAAGATTAAAGCAACGATCAATTTTGCTCTAAATTAAAATCTTGATATCTGATGATTGTAATCGAGTTAGGGGTTGAAATTTTTTGGGCATGGTCGCCATTTCAAGTTCTACGAATCTGTTGGGGCTGATTAAAGTTCTTAGCCTAAAAATAGGATAATTAATGTTTCATTGTATGCCTCTAGTATTGGCTATCTAGAAAGAAAGAATGCAACAATTGATCATTCTTCGTGTATGGACCATCATTTTTAGTGATTTTCTTATCTTTTTATTCATTCCTCATGTTGGATATAAGACATCTAGTCCGGGCGAAATGTACGAGATCTCGAAGGTATGTTTTAATTGGAGAGCATTACTAGAGTGTATTTTCATCACGAATTCTTATATTAGAATCATTTTCTATCCATCTTTTCTATCTTTTCATCTTTGTATCCATATTTTTATATTTACAAACCTTAAAAATCACTTGTCTACCATCAATCAAGGGTTTTCAATCTTCAAAAGAAGTTTGTAAGCATTTGATTGGTTCATTTCATTCTCGTGTACATCTTCTTCCTTTCATTGATCATTTATACTTTTGAAATCTAAAAATACCTAAAAAAAAAATATTATGATTTCAATATTTTCCCTTCCTTTCTGTGGATTCGACCTCGACTTGCTACTATTCTAAATTTAAATATGCATTTGAAGAGTTAAAAATTAGTTTTTTTATACTTAAATTTACGCATTCAACGACCATATTTTAACACATATCAAGTACCTCTATTATGGCCGTTCTCCCCCTATTTATAGACCTTGAGAATATAAAATTTTTACAAAAACTCTTATTATAATGTTTATATCCACCAATGTCCATTGACCTTATGTGTGTGACCCTCTATGTTCCTATATCTCACAAATTAATAACTCTATGAACCTAATAACACCTATTGGTCTTCTTTATTAATTAATTATATCAATATATATATATTAATTTATTAAGGATTGATTTAACCCAATCAATAGGTTGAGTTGTCAACTTGTTGGGTGCCAAGCTATACAACGTGCTCTAAGACATATGGAGTATATGAGAACTCCTTATAAAACCTTACTGTCATTAGTTATCATGTACATATTGATGGATATTATGTGGCTTGCAAGCCAATCACACTTTCATCTTTTGTTTATATTCATTGAAATGAACTTGAATTCATTGTCATTCTTGTGTGATGTTTGTAATGAAGTCCATGAACACATACAATGATCAAGTGAATTATGATGAGATCATAATACAGTGATCACTGGTCTTTAAACATATGTTCTAAATATTCCTATTTGTGAGGTATTCGAGAAGGACATTAAATTATCCAGAAAGAATAACACTATCTGATCTGACTCATATGATAAGTATGGTTGATCAATTGGCCATCGGTGTGGAGGAACCAAGGATAGATAGTGGGTGCTCTTAGGAGAAAGAGTTCATTGAATTGATCCGTATGAATCCTTGAATGGTATTATGCCAAATTCTCAATCAGGTTGATTCATGTCACGGTTGTGTACATGGTCCTTTAACCTGAGACACCAAAGACATCTTGTGGATGGATGATCGTGTTTTGACTATGACTTAAGAATCCCTAGCCACGAGATCTCCAAAACGTCATAGATTGGATACGACATGAAGTCCTCGAAGGTGATTAAGTGGATAAGATGGGATCATCCGCCCTCGGTATATGAGGAGATTGACTCAAGGAATGATATGCGGTTAAATCCTTGTCCATGGTAGTGGAAATATTAGAGAAGTTGTTCTCAATGATTTCCTACTCGTATTAGTACTAAATTGAGAGACTGATTAGGGTTTGATAATTAACCATACTCTAAGTCATTTATGAGTCTCGTGTGGATGAAGGATTATACGTACATGGTAACTAATGATGACAGGGTTCCATGAAAGAGTTCTAATATACTCCATATCTCCCAGAGCACGTGGTGTAGATTGGCACCCACCAGGATGGCAACTCTACCTGTTGATTGGGTTAAATCAATCCTTAGTCAATTAATTTATATGTTGATATATTTAATTGATAAGGAAGACCAATAATTATTATTGGGTTGATAGAGTGATTAACTGGTGAGATATATGGACCTAGAGGGTCACACACATAAGGTCAATAGACGTCGGTGAATATAGACATAATAATAAGGGTTTTTGTGAAAATTTCACATTCCTAAAGTCTATAAATAGTGGGAGAATGACCATAATAGTGGTGCCCATGCAAGCCTAGTGGAAATTCTTCCCTCTTTTTTGGTCCTCTAAAAAGTTTATGACTCTAAACTATGCTTATTATATGAGTACTTAGCCTAAAATGAACCTAATTTGCATGTTATCATGATTAAAATTGCTTAATTTTGCCTTCATCGTGATTTTGTGATAATTCCTAATTTTTGTAAAATTAGAATATTTCTTTTAGATTATTAATTCACAAGGAAATGAATTTTTAAGGCAGAATGCATTTTCTGGATTTTATAAATGATTTAAATGGATTTTAAAGTACTTTGGGGATGTATTTCAAATTATTCTACTACTTTTCTTGATATTTATCAGCGTCAGGGGCATAAATGCAATTATCTGACATTATTAGATAAATTTTTTTGGCATATCTTCCTAGTTTTCTAAAGTTTCTAAAGAAATCATTACTGCCAGGGAGTAAAAATAATTTGTATTACCTTTTAGAGGTTGTTGGGCATAAATGCAATATGTTTATGTGGAAAGCTAAATCAGACAACGCCCACCAGATCGCGACACGTGTCGCAATCTGGTTGTACCATCTTAATTGACTTTAAGGTGGAATAAGAGAGCAACGTGGCACTCTCTTATTCGTGCTAAGAAAGGAATCTGCGGCAAAATTAATTACTACAGATCGTGGTTTTATTTTTTCTCTTTTTGTCATTTTTTTCACTAACCTGCGCAGGTGACGTGGCGAAGATTTGGCGGTTGACGTGAAGGCACACATGGCGTGATCTCATGGATCAGCCAATTAAAGAGGAAATCCAACTACTGATGTGTAAGATCATCAGATAGACGGCCAGAAATGCTCCGAATTGAAACAATGATATCTTCTGATCTGGTTGTCTGATTGATCTAAAATTTTGATGGTAGATTAATCTCGATGTGCTCTTTCCATCCATATGGTTGAATTTTCCACCAAAGCCTTGGAAGCCCCATAAATCAATCTTGTTCGTCGATTTTGTTGGAAATCCTAAACTCTTAAAGTCCTCCTCCTTCCATTTCAATTTTCTTGTCTTTTGGCTCTCTCTTGACACAAAGTCACCAGAAGGAAGAGGGGAGAAGCTTAGGCTCAAGCTGGGCATCGTGGGAGGCCTGAGTTTGCTCTAGAGAAGGAGATCAAGCTGAGCTCGACATCGTAGCGGATCAAGCACCACCCGGCCTAGGATTGGCACCAAAACGGGGTTTGTGTGAAGATTCTGATGAGAGATCTACTTGTTAGCCTTTCCAAGGATAATGTAGTTCCTTTTACTTTTCTTAAATCATAGGTCGGGTGCTCTTTGGAGAAAGAGTTTACTTAATTGAACTGTATGATCCTTGAATGGTATGATGCCAAAGTGTCAATCAGGTTTATTCATATCATGGTTGTGTATGTGGTCCTTTGACTTGGGACACCATAGACATCTTGTGGATGGATAATCATATTTTGATTAGGACTTAGGAATCCCTGGCCACAGGATATCTAAAACGTCATATATTAGATACGACATGAAGTCCACCAAGATGATTATGTCATCAAGATGGGATCATGCACCCTCAGTATAAGAGGAGATCAACTCAAGGAATGAAATGTGATTAAATCCTTGTCAAAGGTAATGGAAATATTAGAGAAATTGTTCTAGATGATTTCCTACTCGCATCAGTACTAAATTGAGTGACTGATTAGGGTTTGTCAGTTAGCCATACCCTAAGTCATTTATGAGTCTTGCGCGGATGAAGGATTATACATACACAATAACCAATAACGGTAAGGTTCCATGAAGGAGTTCTCATCTACTCCATTTCTCCCATAGCACATGGTGTAGCTTGGCAACCACCGGGATGGCAACTCAACGTGTTGATTGGGTTAAATCGATCCTTAGCCAATTAATCCATATTTTGATATATTTAAATGATAAGGAAGACTAATAAGTGTTATTGGGTCGATAGAGTCATTAATTGATGAGATATATGGACTTGGAGGGTCACACACATAAGGTCAATGGATATCGGTGAATATATACATAAGAATAAGGGTTTTGTGAAAATTTTATATTCCCAAAGTTTATAAACAGGGGAGAACGACCATAATAAAGGTACCCATGCAAGCCTAGTAGAACTTCTCTCATCTCTTCTCTTCTTCTCATGGTGACGAGTGTTCAATAGGAGATATGATCGTCCGGAGTCTGTGTGGATATCGCTAGGGGCTAGACGCTTGAACGGTTGAAGAACTCTTTCAAATGATCCTTGTACGTATGAATTTTATTCCATACTAGATGATAGGATCATCTAGAATAGATGATAATATTATTTATTCTTGGTGCTTCAAATTTGTGGAATGCTTTGATTCGACATCTTCCGCTGCAATTATTATTTTGATCGAAACTTTGGATAGCTTTTGGAGCCTCATATCCCAACATAATCTATATACCAAATGTGTATAAATAGGGGGAGAATAACCACAACTAAAGGTGTCCAACAAGCCTTGTGAGAATTCTCTTTCTCTCTCGGTGAAGAGTTTTGAAGAGGAGATCTAACCATTCAGAGATTGTGTGGATACCACTATAGGATAGACACTCGAATAGCTTCGTGATTTCCTTCAATTAAACCATGTAAGTATGTTTTCTCATATATATTAGATGATATGATCATCTATTCTTATTGCATCATTATTTTAAATATCCGATTTAATGTATTAAGCTACACTTGATGTTTTGATCAAAATTTTGGAAAGCATATTGACCTCAGATCCTAACAATTAAGTTTATAGAGTTCTTAACTAATGAGATATATGGACCTATAGGGTTACACACATAAGGTCTATGAATGTTAGTGAATATAGAAATAATTATGAAGATTTTTATGAAAAATCAACACACCAAATGTCTATAAATAAAGAGAGAATGACCACAACTCAAGGTGCCCATGAAAGCCTTGTAGGAATTCTCTCATTTCTTCTCTTTCTCTCTTGGTGAAGGGTTTCGAAGAGGATATCCAACCGTTTGGCGATTATGTGGATGCCGCTAAAGGCTAGACACTTGCATGGCTTTAAGAACTCTTTCAATTGAACCTTATAAGTATATTTTTCTCATATATACTAGTCGATAAGATCATCGATTCCATTGCATTGAATATTTTGATTAAAAATTTGGAAGGCTGATCGACATCAGATCTCAACATAATATGCCCATTCCATGATTAGAATAAACCAATAATCAAATAAATAGAAGAAAAAATCTTAGGAATTTAATTTTATCATCTTGATAAAAAAGAGTCATTCAAAAAAAATTTCAAGGAAATGAGTCATTTTGTCATCCTTGGAAAAGATTTAAGGATTTAAACTTTAAGTTTGATCATCATGAGTTGAATAGTTGACAATCATTGAAAAAAATTTATGAAGGATTAAATGGTGATGCTAATATTATAATTGATAGAGCATGTGGATGATCAAATTCAGATAACAATGATGTTGAATTGGAGGAGCTGATTGAAAATATGAAAAAAAAAATTGAAAGAAAGACCAAGAGACACAGAGACAACATGGAGACATCATTATGGAAAGTCTTTGATATGATACAAATATTTAAGAATAACTCTAATTTTTCTAGTATTCAAGGTGAAGCAGTTTGGGCATCGCCTTGAAGATTGTTATGCATCACTCTGTGCACTCCTCAACAATCTAGAGCTTTATTAGTCATATAAAAGTACATTATTGGCGAGACGAATCCACGAGGCCGTTCAATACACATGGAAATGTGTCAAAAACAATTCTAAACTCACCAATTTTGAGAAATAATTATGAATTAAGGAGTACAGTGGTGAATAAGGGTTGAATCTACGGAGAATTAAGGTATTTTTTAGGTATTTATTCAACTTTGATCTAATCATACGATAAATTGAGGTGAGAAATCAGGGAATTTGATAAATTTATAAAGATAACTCAAAGACAAAGCCATGGAATCAAAATACTCGATTTAGATCAAGATTCGCGGAGAAATCAAAGAGCAAAAATTAGGCAGAATTTGTTAACGCAAAGAGAGAGAAAACCAAAATTAAATCTAAAATTAACTTAATCTACGATTCAAAATTGAAATCTGATGTTATAGGAAGAACGATTAGGAGGAAAACACAAATTCTAACCTGAGATAGCCCTCAAAATGATCCAATTGATCGCCGGATCAAAGGCTTTTCATTTTATGATTTTGAAGATGATCATCAATATCCAAGAAGTGATCTCTCCCTATTCTCTCCACAAAATCTCACTTTCAAACACTCCTTGGACGCAAAAATTGATCTAGAAGACGAAGAAAGCAAGAGATTCAATGATTGAGATGTCTAAACAATTCGATTACTAGAAACACACCTGAATGTTTATATCATCAAAAAACATGTGTATTTGTTGGCAGATTTAAGTGTGGCCATTGTATTTGGCTCTTTATCTTCAATCAATGGCTTAGATGACACGCTTGGATATGAATCATTGCCCTTAATTCGTGTTCATTTGATCGAAGATGGAGCGCTCAGATTTTTCACGTTGCGCATGAACAAGAAGCGTCGGGCGATCGCGTCCATCCGATCTAGAATCGACGCTTGAGATGTCACCACATGTCCATCAAAGTCCATCATGTGTATTTAATCTCAGTCGTTATAACTCTTCAGACCAATGGCTGCGATTAAAACATTTTAAAACAAATCGTCACCCAATCAGAGTGCTTCGCGTACCCCTCTCTTAAGTGAAGATCGAAGATCACGATAAAATTGCGTGTTAGACGCTTCTCATTGTGCCACGTCACCTGCGAATAAAAACAAAAGGAAATAGTTCCACATGACAAAAATTAACGCGATTTGACGGGTATATAATGAGTTCGACTTAATGGGTTTAGTTTATTGATAACATGCATATTATACATGTAATCATGTGATTATTAATACAAATTAGGCATAAGAATGGAATGTATATCTATCATTTCATGTAATTTTAAGTTATAATCTCAAAATGCACTATTTTAGGGATAATTATACATATTTAAAAGAATATATTTTAGAATAAATTATTTTCATATATATTTGAGAGTATAATTGGTTTTGATGTAAAGTAATAAGAGAAAATACTTTTTATACACTCATTTATTTTTCTAAGTTTTAATTTCTAAGAGAAATGAGTGTATTTTTTAAATAAAAATTTATTCTTTTGTTATTTATTAAAATTGACATGTTAAAATCATAAATTATATAATTTTTGATCCAAAAAATAAATTTGGAATAATTTTGACTTATATTTTTAAATTTATGAATTTTCTAATTTTTTTAGAGATTTTTGGAATTTTTTTGAATTTTTCAGAATTTATTTTGGATTTATTTAGATTTTTAAAAGTAGAAGAAATAAAAAAATCAAGTTTTTATTGTGAGCTGACATGGCAGGTAACACGGTGGTGGAGTGACGTGTCACCACGTGACGACGTGTATATGAGACACGTGGTGCACATGTGTGCACGCATGTGCACACGTGTGCGTGTGTGCACGTGTGCGCTCGTGTGGTCACAAGTGTGATTAGTGGGTTAAGCATCCATTAAGAATTTTTGCTGACCCATTATATCCACTCTAACTATATACTCGTCAAAATGTTTTAATTTTTTTCATGTGGGACTATCTTTCGATTTATTTTATGCATGTGACGTGGCGAACTCAGAATCGTCCGATCGACTTGAATTAATGAGATTTAATCTTAGCCCCTCATTTTCACTTAAGTGAGGGGGGTACGTGGCAACATCTGAATGGACGATGATTCATTTCATAAAAATGGATCAATCATAGCCATTCATCTGAGTTTTAACGGCCACGATTTAAAGCGCCATCTGAGAATATGAAACATCGATTCACGATTGGACGGATGAGATCTCGCGATGCTTTCTCTTCACGAGATCACGTTGCGTGATCCTGATGATTCGATGAAGATCCAATGATTGCAACTTAATCATAATGATTCACCTCTTCAGATTTAATTACGACCATTGATGTCATCAAGGAGAAGATCTAACGGCACGCCCAATTTCAAAACATTATAAATTCTATCTCTTTGACGAGAAATGTATTCTTAGATGTTTCTAGAAAATTGAATTGTTTAGACAACTTAGTCGTTGAATCTCTTGGTTTCTTCCTCTTCTAGGCTCATTTCTGAGTCCAGAGAGTGTTTGAAATCAAGATTTCGTCAAAAGATTATGGAGAAATTGCCTCTTGAATGCCAATTTTCATCTTCGAATTGGCGGAATGAAAAACCCCTTGATCCGGCAATCAATTAGATCAATTTGAGCACGAATTCGGGTTAGATTATGCATTTTCATCCTAATCTTTCATCTTGTATCATTATCTTTTAATTTTGAATCGTATATTAGGATGATTTTTAGATTTAATTTCAGTTTTTCTCTCTTCGTGTTTGGAAATTTTACCTAATTTTTGCTCTTTGATTTCTCCGTGAATCTTGATCTAAATCGAGTGATTTTTTATTTCGTTGATTTGTCTTTGAGTTATCTTTATAAATATATCAAAATTATGAATTTCTCACCTCAATTTATTGTTCGATTTGATCAAATTTTAAAAAGTTCCCCGAAAATACCTTAATTCTCCGTGGATTCTACCGTTATTCACCTCTATAATATCTAATTTGTGATTATTTATCAAAATTGGTGAGTTTGGACATTATTTTCATACATCTCGGTGTGTATTCAACGACCTCACAGATTTATCTTGTCATTTATATCCTGAAAATGATGCTTAACTCACAAAACATTTTTACCGTCGGTTGAAAATACACAAACGTTGGTCAAACAAAATTTCTAATTCTGAATTCACAATGACTAAAATATGAAATCCACTATAGTGAAAAGATCGAGTCGATCCATAGAGAACACGGTTGACTTTGAACGAAGAGTTGACTTGGTCAAATTTAGGTTTAATTAGGTTTTTTAAGAAGTGAAGGTAATATATTATTACTATAAATGATATTAATATATCATAGGATATATTTTAAGAATTTAGAAACTAATTTGACGAAGAAAAGTCAAAAGTCAAGGTCAAAGGATTGACTTTGATCACCTGTTGACTTTCTGTAAAATCAGAGAAGAAAAATATGATAAAATATTAGAAAATTACATATTCAGTAACTAGAGAAAAAATGAAAAATTTTGATATATAATTCGTGGTTTTTATAGCAGAATTGGATTTATTATGATTTATTGAAAATCAATAATAAAAATCCCAAAATGAACACTTCAGTCAAAATCATCAAATTGACTAACCAAATGATATCCAAATCAAGAAATTCATATATGAATAGAAAGCTAACGATTAGAAGATTTCGAAAAGACCAAATTTGTCAAATTTCACCTTGTGTTTTAAGAGTAATTTCTCCCTCAAGTTAACGCCTAAATTTAGATTGAAAATGAATAGTCGATAGTAAAATGTCAAATTGAACGGGCAAATGGCAATGAAATTTTACGAATTAGATATCCACAGAAAGCTGATGAAACAAGGAATCCAATTAAGCCAAAATAAAATGATTTGGACTTAAGATTAGAGATAAATTCTTGTTTCAAAATTAGAAAAAATCCGCACCCAAATTTGGGTGAAACAATGAACAATTCGATTTCTAAAATAAAATTAACTACCTAAATATAATATAAACTGCATAAATTGCAAGGGATACGATCGAATCACACTACTAACCCGATTGACGTGAAGATTAGGCTTAAAATCGCATCGACTGAAGTGTATTTGCTCGATTTCTTCTTCGACGTGCGTTCGGCATTGAAGGGGAGATTTCGATCGATTCTTACAATGATTCGTGATCAATCCTGCCTCAGTATGATTGCAATTGATTCTAGAACGCATAGGGGATCACGAAGATCTTACGAATTTTGCTCCAAAATTACTTAATTGCTTCACGATTCAATCGAAGGTTGGTGTACAAGGAGAATGAACGACTATTTATCAAAAATTCCTCACGAAAAACACGAACCATCAATTCGTTGAAGGAAGATTGGACGGTCATGATTGCACAATTTTAGTGGGCCACGATCCCACATTTCCGCAATTCTCGCCCGTCTGATCTTGATCAAAGCGTCTTAATGCGTCCACGTGTCCCTCCACGGTTTAGCGGAGTTCCCGATTAATCGCAACTGTCTGATTTCATTAATGAAATAGACGGTTGTGAAATCGTCACGTGCGTCGATCGTGATCTGGTGGATCGACGTCCATTAGAGCGACGTGTGTCGATTGCCTCGAGTTGATCTAACGCGTCTCAAGTCGCCACGTCACTTGCAAAAGGAGATGTTAAGTGGAAGATAGTCCCACACGGAAGAAGTTAACGGGAAATGACAGGTATATAATCTGGAAGCCCCTTAAGCACTTGCGTCGCCCGATTGGGCCTAGTATGCCCCAATCCTTTAACCTGGGCCCACTAACCCGTGGGCCGATCATCTGCCAGCCCAATCACCATTGCGCCACGCAAGCATCCACGTGGCCTCGCGTGGCTCCACCACGCGTTCGCCTTGTCAAGCGTCAGCTCCGTGGGTCCCGCGCGATTAAATAACCCCTTTTTGATGTTTTTAATGAAATAAATCTGAAAAAATGCCTGAAAAATAAAATCTAGAAATTTTAAAAAATTAAGAAATTCATATCTTCATTTATATAACTCCTTTTTAACTCAAATTTTCTCTATTGGATCACAAATTTCTTCATCTTTAATATCATGCCACCTAAAAATATAATTTCAAACAAGAAAATAGGGTGAATTCAAAATAATCTTAAATATTCCCACAAAAATTCTATTTTATATCATCCCATAATTCTCTTCTTGAAATTAATTCTTTTAATCATTTAACTAAAGTCAAAATAACTCAAGGAAAGTGGTTAATTTCTAATCATTCAACTTTGCAAAAAGGTAAAACATTAATAAAATACATAATTAACCCTAATAATGCATAAACATGGACTTTAGTAAAATGGCATACCAATGGAGAAAAATCATAAAACTAGGAAAACATGAATATGAATGACGATAAGAGGAAAGAGGAAACAACTCTCTACTAAATTTGAATACCAAGCCAACCATATTCGTATGAAATATGATAAATAAGGTTTGGATTTTATAGAGGGATCATCATAACGTTTTTAGTATGATCCAAAATTAATTTAGAGTGAATATTGGATCAACGTTCTTATTTTTAAGGACGAGACCTAAATTTTTTCTCATGATTTTAGATATTTTTGAATGAAAAGATAGAGTATTAAATTCTTGATCGAATGGAGAAAATTTCGTGAAAAAAGGAGTTGTTTTTTGTGAGATATTTAATTTCTAAGTTTATGGATTTTTCTGGAATTTTTATGAATTTTCTAGGGACTTTTCAGATTTTTTTAGTAAATTTACGAAAATGTCACTCCGATTTTTGAAATATAAATTTACAAAAATACCCCTCCAATTTTTGAAGTGAAAATTTATAGAAATGCCCCTCCAATTTTTAAAGTGAAAATTTACAGAAATGCCCCTATGATTTACATAAAATTTCCAAGTAAAAAATTTATAGAAATGCTACTTTGCATTATCTCAATCAAAGACAAGGATTTCTCTAAATTAAAATCATGATATCTCATGATCTAGATGGATTTTTGAGCTGAAATTTTATTTGTAGATTCATCTTTCAACCCTCTATCCATCCATGCCCTTGGATCAAATAATCAAGCTTGAAGAATAAAATTAATAATTGGACTCTTTTACACCTCTTTACACTCAACCCCTAGGAACACACTATAAAAGACTTTATTTTCTCTCTCCTTACATTTTTTGGGCTCTCTCTTAGCATCAAGCTACCATAAGGAAAGGGAGACGAGATCAAGGCCCAAGGAAGAGCATTTTTTTATGCACAACCTTGTAGTGGAGAAGGGAGTAAGAAAATATCATGATTGAAGTGGATCGAGCATCACCCGGCCTAGGACGGGCACACCAACGAGATTTGTGCAAAGATCTAGATTGAATTTGGCTTGAGAACATCTCCATATACAGTAGACATATATTTTATTTTATTTTATTTTATTTTATTTTATTTTATTTCTATTTTTTTCTATTTTTATTTTTATTTTCCTTTTTCTTTTATTGTAGTAGTTTTGACATAATATCTGCGTGCATCTCTCACTCTCACCCTCGCTGTGCATTTACCTTTGCTACCGCCTTCTATTTTCTCATCTTTCCATCATAGTATCTCTATTTTTATCTCTATTAATCTAATTATCTCATCTAATTTCTAATTTCTATCTTAATTCTAAGATATACTCAATATATCTCTCATACTCACCTCGACGTATTCCATTCCAACTCGCACATCTTCCTCCGCCCTCATCTTTCTTTTAAACACATAACCTCATTACTTTAGCTCCCTGTGGATTCAGCCCTTCCTGACATTATACTAAGTAAGGAACTATATTTTATTACATGAAATCAACGCACAACAACGACGAAAAACATACGCGATCGAGTTCATTAGTGATCTTATTATCTAGTATAGACTAAGATTTATACTTACATGGATCATTTGAAAGAGTTCTTCAACTGTTCAAGCGTCCGGCCTCTAGCGGTATCCACATAGTCTCCATATGGTCGGATCTCTTTTTGAACACTCGTCATCACGAGAGGAAGAGAAAATAAGGAAGAATTTCCACTAGGCTTGTATGGGCACTGATGAATTAAACATTTGCATTGTTGTATGTTGTTGTTGTGTTTTGAATCCATGCAATACATTTATAATACCTTACTTAGGAAAGTATTAAGCAAGGGTCGACCCTGAGGGAATCTAGGTAATGAGGTTTAGTGACTAAGGTAGAAGAAGGAAGGGTTACTTATAGTAGGAATATTAGAGACTAGAAGAGTGATTTTATAGAATTAGAGGCTTGAATTAGATAGATTGAGATTCTGTAATTATAGTTAGGTGAGAAGAAGTGTGTTTTTAGGAATTTTTAGAGATTCATAGAGGAGTTTATCCCATAGAGGCATTTCATCGAACACCTTATGGGTGAGTAAGAATTATGGAGAAGGAAGATGCGAGATGGTGAGCAGGAAGTACATAGAGATATTTCTATTTTATGAAGGGGTGATGAATGGATGGTAGAGAGATGGGATGATGATGAAATGAAGGGATGAGAGGACTGGAATGGGAGGATATGATATTAGATAAGGATTGGTGATTTTGGTAGGACTTATGAAGACAAAATGACTTACACCGATTGCTACAGGATTAACCATACTCATCACATGAGTGGGATCAAATATTACTATTCTTTCCGGATAATTCAATGTTCTTCTCCAATATCCCACGAATATGAATATTTAGAACATATGTTTAAAGATTAGACATCATTGTATTATGATCTCATCACAATTCACTTGATCATTGCATATGTTCATGGACTTCATTACAAACATCACATAAGAATGACAATGAATAAAAGTTCATTTCAAGGAATATAAATAAAAGATGAAAGTATGATTGGTTTTGCAGGCCATATAATATCCATCAAATTTTTTTATAAAAACCCTCAAAATTATGTTTATATTTACCAACATCCATAGACCTTATGTGTGTAACCCTCTAGGTTTATATATCTCACTAGTTAATAACTCTCTAGACCCAATAAAACTTTATTTGTCAATGTTAATTAGTTACTCACATCAACATATAACTATGTAGAAACTATATAGTCAAACATAAAATTCTAATCATATGGATTTATTTACTCACACGCACATGTACATATGTGACTGGAGTAAATTTATTTGAATCTAATGTAGAAACAATATTGTTATACATACGCCCTTGTTGTTATATATAGCTGTCTGGAATTAAATCTCTATATACACCAATATTTATCGGTCAGTCAATCTAGATTTGTATACATTCGAGCAAATATTTCTGCCATAATTTATGCCGAAAATAGCATTTATAAAAATAGTGCCAATAATTATATCCTAACATTGGTAAAATATATTAAGCTTGAAAAACTTATATGAATATACATTTTTTCTGCGAATACGTGTTATAATATTTATTCTACAGATTATTTAGAATATTCTCAACTAATTATAAATATATTTCCGCCACAGATTATTGCTGCACTGCTGTCTGCTGCGCTTCTGCAGTGAAGGGGGGAAGAGCTTTGCGGGGGAATCTAATCTTTTCCATGCGTCTGCGGAAAATCTTCTGATAGCTATCGTCTATCTAGCTGGAGAAAGCATCGCCGTCCACCTTTTGGGGGCCGGGTCCCATCCAATTGTTCAAATCACCCTTCGGCTGCTTCTTTCTGTTTAACCCTTTTCCCCGAATCCCTCCCCCCTACGAGGATCTACCTGCCTCCTCGGCCTCCCTCCTGCTTCATCGCCGGCCGGCAGAACCAGAAGAGGAAGCAGCGGCAGGAGAGGGCTTCCTCTCGCTCTCTCTGGGCATCGGAGGCGAAGCTGTCCTGCACTGCTCTGTTGGAGGTTGAGGGCTTCTTTCTCATATCTCTCCCCCCGTCGAATAGAGCGAGACAGAGATAGAGAGAGAGAGAAAATCTCACGGTCGAGATGGATCTGGCGGTAGCGGGGATGGGGCGGCGTGCTTCCTGGTCGGTGGCGATGCGGGTGTGCATCTTGGTCTGCCTAGGGGCCGCGGCGACGGGAATCGGCGCCAACTGGGGGACGCAGACGAGCCACCCTTTGCCCGCGGGCATGGTGGTCCAGCTCCTCAAGGACAACGGGTTTCAGAAGGTGAAGCTCTTCGACGCGGACAGTGCGAGCATGAGAGCCCTCAAGAATAGCGGCCTCGAGGTCATGGTCGGCATCCCCAACGACATGCTCGCCACCCTCGCCTCCGGCCTCAAGTTCGCCGAGCGCTGGGTCTCCGAGAACGTCTCCGCCTACATCGACGACGGCGTCCTCATCAGGTTTCCCGTCTTTTTCTTCTCGGGGAGTTGTTCTTTATTATCTTAATCACAAGGGTGGTCATGGTCATCATCCATTAGGTACGTGGCAGTCGGGAACGAGCCGTTCCTGAGCTCGTACAACAACAGCTTCATCGCGACGACATACCCGGCGCTGCGGAACGTGCAGCAAGCCCTGGTGAACGCGCGGCTGGGCACCAGGGTGAAGGCGACCATCCCGTTAAACGCCGACGTGTACCAGAGCACCACGGGAGTGCCCTCCGGCGGCGACTTCCGGTCGGACATCCGCGATCTGATGATCCAAATCGTGACGTTTCTGAGCCAGAACGGGGCGCCCTTCACGGTCAACATCTACCCCTTCATCAGCCTCTACGAGGACCCCGACTTCCCCACCGCCTACGCCTTCTTCGACGGCGGCGGCTCCGTGCAGGACGGCGGCATCAACTACACCAACGTCTTCGCGGCCAACCACGACACGCTGGTGAGCGCGCTGACGCGCAACGGCTTCGGCACCCTGCCCATCGTGGTGGGGGAGATCGGCTGGCCCACCGACGGTGACAAGTACGCCAACGCGGCCAACGCGCAGAGGTTCAACCAGGGTTTCATGACCTGGCTACTGTCAGAGCAGGGCACGCCGCTCCGGCCCGGCCGGATGGACGCCTACCTCTTCAGCCTCATCGACGAGGACAGGAAGAGCATCCAGCCCGGTAACTTCGAGCGCCACTGGGGCATCTTCGCCTACGACGGCACGCACAAGTACCAGCTCAACCTCCGGCCCGGAGGCGCTCAATCAGGGCTGGTAAACGTGAAGGGCCTCAATTACCTTGACAAGAAATGGTGCGTGCTAAAGAGCTCGGCGGCGCTGGGGGCCAAGGACCTGCCGGAGAGCATCACGTACGCGTGCGAGCGCGCCGACTGCACGAGCCTGGGTTACGGCTCGTCCTGCAGCAACTTGGACGCGAGAGGGAACGTGTCCTACGCCTTCAACAGCTATTACCAGGTGAGTGACCAGGCGGATCAGGCGTGCGATTTCTCGGGTCTCGCTACCGTCACGGATCACGACCCAAGCAGGGGAAGTTGCAAGTTCATCATCATGGTAGACACCTTCCAATCCGGGGCTCGCCATAACCGAGTGCGGCCTTGGTTGCTGCTTCTGCCGCTGCTGCTGCTGCTGCCATTTTCCTTCGTATGAGCCATCGCCCATCGGGATGATGATCCAAAACGCCCTTTTTCGGTAAATTCATCGGGAATTGCCTCGTTCAATGCTTTTTAAAAATGAGAGCCGAGTATCCTGACCAACTAGGCTACAGCGGATTACTGATCAACTTATGCATCACTCTTCAGCTTCGGCAACAGGTACACCGTAGTACGACGCGAGGCGGCGGAGAGATCCGTCCCGCACGATGCCCGCGACGAGCTCGAACTTGTCGTAGTTGTGCCGCAATACCTTCCGCTGCTTCCCCTCCAGCTTCTTCTCCTCCTCCAACTGGTACTGCGCCGCCGCCGAACCAATTAAATCAACCTCTCAACCACAATCCCAACGCAGAAAATATTATTCGACCTACCTGGAGCAGGGCCGCCCGCTCCCTGGCGTGCTTGAAGGCGACATCTTGAAGCCTCTGCCCCGCCGCGAAAACGGGGTCTTTGGGATCGTCGAGCCAGCGCGCGGCGATCCTGCTCCGATCGGGATTCTTGGGCCGGTCCCAGAACATCTCCTCCCTCGCGGGCAGAGCGCGCACCGGCCTTGGCATTCCGGAGATCATAAACGGCAGGTTGCTGATCTCCTCCACGACCGCCCGAGCGTGCGCCTCCTTCTCCATCACCACCAGCGCGCTCTGCGCCACGGCCTCCGCCTCTGACCTCTCTAGAAGGTTGGGCACGATGCGAACGGACTGCACCTTCCCGAACTGCCCGATCGCCGTCTTCAGGACCGGCACCGTTGCCGCCAGTGACAGGCAATCGATGAACACCGTCCTCCGGACCTTCTCCCGGAATTCTGCGTACGCCTTTCTCTCCGCCGCCACCTCGCTCCCCATTCGAAAGTGTACCTGCAACCCCACAGCCATTTTCTCATTTATGGGAGGAGAGCGCGCGTGGATTAGAGAAACCCTAGGATTTTAATAGGCTCCACACGAAACCCCAGGGATTCAAAAGACAATACAACTGCAAAACAAATGACGATCAAGAAAAGTAGTGACGATCATACGTCGTTGAATCGGATCGAACCCGCGGGTTCAAGATTGATAGAATCAAACGCCTGGCGGGGATCGATTTCTCAATGGAAGAGAAGAACGATTGCCTAAATCACCTATCAGCCAATAACGATAGAACCACTCGTCCGCACGACGGCACGAGTTCTGTTTGAAGGGCAAATGCCGCCAGATTCGACCAAACGACTCGCGAGCGCAGAGGAACCCAAAATATACGAGGGGAAAAAAGGCCACGGCAACAAAAGAGCTAGGGTTTCAGGACGCGGATGCAAAGGGGAGAAGCTGCGACAGACGAAGACTATCGACTACTAACTAGTTCATTGCCGGTTACCGCCTCCCGGACTCCAGCCTCCGGTGAAGGGAATAGATGGGATGGGAAGGGAAGGGGAAGCGAGGGAAGAGTTTCACCAAGTCAAGTCCAGGCCGGGAGGCCGAGACGTCCGGGAAAAAAAGGAAGTAAATCTACTTATTTTTCTATTGGTTTATTATCGAATAATCAATCGATCAATCAATCAAGACGATCGCGCGGCGTTCGAATGGCCCGGAAGAGGACAGCAACGCAGCGGCGGTGCGGGGGAGTTCCAGGACAGTGAGACCTCCTCCTTTTATCTATTTCTCTATCCCCTGGGGGCTCTTTTCTACCAGCTGGAGCTCCCCGCTATCCTTGCCCAATGTCGCTCCGCATTCCTCGTCTCCGAAGATGAAAAAAAGAAGCCTAACCTAGCCTAGCCTTTCGAGGAGAGAATGCTGCCGCCCTCTTCTGAACTCCGGGTCTTCGCTTCCCTTTAGCGCGGGATCTTGGCGGTCTCGATGACAGAATCTCCGCGAAATCTCAGGCGGAACTGGGGGCATGTTCAGAAGAGAATCCAGACGCCGCGATTCTAAGAGAGGTTCCCCGGGCGCGAAAGATGTGGCGGCACCTCATTCGTCTTCTTAATGAGCACTCTCTCGACCTTGGCTCCGGATTTCCTCCATCTCCGTTTTCTCTTTCACCATGACTCAACCGCTTCCCCGCGAACAATCTCCGCCGCATTCCAGCTGAAGAAGCGGCGGCGGCGGCGGCGGCTAAGAGTAGTTCCGCACGCGAGTGGAAGCGGCGGGAATTCCCAGAAGAAGAAAAAGAAGAAGACTTGGTGGGAGAAGCTCTTCTACGAGGAAGACGCGGATAGCTGGTTCGGTGCGAACGAGAAGAACGCGCTGGATGACGTCAGAGGGGAGTCGGAGACCGACCCGTCCGAGGAGGAGAAGTTCGAGGCGTGGAGGAAGAGAGCCGAGGTGATTACGGAGCTGAGAGAGACCCAAGAGGTCGCCGAGAGTTTGGACAACGGTCGCGCTTGGGAGGACTGGCTCTTGGAGGAGAGCTCGCCTGGGGTTGAAACCTCGTCTTCTTGGGTTTACGATTTAAGGGAAGAGCCGGATGTTGCCGGGGGTGCTCCTCGTAGTTCTGAAGAGCAGTTTGTAGGGACGGTGAAGAATTTCTTGTTCAGGAGTTATGACGATGAACTTCTGTTCGAAGACAAGGTTTTCCGCTATGCTTCTAACAGATCGGTACGCATTACACCGACTCGTTACTTTCCCGTGTTTCTTTGTTCTACTCTCTATGCTTCTCTGCTCTAGTTTGTCCTGCCTCTTGTTAGATATTGTCATTCGCTGAAACTGTTAATGGGTTTGCTGCTGATTTTTACATTGCATCTATTTAGTTCGTTTTACTACATGCGAGTTCTGACTCTGGAAAAATATTCATGTTCTTGAAAGATACATTAATCTATGGACAGAAATCCTCCTCTGAACACCAAGTTCATTATCTCAATCAAGCTAATGCTCCGCAGCACAAAGTTGTCCAGTCCCTTTATGATTGAACTGACGAAGAACCTGAACTGATTCAACACTGAGTAGTGTCTACATATTCAATACAGCAAAGAATTTCTCAGTGACTCCTTAAAAATTTCCTTCTATGTTTTTTTACCGATATTATGCAATTCTTCAGTCTCTATTGCTTGACATGGAAGCCTGTTGAAAAGCTGTGCCGCTGTCTTGGCAGCAAACAGATCTTTAAGTGGGAGGAAGTGGGCATACCTTAGTCAGATCACTATGGTAAGACTCCCGATTCTCGTGTGAAAAGTATTTCTTGGATCGCCAGAAATAGAAAATTACGGTGTTGAGAAAAGAGAAGCAGAAGAAGAACAAGAGTAAGTAAGAAGGAACCAAAGAAACTGTCGGAATGACCGTCCTCCTGAGCAAGATGGTTAGAGGGAACCCGCTCAACCTCTCCTCGCCAAGATCTTGATTCTTGATGTCCTCCTGGGGAACCTTATAGTCAATGATGCCCGGTCACTCTTGACCAGAACTGCTCTCCCCTTCCAGCCCAATTCCCTGATTAATTTGGCAAGGCATTTGCTATCTGATTATGTCTGCGTCACTTGTATTGTATTTTTAAATTGTACTTTACTTCGATTTTGTTTTAATTGTATTACAGGAGCCATTTATTCTGGTACAAAACCAAAGATCGTACCCGTGAGCATAGGGATATAAAAAATTCAAAATAGGAAACCAGACGAATACAAGAGGGGAGGAAAACCTCCACTCAAGAACATCTTCCCCTACATTCTACTAGATGACTCTCCTGCCTGCTCTTGCCAATGTCGGCTTCTCAAATTGACGAGATGGGTATGAGTATGACTGCCTTGTCTTCTTCCTGCGGCGTGGCCTCTGTCCCAGACTCCTGGAATATCCCCTCCTGGAAGGCTTATCGCCTATCCTTCTGCATCTGTAATAGGTCAGGAATGGGTTCGTGTCATTTCTCCCTCCTAGAAAGCTCAGCTTGTCCTCAAGGTGGAACTCTGGAAATCTCTAGTCGATATCTGTCATGACTCCCAAGTGACCTGGAATTCTGGCCAATTTTTCCACTTGTCCGAATCTTCTGTTGTGCCATTTCTTTCTCTCAGTTTGGGCACTTTATGTCATTCCACGTGCCACTACAATTCCTCAGACCAACTTTTTGGTAGAGGTTGCAGCTTGATTGTGTTTCCAAGAACCCTCCATAGTTGTGATACGCAGTACACCAGGTGGATTGTGCTGTAGTCTGGTAGTGCCTGGTGGTTGGCCACTGGTCCAGTACCTTCTGTGTTCACGTCTGGTCCAAAGAATTTAGGTGACTACTTATTCAGGCCGGTGACTTCACACGGCACTGTTGCATCTTCCAAGAGATCAAATCTCCCAGATGACATTGTAGATCCTGCCATTGCTCGTCTTTTTGGTTTTTCATTGCGAACTCCACCTCCCTCAATTTCCCCCTGAGTTACATGATCATTGCGCTGGTTCCTGGTGGTGCTTGTTCAGAGCGTCTAGTGAGGACTCTGTTGAGCCGTGTTTGAGAATTTCAGTGGTTTGATGTCATAAACCAATTTGAATGGGGAAATCTTAATGCTCGAATGGCATGATGTGTTATAGCTGAATTCTGCCCAATGCACCCATGGAATCCAGGCTTTGGGGTGGTTGGAGGTGACGCATCTCAGGCAATTCTTGACCCCCTAGTTGACTACCTCATTTTGGCCGTCTGACTGTCGGCAGTTAGACGATCTTAGGTTCAGCTGTGTACCTTGCAAGTTGTGTGGTTCTTGCCAGAATGAGCTGAGGAAAATTCTGCCTCTCAGACACAATGGGAATACTCTTACCATAGAAATATCCCATTTTTTGTGAGTCCCTCTTCTTCTGCTTTCTTGATTCTAGAGGAGGAGATCTTATGACTATTGATATTGGTTTGTAAGAATTCCTTTGAGGTTCCTTTTCTTCCCTCTATTTGTTTCTAGAGGCGATGTGAGGACCATTCGGTTTTGGGTTTTTTCTGTTTTCCAATTATGGAGCCCTTGTCTTCTTCCTTTAGTGGCTTCTAGATGGTGTTTTTAGACAGGGATTATCTTGAGTTTGCGGGTTTGAGGCTTTTTTCCTTTCCACCTTTTGTAGCATCGTCTGCAATGTTGTCGTGTATATCTGAATCGTCTCTTCTATTGCCTTCCCTCTGTGTCTCTCCTATTCTTCTTGTGTTAAGAGAGAAGAGAGGAGCCCAGATTCCATCTTACTCTGCCATCGATTGCCTGTTAAACCTTTAAGAGCAGCTTCTGCTAGAGTAACATCGGTATCATCCCAGTGTATTTACTCAGAATATAACGCTTTCAGGCAAAATTTTTGGCTCTGTTGGTGCTCGTGCCCTGGGCCGTTGACTTTGCCGTGCACGACTACGTCCTCGTGCCCTTTCTGGACAGGTAAACCTTCTCCCGCGATACTGACCCGAGTCAACTGTCTTGGTTGACTTTGTGATGTCGCGCAGATACGTGAATAAAGTTCCTCTGGCGGCGGAGGTATTCGACGTGAGAAGAAGCCAGAAGTTGGAGATGATCAAGGTACTCAAGGTGGAGAAGGCGAGGTACCGCTTCGAGTTGGAGATCGGCAAGGCTCCGCCCCTCTCCGACGAGGAGGTCTGGCTGGAACTGCGGGAGAAGGCGTAAGATTGGGCCACGACTCTTCATCATTATTGCATCATAATTTGATTTGGTCGATGTCCTTGGCATCAGGATAGAGCTCAGAGACGAGTGGAGGCTGGAGAACCGCAAGTCGTTCGCCAACATCTGGTCGGACATGGCCTACGGCGTCACGTTGTTCCTCATCATGTACTTGAACCCCAACAGGGTGAGCTGGTTCAAGCCTCTAACTCTTCTTCGCCTTCATGGTGATGATGATGATCATGTTGGTGACGGTGATGATGATGAATGAATGATGTTTAGGTGGCGCTGCTCAAGTTCACCGGGTACAAGATATTAAATAACATCTCGGATACGGGGAAGGCTTTCCTCATTATTCTTATCACCGACATTTTTTTAGGGTAAGACGGGAGATTCCATTCATTCGATTCTTCATCATTCTCATGTTTGAAGCCTTGAAATTCAAATGGGGGAGACAGGTACCATTCGGAGTCGGGGTGGGAGGCGCTGGTGGAGGCGATTCTGGAGCACTACGGCTTCCAGGTCGACGAGGCCGCCATCACCGTCTTCGTCTGCTTCGTCCCCGTCGTCATCGATGCCTGCGTCAAACTCTGGGTACGCCCCTTCTGTCCTTTATCCCCTACTGCACCTCTATCTCACCGTTAACCCCACACGTCGCTACTATCAGCTCTTCAAGATTCTCCCGAGGTTGTCTCCCAATGTGGCCAACATCTTCCGGGAGATGCAGAGGCACTGAGTAGATTGAGTAGGGGTTCAGACTCGGAGGTATTCGATTCGGACGCGGCGAGTCCGGATGCTCTTTTTCTTTCATCGATTGATTTTATTTGTGCTCGAATGGAATTAAAAACATGGGATACCGTGTTGAATAAATCCTTTTCCTTTTTGGCGCTCGAATGGATGGATCGCATTGTCGGAGCTCACACCTCCACCATCATCGTGAAATGACAAAAGCAACAAAACAGCACGCATGCATGCATGCGTGGATGGTTCCTCTCGCCCATGGAGCGAAACTCAACTACTGAGCCAGTTCTCTTAATAGAGCAGCAACACTCCAGCAAGCTGGCAGCTTAGCTAGTACAGAGAGATGAAGAAAGCTAGATACACGACGACCACAAGCACACGAAGCAAGCCCGCCAATCCCCGGGAAACAAATCCCTCATACACAGATGTAGAATCGTGGATGGGCTGGAGCAAGTGAGAGAGGGAGCCCCGGAGTTGCTGGTCAGTCGATGGTGATGGGGTGTGTGATGCAGCAGCGAAACCGGGCCTTGCGTACGGTGTTCAGGATTTCGGACTGGGCCTGCTCGAGCATGCGGACCACGTCGGAGAAGGTGGGCCGGACGTCGGGGTTGGCATCCCAGCAGCGCGTCATGATCTCACCCAGCACGGGCAGGCAGTCCGCCGGGATTATCGGTCGCACATTCCGGTTCACCACCGCGAAGGCCGCCTGCACCGCCGCCATGTTCGCGAACGGCAGCATTCCCGTTATCAGCTCCCACAGCACTATCCCGAAGCTGTACACGTCCACCTTCTGGGTGTACGGCCGGTGCTGGATCATCTCCCTGCGGATAATTGTCATTACCAGACAGACAAAGATAATGATGTCGATTGTGATGATGTTTATAATAATGAGGATGACGTCGATATTGATGTTATGATGATGGTGATGATCATCGACACTCACGGGGCCATCCAGCGGTAGGTTCCGGTCTCGGGCGTCATGCCCTCGGTCTGCACCACGATCCTCGCCACACCGAAGTCGGCAATCTTGATGGACTTGTCGGCGAAGATGAGCAGGTTGTCCGACTTCAAGTCGCGATGGATGAATCCGAGCTCATGCACGTAGGCCATGCCCCTGGCGACGTCGAGCGCCTGCTTGACGGCGAGCTTGAGCGGCACGGAGCGGTTCTGCCGCTTCATGAGGAACTGCCTCACCGAGCCGCCCTTGGCGTACTCGGTGACGATGCACCATACCATGGGCTTCCTGCACCCGCCGATGAAGCGCACCACGTTGGGATGCTTGAGGTTGGCGAGCATCATCACCTCCTGCGCGAACTGCTGCTCCATGAGCTGCGCCCTCTCCGGGTTGTTCTCCGGCCGCTCCAGCAGCTTGATTGCCACGTCCTCCCCGTTGTAGGTGCCCCGGTACAGTTTCCCGAAGGCGCCCTGCGCGAAGGGCATCCAGATGACCAGCCGGCGGAGGTCGATGGTCCACTCGTCGTAGTTTTCCAGGCCCTGCGTCGGGAAGCGGTTGTCCATCAGCGCCTGGGCCAGCGCGTCGTCGCTCAGCGCGTGGGACACCCGCCCCGGCCGGAGGATGCTGTGCCCCACAGAGAAGTTGCTGGCCGGCACGGGGGCGAGCCCCCCATGCGGCAGAATCAGCGCCTGCGAGTTGTTGTTCGAGCCGATGCTCTCCACGGACATCGACACCGACCCGCCGCCCGTCGTCGTCTGGAGGCTGCCCACGCTGTCGATGGACATGTTCGTCCCCTCCCCCAGCTTCTGGTACGACGCCAGGTGGTCCACGAAGTGCCCTCCCAGCTCGTGCCCCCCGCTGCCCATCGCCTCCTCTTTCCCGAAGACAGTCCCTGATTTCTCGGGAGGCTCCGGCTCAGATTCTGGTCCACCCCAAACCCTAATCCCCCAAGAAATATTGCTTTTCCCCGTCGACCAGGGGAGGAACCAGGGACGATCGATAAATATACGCGCGCGGCAGGAAACCCTAGGACTTCTCCGATCGATCAAAATACGCCCTTCAATCCAGCACTATAGGATTCGTCGTCGAAGATCGATACCCCTTCCGAAGCGACAATATACAAAGAACAAGGATTTCTAGGAGAGTACCCGGGAAGAGAGAACTGGAAAGTCCGCTTCGATCCGGCCAGGATTCGATCCTAAAGGCTACCCGCGAGCCAATTTCTTTGGCGATCCTTACGGCTCCTGAAAGCCGGCCTTCGATGCGGCTACCGCCGCCATGTCGGACCAACTCAAGAAGCGATCCCAGCTCGCTGTCGCCCCCTTCTTCCCTGCACTCGCCGCAAGAGCAGCAAAGATGCCTCCTTTTTTTTTTTTCCACCCTTTCCCACCTGTGTCCTCCGGGTTCCGGATGGGCGACTGGAAACGACGACCAGTGAGAAGAGAGCAGCAGTCGAGTCGAGCCACCGCCCGCCCTCCACGGCACGCTTCTCATCCCCCTTTTGCATTTATTATCCTCCCACTCCGTACGCTGGTATCCTTTGCCCTATCATCCTCTTCCCATTGGTGCCGCGCACTCCCCCTGTTCCGCGCTTTGCACCTCAGCTCCGCGAACAAAGAATCTCTCGACCGAGTGATGACGTCATAAATAGATTTTCTTGTGAATGGGAAAACGCCAAAGTTCGGGGAGCTGACGCCAAGTCCCGCGCACGTGACCGCATTGATTGCGCGGACCGGGTCGTGGTTGGCGGCTCGGCTGACGGCACCATTACTGCCGGTCCTGCTCCGAGTCTCCGATTCCGACCGGCTCCTCCCCATTAAAATAATTTAATTATTCCCAGAATATTCTTGAGGACACTTAACTAAATAAAATTCTCACAGTGGTCTCGGAAGTCAGAAAAGGTTAATTTCCTACAAGACGGGGGTTGATAAAAAGCCATGGATAAGTTGGAGGGTGAATAGTTAAATAAGAATTCCGGCAGCCATTAGCAAAGGTGTTGCCCCCTCCGGACGCCAATCGAAACCCTCGCAGTCGCGGCCGCTTCTTCCAGATACGTACGGACGGAGAGATGGAGCCTCCGACCGACGCGCTCGCCGCAATGGAGATGGAGAGCCATGGCGCGGAAGCAGCCACCGAGGAATCCAAGGCTTCTGTGAGCAAGAAGGCGGCGAAGAAGGAGGCGGCGAAGGCGGAGAAGCTGCGCCGCCATCAGGAGGCGGCTGCCGCTGCGGCGGCGGCCGCCGCCGCCGCCGAGGAGGCTGATACTTTGGCGGAAAATTACGGCGACGTTCCTCTGTCGGAACTCCAGTCGAAGGTCGTATCGGGACGCACGTGGACGCCAATCGGACGGCTGGATGCTGCTTTTCAAGGACCAGAGAATTCTGGTCCGGGGAAGGCTTCACACGAGTCGAGTCGTTAGCAAGAACATGTCTTTCCTGGTGATCAGGGACAAGGGATTCACGCTCCAGTGCATCTTGTCCGTGAAGGCGGATTTGGTCAGCAAGCAGATGGTCAAATTCGCCTCCGCACTTAGCCGAGAGTCCATTCTGGACGTTGAAGGACTGATCACCGTTCCGGAAAATCCCATTACTGGTGCCTCCCAGCAGGTGAAAATTGTTTTGATCGCTGTATTCCTTTTTTATCCTTCGATGAAGAGGACTGTTCATTCGACCATAATTGTTGTCCTGGTTTTTTTTTTTGGGACTCCGCAGGTAGAATTGCAGGTGAGAAAAGTGTATTGCGTCAGCAGAGCCGTGCCAACTTTGCCCATAAACATTGAGGATGCCGCGAGAAGTGACGCCGAAATCGAGAGAGCCGAGAAGGTTCCTGATATTCTTTTCCCTGGTTTAGTGTTCTTTAGAATTGACGTTCCCGTATCTGTGCTTGTATGCGTTAATCTTAAATTTTTTAATATTTGCAGGCTGGCGAAAGACTTGTTCGCGTGGGGCAGGATACGCGCCTCAACAACAGAGTTATTGACATTCGGACCCCCGCCAACTTGGGCATTTTCCGGATTCAATCCAGTGTCGCAAACGTCAGTTTTTCTCTCCTGAGTATTGTTCTCCTCTCTTCTCACTAATCTTTCCGTTGACATGTCAATTTATCGTTTTTTTCCCTCAGAAATTCAAGGAGTTTTTACTCTCCGAGGGTTTCATAGAAATCCACACTCCCAAGTTGATAGCGGGATCGAGTGAAGGTGGTTCCGCCGTGTTCAAACTGGATTACAAAGGGCAGTCGGCTTGTCTGGCGCAATCTCCTCAGCTTTACAAACAGATGGCCATCTGCGGCGATTTTGGGCGAGTATTCGAAGTGGGTCCCGTCTTTAGAGCTGAAGATTCATACACGCACAGGCATTTGTGTGAATTCACCGGTCTCGACGTTGAAATGGAGATCAACGAGCACTACTCCGAGGTGAGGAAATGGGTTCGTTCGTGCATGGAATAATGATCCACGCATGGGGGAAGGTTTTCGCTATTTTTTACGTCCTTCTTTAGGTGATGGATATCGTGGATCGTTTGTTTGTTCAACTGTTCGACCACTTGAACAACACTTGCAAGAAGGAGCTGGAGGCTATAGGAAAACAGTACCCGTTTGAACCTCTAAAGGTTAGTCGTTTTATTCAAAGTTGATTTGGTTCACGAGCCTCTGGCTAAAGGTGTATGCATTGGCAATTTTCTCGCAGTTCCTGCCGAAGACCTTGCGGCTTACTTTCCAGGAGGGCGTTCAAATGCTCAAGGTAAATTAAATTTTTAAATCCGCTGGCAAGCGCTCTAGAATGGTATGTTTGTTACCTAATGAATCTTGTCGTTGTAGGAAGCGGGAGTGGAGATCGATCCGCTTGGAGATCTGAACACGGAGTCGGAGAGGAAACTGGGTCAGCTCGTTCTGCAAAAGTAGGGCTTCTTCTGCTGCCGCTGGGAATACCAAATACTTGATCCATTTTGAAAAATCAAAATATATTTGGATTTCAGGTATAATACAGAGTTTTATATACTCCACCGGTATCCACTGGCTGTGCGGCCCTTCTACACCATGCCCTGCTTCGATGATCCGGCTTACAGCAACTCTTTCGACGTGTTCATTCGAGGTGAGATCGTAATCGCAAGGCCTTTTTTTCCCTTTCTTTTTCGAGGTCAGCTTGAACACCGATGAGTAGTATGTCGATGGTAAGAGAAAATAAAATGGTTTCGTGTATGAAGGGGAGGAGATCATCTCGGGGGCCCAGAGAGTCCACGTGCCCGAATTCCTGTCCAGCCGGGCGGAGGCATGCGGCATCGACGTCGCCACCATTTCCTCTTACATTGATTCTTTCCGGTGCTCTCCCGTATCCCCCGACAGACAGTTCCATTCGGTGCGCGATCTGACGGCATATCTAACGCTCTGCCACTATCATTATTATTGGGCCAGGTACGGAGCACCTCCGCACGGGGGATTTGGGGTGGGGCTGGAACGCGTGGTGATGCTCTTCTGCGCCCTGAACAACATCCGGAAGACATCACTCTTCCCGCGCGATCCTCAGAGGCTCACTCCCTGAAATATTTGATCCCCTCCCTCTCGGCTTTTTGCGGTCCATCTCCATGAACGAGCGTTATTTAGCATCATCATCGTCGCGATCGATAACATCATGTGAGACAATGATAATGGCTAGCTCTCTGCGACAAAACAAATCCGCTACTGAATTTTTTTTGTTCTGGGGTTTGGGGTGTTGGTTGGTCGCCGGGACGGCAGCGGAGAGGCGTACTTAACCGCATTTCTTCCCATCTTGTTCGTCACTAAGTCATCATAAAACCAAGGGGACACTCGTCGCATCGAGTACAACGATTTTCTCCTCTAAGTAAATGAATTGCGTGGATGATTATCCTTTTATTCATAAATAACCAAACGCTAAGTCCCATCGTCATAGTCGACTATCCTTCCGCGCGGGGAGCCTTTCCAACAACTGATAAGCTCCGCAGCTGATAAATAATGCTCATCTTCTTCCACAACTGATAAATTCTGTAGCCATCTTCCACAACTGATGTTATCTTGGGCTGCTTTGGGAATTGACCCCGAGCAAAACCCATCTTTCAATTCATTGATCAGACGTCTCTGCTCGCCAGACGGCGCAATTCTCCAGTTGATCAAAACAAGCAGGGCGGCTGATTTGGATGAAGATAATGCGGACTCCTGAGATTGTTCAAGGATTTCATCAAAGTTTTGACCTTGGACGAGAGAGAGTGTCATAATTGTTCATTCGCGAATGTAACTGCTCGCCTATTCCCTGCAGATATTATCTCATTAGGTCCAAGACAATTCCTGGGCGAGTTCAAGTCTGTTTTCTCCTTCACTTTGTGCCCGCAGGTTGAATCTCTATCACGATTGTGTTATGACCGGATGGCATACCCTTAAACTATTATTAATTGCATTAATGCACAATAAGAACGGGAAGTCACCCAATTGGAGTTCGATTCCAGCAATTCGGATAAGATGATTGGAGAAGTGTCAGGCAATTAGAGGAAGAAGGATAAAATGATTGAAAAGATTGAAGTACCAAGATTCAAAGAAAGTTTAAAGATCAACTTCGACTGGGTTCATTGTTAACTCAACCAGACCTTTTTGACACAAACATCCCCTTGGTTTTATTGCTGATAGATTGATCCATCCATATCCTCTACAAATCTCGGACAAAGCTCATGTCTTCTTCCCAATCCCATGGGACATGTTGTAGATGCCGCGCCCCTGCACAGTGTACCGTTTTAAGCAGAATTTTGAGAGAAACAAAGGGGAAAGAGAGATTCAGGCTCACAATGAGAGCGAGAGAGGAGACAGCAAGGGCGATGGGAATGGCGACGGAGGTGAGCTTGTCGTACCGGCCCTTCAAGAAAGTATGCTTGCTGACGCCTTGAAAATGCTCCTGGTACTTCCTCAGCCTCTCCCTAGATACAAACGGTGCTTCCGTCATCCTGAAAGATCTACAAGTATGTTATATCGATAAAAAGGAAAACACAGAATGGAGCATCAAAAATGGAATTTTTTGGGCAAAAATAATGTCCTGAAATATCCTGAAATATGTTTTTTCAACTCTCTACTTGTCCTTTTCAACTCTTTTATCTTCCTCAAATAACACACTGCTTTGTGATTCGACATCAAAACTACGGTCTGACCAGCAGACAATGGGTCCATGATGTTGGGAAGTTAGGGTCCTTCAAAGATGATATCAAAATAAATGAATCCCCACTAGCAGCGGCATCATAACTCGCTGAAATTCGAGTTTCAAGGCTCAAATATAACCATCATTTCCATCTCCCTGTTCCTAAATATTACGCTCTCGGTAGTAAAAGACTATAAGATGACGCTTAGCGTTACCGGTGATGAATCCACGATGTTTTTGGAAATACTTCAGATATATTATGCAATCCTAAGGAAATTTCAAACCGTCCAATCCGCAAAGAAGTATGAGGAGCACGTCTATTTTTTTTTCCCTAGATCTGATTGCCCCGTATATGAAGAGTAGATCACGATAAATAAACGGGAAGAAAAATGGCGACATTATAAAAGAGGCACGTGAGGGAAATCTTGACAAGAGATTGAACAGATAGAAGCAATTGCGGCAGCGAGACCAGTAAAACCTAATTACTCGATCAAAAGTAGAAGAGGAAAAAAAAAGGCGTTCTGAACAGGCAGAAAGGGAATTTTATTCTCACCTCCTGCACCTTGATCACCTGACGAATCGAGAAGAAGAAAGCCGGCGAATTTCCAGACGGCTAAAAGACGACTGATTCTCTTACCCAGGGCTCGGGTCGAAAGATTCAATAAAATTTCCCGATCATCTAGTCGCGCGGTACCCTAAATAAAATAAAATTACGAAACTATCCAGAGGATTTCCACGAAAACCCCGAAGAGTTATCGGGTCGGTTCGCTTGTCAGGTTGGCCCGTTTCGATCGATATATGACACCGTCGTCAAATTGGAACCCATTTTGACAGCCGGATCATAGCAACAACATTGAAATAGGGATTAGGCACTCAGACTATCAAAGATCATTATTGAAATACAATAAAATCATTTATTGAATAATTTTCTTTAAATGATTTCAAAATTAATCAGAATAGATGAATAGCATTCATTATATGAATGGTTTATTTGTATATTTCATACATTATACAAATGACCAATTCTCGATTTGTGCGTGTCATCCTCGTGCAGGGGCCATGTTGATCTTCTATGTACCGTTTCAATTTTATCGGATGTCCCCGAAGGAGCATACCTTTTATACATATGAATGCACATCATCGTCCCCTTTCATCTGAGTCAGTGTCCTTTGTGCTCATCCAACAATCGTTCAATATTCTGGTACATCTTCAATGTTGTCGAACGATTTCGGAGAAGTTGGACGAGTTTAGTAAGTTATGTTCTCCCTCTCCATTGGAATTTGTTCTTGCATGACCATGAACAAAGATTAAAAAAATGTCTACCTATTTTAGTCAATATAATTTGCATATCATTATTGTCCCAATTGAACTTTCACGATTAGGTTGATTTTTATAGTAATTTGTGTATAGTATTCCAATAAGTTGAAATTATTGGAATTTATCAGTACATATAAATAAATGACCTATGGACATTACTAAAAATTAAGAACAATTAATATCGCGGTGAATGGCCATATGATAGAGGAAGCATATCGATTTTAAATTAATAAATTTATGGTGAGGAGTTTAATTGATTGTAAAATTTTTGTAGAATGTAGTGAAATCGTGGAGAACAAATTTTTTAAAATTCTCGAAGAATGTGACAAGTGTGGAAGAATGAAAATTAAATTTAAGTGGAAATATATTCATAAGTGCGAAATGAATAAAGATCAAATGCAGATGACAAGGAGACTAACTTGATGTTTTAGAGAATAGAAATTTTATCCTTGATAAATTTAAATTTGCATCATGAGGAGAAGAATGGAATTGGCATGAGAAGAGGACAATAAGAATGTGTTGATAACATTTAAGGCCAGATGCAGCCAAAACTAGAATAACTTATTGTGAGAAAGTGAACAAGATCAGAAAGATAATTTGAAATTGATGGATAGAAATCTGTATCAAGGAGGAAAACTTAGAAAGACATATAGTTGCGATTATAGAAAAATATATTGAACAAAGGGAGTTTGATACAATGAAGATCGAGGCTCCAAGACATGGTGCTTGAGAACAATCTTGAGCTCGGGAGACATTTTTGTGTGGCTAAAATATATGGCATACATGGAACTACATGATTAATGACTAATCTTAATTCCTAATTAATATTATTTGATACATGTTATCATGAAATTCATGCTTTTTGAAGACATGATGCATGTTCACCTAAATTCAATTTTGCATGATTTTGTGGTTAAGTCCTATAGTACATGCCTTTAAGATTTATTAAGATCAAATAATTTGAAATATAATAATATTCTTACATTTTTTTACATAAAAAACTTGGGCATTTTGAAAGATAAAAAGAATGAGAGAAAAATTATAGGAATTAAAGAAAAAAAATTTTTGTTTAAGGTTGATTTTTGAATTAAAATACGTAAATGGCCACTTTGGGAACCGGTATTTGATATACATAAATCACGATCATTAAAAGCGCAAGTTCACTTATCAAAAAATAAACTCATCTCTTCAAATTTAATCTTAAAATTTAGAATCGAGGCCTATTGAGGTCAAATCCACGAGGAGACTGATTAAAAGATTGAAATGATGGATTTTTTTTTGGTATTTTAGATTAAGAAAACAATAATTAAATGAAAAAGGAAGATGTATGCGAATGATGAGACCAACCGATTGAGCACCTATTATCTCCTATCAACGATTGAAGATTCTTGATTAGACGGTGGAAATGTGATTTAGATTTAACAATATGAATGTGTGGATTGAAAATATGGTGAAAATAGATAAGATACGATACAAAATCCTCCTGATCTACAGATTTATGATAAAAAAAACTCACTGTAGTGATGCTATCCAATCAATCACCCCTTCGAGAGTTTGTACACCTCGCTTGGACTTGCTGTCTTGCATCCATTGTGAGGAATTAATATAAATGAAAAGAAGAAGATACTCATAAAATTTCATTTCAAAACTCCATCAAGATCATTAGATATCAAGCTTTGAATTTGCATCGGTTTTGTCTCACAAGCTCCCACATCATGATCAAACCTTAAAATTAAACTCAAAGTATTCCCTTTATTTTATCTCTCCTCTTTCCTCTATCCCTAAAAATTTTGATGCGGCAAATTTATTCGTCCCATCAAACTCACCCCCATGCACAAATGGGGGAAGTTGGTTTTTGGAGAGATCGAGAAAGAGAGCGGATAACATTCAGTTTTACATGTTTAATTCATTATTCTTTTATAAGTTTTAGACATAATTCACATCATTATTATGCATGCTATCATGTTTTGAAGAAATTATATTGCAGCTAATTTCATCAATTGTTGTTAATGTTACATTAAATCATAGTTAATTCTATGTATTATTGATGTTTGATGTTTTTCAAGGTCAAAAAAGGATAAATAATTGTGTTTTTATGAGTTTCATGATCATAGGCAAGTAATTTCTCATAATTCTTTATCATTTTGTGATGTAATTTGATGATAAATAATTAAAAATGGTAAAAATTTATCCAAAAAGAAATTTTCTATGAAAAAGATATAATTATTTAAAGTTTAATAGGCTTTCTATAATTTTTCTAATTTTTTTTTTTTTCTGATGTTTCTTGATTTTGAATAAATTTTTTAACAAAATTTCTATATATTTTGAATTTTGGAAGATTTTTAAAGAATTTTTAAATAAAAAAATTAATTTTTATTTGCGCATGATGATGGGACACATTGATGTGGCACGAACATGTGGCACCTAGGTGGCACCACATGGTGCCCAATCAGCACCCACATGACGCCATTAAGGGGAGCAATAGTTCTTAAAACTCGTTTTATTATCAAGAGCCCATAAAGGGATGCTCTATGTAAAAAAAATATTTTTAAAAAAATTTAGCTTATGTGGGACTAAACTAATCTCTATTTTTTCACATGACATGTGGCAATGCTTGGATCATCCAATCTAGTGGACTAAGTCTATCAAGTCTCTCTTTTATAGCATCACACATGGCTGCATCACATGCGATGGATTTTTGACTCATGAGATGGATGCTTCATATTAATTTAGATAGATTTGATTATTGCAGCTAACTAGAGTGTGACACATGGCACAATTTGGTGAAGCCAGATTTTGGTGTGATTAATTAAACAAACTATTGTAACTCCCATTCTCTCTTTCCTGCCACCAAATTACAAAGAGACATGAGGCACAAGCATAGGCCTCTCGATCTCGACCAAGCTTAATTGGACGATTGAGATCAAATCAAACATTTGTAAAGGAACAGTAAATGGTCAGAAAATCTTCTAAATTTAAATCATGATATCTTTTGTGGGCATGACCATCACTTCATCATCTTTGTCTTTAGAGTGGCTAATTGAAATTTTGAGGGAAAAAATATTCTTTTAACATTTCATTTTGCGGCCTACAAACTAATCATACTTCAATCTTTTGTTTTGTATTCATGGAAATGAACTCTTATTCAATGTTATTCTTGTATGATGTTTACAATGAAGTCCATGAGCATATGTAACAAACAAGTGAATTATGATAAGATCATAATATAGGGATCACTCGCCTTTAAACATGCATTCTAAATATTCCTATTTGCGAGATATTTGAGAAGGACATTAAATTATCTGGAAAGAATAACATTATATGATCAAACTCATATGATGAGTATGGCTGATCTTGTGGCTATCAGTGTAAAGACACTAAGAATAAATAGTGGGCGCTCTTTGGAAAAAGAGTTCATTAAATTGATCCACATGAATCCCTAAATGGTATTATACTTAACTATCAATCCAGTTGATTCATGTCATGATAATGTATGTGATCGTGTGACTTGAGACACTAAAGACATCTTACAAATGAATGATCGTGTTTTACCCATTACTTAGGAATCCCTAGCCACGGGATCTCTAAAATGTAATATATTGGATATGACATGAGGTCCTCGAATATTATTGAGTGGTCAAGATAGGATTGTCCGCCCTTGTTATAAGATGAGATTGAATTAAGAAATGAGATGCAATTAAATCCTTGGCTAAAGTAGTATAAATATTAACAAAGGTGTTCTCAATGATTTCCTACTCACATTAGTACTAAATTGAGTGATTGATTAGGGTTTGACAACTAACCATACCCTAGGGCATTCACGAGTCTCACGCGGATGAAGGATAATACGTACATGAAAATAGATAATGACAAGGTTTCATGAAGGAGTTCTAATATACTCTATATCTCTTGGAGCACATGGTATAGCTTGGCAACTACCAAGTTGGCAACTCAACATGTCAATTAGGTTAAATGGATCATTGGTCAATTAATCTCTATTTTGATATAATTAATTGATAAGGAATACCAATCAGCATTATTATATTGATACAGTAATTAAATAGCAAGATATGTGGACAGAGAAGGTCACACACATAAGGTCATTAGACATTGGTGGATATAGACATAATAATAAAGGTTTTTATGAAAAGTTTATATTCACAAATTATATAAATAGGAAGAGAACGACCATAGCAAGGGTTTCCATGCAAGCCTATGATAACATGCTAATTAGACATGATAATACATAATTATTAATGCATATTAAGGCATAAAAGATTTTATTCCTATGCATGTTATCATATTTATGAGTATTTATCTATCATTCTATGAAAAAGTCATTATAATATCTAAAATACTATAATTTAGGGTTAATTATGACGAATTAAAGATAAACAATTTTATAACCCATCTTTACTTGAGATTATAAGTGGTTTTAAAGTTAAATATTGAGATAAATAATTTTTATAAACATTCATTTAATTTTATAAAGTTAAAATCTGAAAGAAATGAATGTATTTTTCAAAATAGAAATTAAATATCTTGTTATTTATTAAATTTGACTTTTTAGAATGATAGATAATTAAATTTCTGATCAAATGAAATAAATTTGGATTAATTTGGAGTTATATTTTGAAAGTTATAAATTTTCTAATTTTTAGGGATTTTTCTAGAATTTTTTTTATTTTTTTAAAATTTTTAATAAATTTCTAAGGATTTTCCAGAATTAAAAATCAATTTTTCTAATTTAAAATCGAGTTTTCAATTTATTTAAAGCGCGCAGGTGACGTGGTGCAATCTGGAGCGTCCGATCGATCGCGATTGATGATCAAGAGCACGATGCGACGTGGCGCATCGTGGGACGTCCGATCGCGCGTGAAATTAGAGCTGTTGATCTTCACTTAAGTGAGGGGGGAATGTGGCGAGATCGAGCTCACCAGATGCGTCTTAATCTCGACCGTTGATCGCAAAGAGTTATAACGGTCGAGATTAAATCGACCGTTATAACTCATCTGATGCGTCCAATCGCGATCCAACGGTTGTACGTTTTTTATGTGTTTTATAACGCATGCGACGTGGCTTCATCTGATGCGTCCGATCGCGATCCAACGGCCATGACTTAATGATAATGATTTACATTGATGCGTTTAATCAGAGCCGTTGATGCGTTTCATCAGACGCTTACGCCCAAATTGCTTATAAATTGAGATGTTCTTTGAGATTGTAAAGCATTTCGAGAGCAATTCGAGTAAATCAAACTGTTAAGATACCAAATCTCTTGAATATCTTGATCCTAATCTCTTCTAGACTCATTTTTCTGTGTCCGAGGATTGATTAAGATCAAGATTTCGACGATCGATGAGGAAGAAATCGACGCTTGAACTCCACGAATCGCGATTTTTCAGATTTTGATAAATGGCCTTGATTCCGGCGATTAACTGGATCAATTCGATCGCAATTGTGGATTAGGAATCGTGTTTTATCATAATCTATCTTAGTTTAATGATTAATTTTGTTTTAGAATCGTAATTTAGTTCAATTTCAGTCTTATATTCGGTAATTTTATTCTTATGATTTTCGGAAAATACCCTTCTCTTTAATCATCAATTTCTCCGTGAAATCAAAGTCAAGTTCATTGATTTTTTATTCCGTGGATTCGTCTTCAAGTCCTCTTTCATAAAATACATTTTCCCCAATTTCTATCAACGATTCATCATTCGATTTGATCAAATTCGAAGAGATCATCAAGAATTTCCCTAATTCCCTATGGATTTGACCCATATTTACCATTATACCCCTCAATTCAAATTAATTTCATAAAATTGGTAAGTTTGGACTTTATTTTGACATGAAACCGTGTGTTTTCAACGACCTTGCGGTCTCGCTTCGTCAGCATCTTGGAAAACTCTCTCCTTTCTTCTTTTCCTCTCATGCTAATGAGTGTTCCATAGGAGATCCAATCATTCGACAATTGTATTAATACTACTAGAGGTTGAACGCTTGAATGGCTTCATGAACTCTTTTAGATGATCTCTGTAAGTATGAATTTTATAATGCACTAGATGATAATGTCATTTATTTGTTGTGCTTTTAACTTTGTTGAATGTTTGATTCAATGTCTTCTACTCTGTTTGATATTTTTATCAAAATTTTGGAGAGCTCGTCAAGCCTCATATTTTAGCATAAAGGTGCTCGATTAGTTCATCTCATCGTTCACACACATCCTCCTTTGTCATTGATCATTTCTTCTTTCTTAAGCTAAAAAAATACCAAAAATAAATCTATCATTTATTTTTTAAAACCATTCTTCCTATATACTCGCCACTATTTTAAATTTTAAGATCAAATTTGAAGAGTGGAATATAATTTTTGATATATGAACTTGCACTTCCAATGACTATAATTTGATGATTTTCAAGAGTGATGCAGTGACTATTTCGGAGTGACACAATGGTTTTTGAGGAAGGAGGTGTGAGAGAGAGGAGAGGAAATTCGGGTAGAGAAATGTGTGCCTAGTGAGAGAAGTGCACACAAGAGAGACAAGAGAGAGTGAAGAAAGTGGTGTTGTGATGGAGAGTGAGAGAGAGAGAAATGCACGCAAGGAGGGAGAGGAGCACTGGAGAGAGGGAAGCACTGCAGTGGAGAGAGAATTTTCTTGTGTGAATGAGAAATGTTTTCTTCCGTGAACATATGCGAGAGATAAAGGAGGGGGAGAGAGGGAGTATGCGAGAGAGAAGTGGTGAATATTTAAGAGAGAAGAAAGCGATGATAGATTTTTTTTGCATGCGCAAGAAACTTCCTTTCGCGCAAGTGAGAGAGAAAACAACAGGGGAACAACGGTGATGGATTTTTTGCTGGGATCTGAGGCTCGAAAAGCTTTCCAAATATTTGTCCAAGATAATGATTGCAGCGGAAGGTGTTGAATCAAAACATTCAACATCGTTGAAGCACCAAGAATAGATGATCTCATCATCCATTCTAGGTGATCCTATCATCTACTATAGAATAAAATTCATACTTACTTGGATCATTTGAAAGAGTTCTTCAACCGTTCAAGCGTCCGGTCTCCAGACGATCGGATCTCCTTTTGAACACTCGTCACCACGAGAGGAAGAGAAGAGGGAGGAGAAGTTCCACTAGGCTTGCATGGGCACCTCTATTATGGTCGTTCTCCCCCTATTTATAGACTTTGGGAATGTGAAATTTTCACAAAAACCCTTATTATTATGTCTATATCCACCGCCGTTCATTGTAATTATGTGTGTGACCCTCTAGGTCCATATATCTCGCCAGTTAATGACTCTACCAACCCAATAACACTTATTGGTCCTCCTTATTAATTAAATATATCAAAATATAGATTAATTGACTAAGGATCGATTTAACCCAATCGACAGGTTGAGTCGCCACTGGTGGGTGCCAAGCTACACCACGTGCTCTAGGAGATATGGAATATATTAGAACTCTTTCATGGAACCTGGCCGTCATTGGTTACCGTGTACGTATAATCCTTCATCCACACGAGACTCATGAATGACTTAGGGTATGGTTAATTGTCAAACCCTAATCGGTCACTCAATTTAGTACTGATGCGAGTAGGAAATCATTGAGAACAACTTCTCTAATATTTCCACTACCTTGGCCAAGGATTTAATCGCATCTCATTCCTTGAGTCGATCTCCTCATATACCGAGGGTGGATGATCCCATCTTGACCACTCAATCACCTTCGAGGACTTCATGTCGTATCCAATCTATGACGTTTTGGAGATTGGTAACATGCATTTATAACTTGAATTCTTAGCTTAATTAACTCATATTCATGCTTATTTTATGTGAATATGATGCATGTCATCATACTTTTTAGGAATTTTCTCCATTGGCATGTCATTTCACTAAAGTTGATATTTATGCATAAATTAGGGATAATTTCATGCTTAATAGATGATTAATCTTTTGTTTAATTAATAGAAGTTAATCTATGTTATTGAATGCGTTTTGACTTTAGTAAATGTTTGGAAGGATGATTTTAGGATGAATTTATGATTTAGAATGTTTAATGAGAAATGATTTAAGTAAATTATAAGTCATCTTGATTTCTTCTTTCTAAATATATTTTAAATGACATGATATTAAAAATAAAAGAATTTGTGACCCAATGGAGAAAATTTGGATTAAAAAGGAGTTGTATATTTTAAGATATGATTTTTAGAAGTTTTAGCTTTTTTTTACGATTTTTATTTGATTTTAAAATTGATTTTTTACGGATTTTTCCTATTTAAAATCGCAAAAAAAGGGGTTTACTAACATGCAGGCTGACGTGGCGCACGAGACCGCCTCGGGGTGCGACGTGGCACTGAGGCCACGTGGTAGAGCCCGGGCGGCCCGCACAAGGCGCAGGTGGCGCTGACGCGTGGCATGAGGCCATGCAGACGGGTCCACGTGGGCGCCCGTGTGGCCGCCACATGGCAGGCATGTAGGTGGAGGGCCCACGGGAATAGTGGGACCCTGGTAAGTTATTGGGGGCAGTAACGCGAAAGCGTTATGCCGCCCTCTAATTTAACCTCTTCGGCTTTCTTTTTTTTCTTCCATGTGGGACTATGTTCCCACACGCCTCTTACCTGCGCAGGACACGTGGCGGCTCAACGAACATCCGATCCAAGGCGCATCGCGTGAAACGCGTTGATGCGGTGGACACGGAGTCCACGCGATGTCATCAAAACACGTGCTTAAAAAAAGTTTAAGTAACACGCTAGATGGGCGACACGTGGCAAGAGCGAGGAGCACCGATCGTCATCGGACAGCTGCAACCTTTCGCGATCGGAGGCACTACGCGATCATCCGATTTTCATCGGACGGCCGCGATCGTTCGCGACCTTTTCGACGCACGTGGAGCCATCACGATCGGTGGATCGCCATCAGACGGTGCAAACACGTCGTGGAAGAACTCCACGATCGCGGTCCGATCGAACCGCGATCGAGCGGCGATCGTGGCGCGATCGAGCCGCGATCGCACATCATTCATCACGGAATCAATCCACGATCGTCAGATGACATTTCCTGGAGCATCTGGAGCACGATCGACGCCCGATCATAGCCCGATCGTGGCGCGATTGTGGTCGATCGTGGCGAAAATCGTTGCCTCCTTTGAGGCTAATTTGAAGCAAAATCGTGGCTAATTCGTACCCAATCCCGAAGCTACGACCTCACCCCAAGGAATCGCTCCCACGACCCCTACAAACCACCTCCACGTTCGCCTCTATCGTCCACGATTTCGGGCCAATTTTTCTCTTTAAAACCAATGTAATCCCCTTCTTTGTACTCAAATTTTGATCGATTCGTGAAGGAATTAAGCAAATTTCGAGGAAGATCTCTAGTTCATCGTGATCCCCCCGCGTTTAGACTTGATTGCGAAGAAATTGGAGCGGGATTGATCGCGAATTTCTCCTTGATTTCATCAAATTTTCCCCTTGAATTCCGAACGTCCGCGAGGAAGAATCCGAGCAAATTCGCTTCAATCCACGAGAATTGAAGACCCATTCTTGTGGAAATCGGGTTAGTAGTGATATTCAATTGATTATCAGGAGGTAATTTGAGTTTTTATTAGATTTAGAAGTTTAATTTTGCAAATTAGTTCATAGTGTTCTTCATTTTCCCCAAATTTCGGTCTAAAATTTTTCTGATTTTGAAAATAGTATATCTCTCTGATTATAATTACAAATCACTTGATTTTGGTTTCATTCGATTCCTCTTTTCATCAGCTTTCCGTGGATAGCAAATTCATCAAATTCGGACTTCATTTGACCCTCAAATTTGACGTTTGACCAAGGGCTGTTCATCTTTTATCAGAAGTCAAAGGTTGACTTTTAGGGTCAATTACTTTTGATTTACAAATCAGAGTTTGATAATTTCGGTTCTTAGCTTTCCATTGACATAGAAATTTCAAGATTTGGATTTCATTTGGTCATTCAATTTGAAGATTTCCTCCGAGGTGTTGATTTCGGGGATTTTCTGATAGTTGAATTTTCAATAATTCATAATAAATCCATTTCTTATCCAAAAATTACGAAATATATATCAATAAATTCTATTTTCTCTCTAGTTTTGAAAATATCTAATTTTCGTAATCTTTTGACTCTGTTTGATTCTCTGATTTTTCAGAACACCTACTGTTGGTCAAAGTCAATGCTTTGACTTTGACTTTTGACTTTTCTCTGTCAAATCCGAGATTTTAATTCTTAAAACTTCTTATTTAGCTTATTTATATCATTTTCCATTCCTTACATCTTATTTCCTCTTATTTAAAACTCCTCTTAAACCTAAGTTTGACCAAGTCAACTCTGCGATTAAAGCCAACCCTGCTCTCTGTGGATCGACCCGATACTTACACAATACTTGATTATTATATCTTATCTTTGTGAGTTCGGTTTTATAAATTTTGTTTGACCATCGTCTTTGTGTTTTAACGACGCACGAAAACGATTCGTCAGAGATCCCGTGGCTAGGGGGTCATAAGTCATAATCAAAACACGATCATCCATCCATAAGATGTCTTTGGTGTCTCAGGTCAAAGGACCACGTACACAACTGTGACATGAATCCAACTGATTAAAAATTTAGGTATAATACCATTTAGGGATTCATACGGATCAATTCAGTGAACTCTTTCTCCAAAGAGCACCCACTATCTATCCTTAGTGTCTCCACACCGATGGCTATAGGATCAACCATACTCATCATATGAGTTGGATTAGATAGTGCTATTCTTTCCGGATAATTCGATGTCCTTCTCGAATATCCCACGAATAGGAATATTTAGAACATGTGTTTAAAAACTAGTGATCACTATATTATGATCTCATCATAATTCACTTAGTCATTGCACATGCTCATGGACTTCATTGGAAACATCACACAAGAATGACAATGAATAAATTTCATTTCAATGAACAAGATACATGAAAGTGTGATTGGCTTATAGGCCACATAATATCCATCATTTTTCCCATGCTTTAGAGAGAAAATGAGAGGAGAAGATGGAGTACGAGAAATGAGAAAGGAGAAAACATAAAAATAGAATGAGGGGGGAAGAAGAGAGACTGTGTGTGTGTGAGAGGGAGAGAGATAGATAGAGAGAGAGAAGAGAGAGATGAGATAAGTAGGAGGTTGATAGAGAAGGAGGAGGCTAAGAGAGAAGGAGACAACACATAGAGAGAGTAGAGAAAAGTGGAGGAAAAATTTTCTCAAGCAGTGAGAAAAGTTATCTTCCATGAGAGAGATAGCGAGATGATGGTGAGGAAAGGAAGGCGTTATGGCATGATGAGGCAATAAGGTTTTCTTGCACATAAGAAACACAAGAGGGGGAGAGAGAGACATGTTACTTTTTTTTACTAAAATTTTCAGTGGTTATGATCGCACCATGTGGTGCGATCATGTAATTAAGCCAAAAATAAAAATATATATTTATTTATAAATTCATTTAAAAATGATTTTGGCTAAGTCAAGCTTATGGGTAAAAGGATTCTAAAGTAGAAGTAAAGAATTCATGAAGATTCAAGTTATAGTTTGTGGTTACGAAGTAAAGAAGTTGAGGTTTTGATTTTTTTCAAAAGAAGTTGAGGTTCTCTTTCTCTTCTATAAGTGGAGGCATTTAATCTCTTATTGAATCATCGATTATCATTTGAATTTACCAATTACATGGTGTTAGAGCCTAATTTTTTATCATAAATAACTAGGGTTCTTTTTGCTCCCAATGTCGCTATGATATCTTCATGCTGCTAACGCTCTTAGAAGCCACAATATAGTCTTTCCCCTCATCCTCTATCCTTTGTAATGATGTCCCCCAACCCCACGTAGGGCTAATGCCCCCTATAGTAGAGCCACCTAGATGTGATCCAAGGTTCAATAGGCTCTCAAAATTTTGATTAAAACTTTCAATGTAGTATAATACATTAAATCAAACATTTAATTACTAACGTGCCAAGAACTTGTGATCTTCTCATATTTTATAGATTAAATTATATACTTATAGGGTTCAATGAGAAAGTTCTCAAAGTTGTTGAAGTGTCCTGTCGGCTTGCGTATACACACAGTAGTTGGACAAAAGGATCTATTCTTTAATGCTATTCACTAAGAGAGAAAAAGCATAAAAGATAGAGTTTTTAGAAAGTTTGCATAGACACCTTGAATGATGAGATGAATAGACCCCATAAAGGTGCATAGACCCCTTATTTATACAGATCAGGTACGTAAACTTTTCCCACAAACCCTCAAATATATAGATCTATATCCACCAAGGTTTAGATACCTTTTCACTAGTTTTATATATCTCATTATTTAATACTCTATAGACCCAATATCACTTTTTTAATCAACCTTACTAATTATCTCTATCAAAATATAGATTAATTAATTAAAAATCAATTTAACCTAATCGATAGGTCGAGCTGCCAACTTGTTGGGTGCTAAGCTACATCACATGTTATAAGAGATATGGAGTGTATAAAAACTCTCGTATAAAACCTTCCCATAAGTTATTATTCTTATATATAATATTTTTTCTGATTGAGTCTTATAATCTCCAAAGTGAAATGATGAGAATGCAACCAAAGTAGGTACAATGAGAAAAAGAAGGAAACCGATTCAATCTATCTTAGGGTTTGTAGAGTGCACATACTCATTGTATTGGCAAGGGGAAAAATAGGATAAAAGGGTAGTCTTGTCGAAGGAAGGAGCTCATTTTTTCAATTTAGTTTTCCTTGTTTTTAAAATATTTATCTTTGCTCTCTTTGGTTTATAATTTTTTTAATACAACCAAGTTGTGATATCAAAACCACTCAATTACTTAATATGTTGATGACATGAAAATACCTAAATTAAATACTTATACTTGTGTTAACTTATCAAGGGAAATTACATCCGTCTTTACTCAAAACATAGCCAACCATCACGACAAACGGAGAAGGAAGAAATTCCAATACATCCCGTCGTTATATCTTCTTGACCCTCAATTACTTAAGTATTATGTTGTGATCTGTTGTAGAAAAGATATGACCTAATCTCTAGCTCAAAGGATGATTGTGACATGGAACTAACTTAAAGAATACAGATGGTGTTTGCCAAATGGATTGCTCTTTTTTTTTATTTGTATCCGTTTTGGGTGACTGGAGCACTTAATGGGCCAGACCAATCTTCCTCGAGACTAAGGTTCTCAAAAACCTTACCGGAAAACCGAAAACCGAACCGAACCGACACTGACGGTGCTAAAAAAATAGCCAACCCGAAGTTTCTGTTCGGTTTCGATTTTCACTTCCGGTGAAAACCGAAGCCGACGGTTTGTATTTTTTAATTTTCTATCTCATTCTCTCTCTCGCAGTGCGGAAACACCCAGAGAGTCAGAGACTCACAGATCGTCAACCGCGCCTCGACTCTCTCATCCGCAGCCAGCAAATCCTGGACTCTGTCTCATTCTCTGGATTTCTCTCTCTCTCTCACGGTCTCGCAGGCTCGCTCTCTCTCGCAATCAGTTGTGCGTTTCAGTTTTCACAGGCTGCGAGAACAGTTTGACGGTTTGGATAGAGGATCACTCCATCATCCTCTATCCTTCTCCATCTCTCCCCTTCTCCATCTGTCTTTCTCTTACGGTAAGATTTCCTACCCTATCTCCCTTGCCAACTCGATTCCTCTTACTTCAACTATTCCGCCCTCTTTCTGTCTCAATCCCCCAACTCTGTGCTATCTCTCTCCTCGATCTCCCTCCACATTCTCCCTACTAATCACTATATTTCTCTATCCAGGTTTATCATCTCATTCCTCTCTTTTCTTGCCCTGATTTTCACAGCACATAAGATTTTTCATCTAAATTATCTTCATGGAATTAACTAAATTCTCTTCATGCAACTGAAAAATTATACTTTTACTTGCCACTTCGATAACATGCATTTATAACCTGAATTCTTACCCTAATTAACTCATATTCATGCTTATTTTATGTGAATATGATGCATGTTATCATACTTTTTAGGAATTTTCTCCATTGGCATGTCATTTCACTAAAGTTGATATTTATGCATAAATTAGGGATAATTTCATGCTTAATAGATGATTAATCTTTTGTTTAAATTAATAGAAGTTAATCTCTATTATTGAATGAGTTTTGACTTTAGTAGATGTTTGGAAGGATGACTTTAGGATGAATTTATGATTAAGAATGTTTAATGAGAAATAATTTAAGTAAATTATAAGTCATCTTGATTTTTTCTTTCAAAATATATTTTAAATGACATGATATTAAAAATAAAAGAATTTGTGATCCAATGGAGAAAATTTGGATTAAAAAGGAGTTGTACTTTGAGAGATATGAATTTTTGAAGTTTTAGGCCCTTTTCCGAATTTTATTTGATTTTTAAATTGATTTTTACGAATTTTTCATATTTAAAATTGCAAAAAAATTGGTTTCTTACCTGCAGGCGCTGACGTGGCGAGCGGGCCCAGGCGGCGGCTGACGTGGTGCGCGGGACCGCCTCGGGGTGCGACGCGGCACTAAGGCCACGTGGCAGAGCCTGAGTGGCCCACGCGGGGCGCGGGTGGCGCTGACGCGTGGCCGGGTGCCACGTGGACAGGCCACGCGGACGCCCGTGAGGGACGCCACGTGGCGAGGCTGGTAAGTGGAGGGCCCACGGGTTAGTGGGCCCTGGTTAGTATTTAGGGGCGGTAACGCAATATGCGTTTACCGCCCCCTAATTTATAGGAGAATGTTTTTTCTTTTTCTTCCGTGTGGGACTATGTCCCACACGATACTTACCGATTTCAGGTGACGTGGCGGCACGATAGGCGTCGGATGTGGTCGTTGCCGATCGCGTGGCGTCGATCGCGTGGACTCGAGTCCACGCGATCAGTGATTTAAGCACGTGCGCTATTTTTTGGGTTAAGTGACCATGATTAAATGCCACAGATACTGACACGTGGCAGAGCGATTTCCGATGGATCTTCATCGTACGGCAGACACCTTTCGCGATCGGGAGCACTGCACGATCATCTGATTTTCATCGGACGGCTGCGATCGTTCGCGATCTTGGCGACACGTGGAGCCTTCTGGTGCGTCCGATCTCCATCATGCAGACGGCAGCGAATCGCGCGGAGCACGGCGATTGTGCGGATCACAACCGCTTGGATCTCAATCCAACGGCGCAGACAGATCGTGGAAGAACTCAACGATCGCGGTCCGATCGAACCACGATCGCAGCGCGATCGAGCCGCGATCGGAGGGTTGACGTGGGGGAATCGCTGCCAGTCGATCAGACGGCGATCGACGGACGGCCAGGACCACGATCGTGGCCCGATCGTGGCCGAAATGGTGGCTATTTGGAGCAAATTTGAAGTGAAATTTACGGCTAATATGGGAGCTTCGAGTTCGCCCCAAGGGAGCGCTCTCACGACCATGCAAAACCGCTCCCACTACCACCTCTATCGCCCACGATTTCGGGCCAATTTCCCTCTTTAAAAGCATGTATTTCCCTTCTTTGTTCTTTAACTTTTGATCGATTCGTGAAGAAATTAAGAGAATTTCGAGGAAGATCTTTAGTTCATCGTGATCCCCCTGCGTTTAGACTCCATTCCGAAGGGATTGGAGCGGGATTGATCACGAATTCCTCCTTGATTTCATCGAATTTTCCCCTTGAATTCCGAATTTCCGTGAGAAAGGATCCGAGCAAATTCACTCCAATTCGTGCAAATTGGAGCTTAATTCTCATGGCAATCGGGTTAGTAGTGAGATTCGATCGATTATCAAGAGGTAATTTTAGTTTTTATTAGATTTAGAAGTTTAATTTTGCAAATTAGTTCATAGTGTTCTTCATTTTCCCCAATTTTAGGTCCGAAAAGTCACTGATTTTGAAAATAGTATATCTCTCTGATTATAATTATAAATCACTTGATTTTAGTTTCATTGGATTCCTCTTTTCATCAGCTTTCCGTGGATAGCAAATTCATCAAATTCGGACTTCATTTGACCCTCCAATTTGACGTTTGACCAAGGGCTATTCATCTTTTATCAGAAGTCAAAGGTTGACTTTCAGGGTCAATTACTTTTGATTTACAAATCAGAATTTGATAATTTTGATCTTGTTGGATTCCGCTGGTTCTTAGCTTTCTATTGACATATAAATTGCAAGATTTGGATTTCATTTGGTCATTCAATTTGAAGATTTCTTCTGAGGTGTTAATTTCGGGAATTTTCTGATCATTGATTTTCAATAATTCATAATAAATCCATTTCTTATCCAAAAATTACGAAATATATATCAATAAATTTCATTTTCTGTCTAGTTTCTAAATATCTACTTTTCTTAATGTTCTGACTCTTTTTGGTTCTCTGATTTTGCAGAACACCTACTGCTGGTCAAAGTCAATGCTTTGACTTTGACTTTTGATTTTTCTCTGTCAAATCCGAGATTTCAATTCTTAAAACTTCTTATTTACCTTATTTATATTATTTCCATATCTTACATCTTATTTTCTCTTATTTAAAACTCTTTTTAAACCTAAGTTTGACCAAGTCAACTCTACGATTAAAGTCAACCCTGCTCTCTGTGGATCGACCCGATACTTACCCAATACTTGATTATTATATCTTGTCTTTGTGAGTTCGGTTTTATAAATTTTGTTTGACCATCGTCTTTGTGTTTTAACGACGCACGAAAACGACAAGTCACACTTTCGAAGATAAAATCTAATTTTAGAACAGTAGATTATGCTTTAGGGTCTGAAATTCATAGCACTTTAGGATCTGAAATTTCTCGGCATTTAAGTTTCTATCTGAAATTTTATTTTTAAATTCATAGCATTTATAAATATCTAACTTATTTCTATCTAATGTAGATTATTTGAATTGTAGACATTTAAGTTTGCAATCATGGAGCATCAACAACCTCAAATGGATATCCCGCAAGATGAGGTAACTTATATTATATTATTGTCTATAATTTCTCATTCATTATACATGAAATATTTATCTAGTTTAATAACTAAATAACATTACATTCATCTATTGTTAGCAGATTACCTCAAATAATGCAGAGACACATATTTCTACAAGTGTGAGCACTATAAATTCCTCTCAACGTCAAAAAAGCTCCCCGGCTTTGGTATACTATACGAAGAACGACAATGGTGATTATTGTTGCGACATTTGTAAGCAAAGTACCCCTTCGAGAGATTTGATCATAAAGAGAGACAAGACGGGAAGCACTATGGCTCTATGGAAATACTTAGAAAAGTTTCATCACTCTATTTATAAGGATCTCAAGCCTTCAGGTACTCAAAATCCATTGACTAATTTTTTTTCCAAAAAAAGTAAATATTCAGGAAGGACTCCAGAGCTTACAAAGGAAAGATGCATTGATTTGATAATCAATACGGATACAGCCTTTTCAACCCTTGAGCATCCACAATTTGAAGCTTTTTGTTCCTATTTTGCACAATGTGATGTGTCCTTCCGAGTGGAAACACATTACGACGTGACATCTTTGCAAAATTTGATGATAAAAAGGAAAAAATGCGACAATTGTTTCAACCAATTGAGAAAGTGTCACTTACTGTAGATACTTGGACTACTACAAATCATTTGGAAATTATTGGGATCACGATTCATTGGATCGATGACTTGTGGAAACTTCATGAATGTGTTCTTGCTGTGAAAGAGTTGTGTGGATCTCATGGAGGTGCATACATGGCAAAAGTGTTATATGAAGTGGTGGTAGATTACAATTTGACGAGATAAGGTAAGAAATGTTTTTTTAATTTTTTTGTATAATTTTTTACACTAAATACTTGTTTCCTTGTTTTGTATAGTTGTGCGCAATCACTGCTGATAATGCAAGCAATAATAAAACTATGGCAGCAAGCTTAGAAAAATTGTTGAAGGGTTCTCGTTCAAGGTTCACCAAGAACTATCTCACACCTTGCATGGCCCATGTTCTTAATCTAGCAGTGCAACGTGGCTTAAAGGAACTTGGTAATGAGGAGTCATATTCGAATAGTGAGGATGACGACAACGATATAGAGGGACTAGAAGCCATCAGTCAAAAACAATTTGGTGAGATTCTTCAAAGACTTCGAAAACTTGTCGTTGCAATTAATTCTTCCCCTAAGAGGATTTATCACTATAAGAATTTGTGTGATGAGTAGGAAATGTCAAATAAAGATATTCTTGTTGAGGATGTCCAAACCAGGTGAAATTCAACATATGACATGATCGAAGCTGCGTGGGAAAAAAGAGAAGTGTTGAAGGTAATGGCGAGCGACCATCTAAACACAAACAAAGTAAACTTTTTAATTGAGGATGAAGAATGGGAGCTCTTAAAGATGTTTGCAGATGAACTCTTGGCTTTCCGTGAGGCAACTCAGGTATTTTCTAAGTCGAAGTCAATTACATCGCCAAATGTATCGGGATTGTATGGACTTCTAGTTGAACGATTGGACTCATTAATTTTTGAGCTATATCATCCTCTCCAAGATTTCACAGGGACAAAAATTAGCAATGACAAAGCAAAGGCACTAAGACATGCATACACGTCAATGAAAGAGAAGTTGTTGAAATATGAAATGCAAGTGAGGAGAAAGCCTATGTTCCCTATTGCCACAGTGCTAGACCCTAGATTCAAGTTGGAACATATTCCTCATGGTGAGCAAAATTTTGTTGTGGAAACTTTACTTATCTTGCTCGAATCAGTGCGTATCGCAGAAGGTTCAAGTTCTATGCCGATTGATGATCTAGTAGCTTCAAGGACTCATAAGCGTTCAAAAGTAATGATGCAATTTATGGAGCGACAATCAAGTAGGAGCACAACAGTCAGTAAAGGTTGAGTTAGATGATTACTTATGTGAACCTTGTATTGATTGCTTACGTGATGGCTCGTTACAATGGTGTCACAAGAGAGGATCTAACAAATATACACGCCTTTCAGTGCTCGCAAAGGAGTTTCTATCTATTTGTGCATCGAGCTCTCCCTCTGAGCGTCTTTTTTCCACAGGTAGAGGAATTATCACATTTAGAAGAGGAAGGGTAGCTCCCGACACTATATCCGCTTTGATGACCTTGAAGTCTTGGAGTCTTGAGGATGCCACCCGAGATGATGAAATGGATTAAGAAGTTGAAGAAAGTTGACTTGTGAAATGCTAATTTGCTAAAACTCTCTTTTTTATTCTCCTTTAAATTTTAATTGTAACAACTTTTAATGCCTAAATTTTACCCATATTAGCCTTTTATCTTGATATGTTAAATGTTATTAGGATGTGATGATCTCTTGTCAATAATCTTAATTTATGTTTAACTTAAAAAATTCATCACCGAAAGTATAGGTTTCACCGAACTGACACCGGACAATACCGTCACCGATACCGAACCGAAGTTAGGTGTAGGTTTAGGTTTTCACAAAAAACCGGTACCGACACCGGAACCGGAGAACCTTACTCGAGACTCATGGGTGAAATTTAGCCCTTTCTTTTGTATTCGTTTAGGATAACTCTAGTATGGAGCCCTTAATGGGCCAGAGCAAGCTTCCTCTAAACTATCGGGCCAATATAAATTAGCTGCCTCTATCCGCTGGTTTAGGGTTTTTCGACAGCCCCGTTTTCCCAAGGCGAGGTAGAAGGACCGCCGCTGCTACGCAGATCGCGGCGGCACCGCTTTCGGTCCTTTGTACCGTCTGGAGGTCTGATGAAAAAGACTAAATTAATGATATTTATTAAACCTTCCGGGAGGTACTGAAAAGGCTGAGAGAGCGGCAAATGCGCGGGGAGAGGACGGAAAAGAGGAAGAAGAGCGAAAGGGATGGAAAAGATAGGAGGGAGAAAGAGATCGGGAAAAGGGTAACGAGGAAAGAGAAGAACCCAGGCAACAGATGAGAGGGAAAAAAAAAAAGATTAGAATGAGAAACCGGGAAACAAACGGATGAGTGAGAAATCTGGCGAAAAAAACGTAGGAGGGGAGAAATTCCAGGGGCAAGGAGCAATAGAAGAGCTGGTTCGTAGACTGCAAAAAAGCTCTCGACCTATTCTATCCAGCGACGTAATCACGATCGCTGTTAATCCGATTGCCAAAATATGACATTTCTAATCGTAGATTCTCAAATTCTCAAAGCGATTGATTTGCAAAGGTTGAGCACGATGGCGTTTGAAGCCGGAGAATGAGAACTATATCATTGAGCATGGTCGCCAGAGGTTGAAAGAGATAGAGTGAGGATTTTGCATTGTCTGATCTAAGATAATATTTAATTACCTCCGTAGCCTATCCAGTCCTTAAGAAGCCTCTCTCCGCTCACTTCTCTATTACAGCGGGGCCGCCGGGAAGCGGAGAAGCTGACGGCGGTGGCGCGTTGCATGTCGACTGGACCTGGTGGTAAAATCCCCTCTTTCTTCTTCCATTCGCGGTCCGGAATCCTCCGCCGATCCAAGTCGCCGCAAATTGCGCTTGCTTCGTCGGCTCCTGGTTGCACCGAAATTATGGTGGAGGATCGCCTCAACGAAAATCTCCTCGGTCATTTCAGCCACACCGATTCCGGCAGACATCCCCGCTGGACGCCAAGGTACTTAGTGCTGTATAATTGGGTTCTACGCTGTCAATGCGTTGACTTTTTTATAGCCCTATCGCAGGGAGAGCTTCAGGTTCATGTACGATCGTCCGTGGGATAGTGTCTCAAAATTTTATTCCGACATCGTCTGCGGAAAGTCTTGTTTGCGCAGCCTGTTTCCTGGAGCAGAAGAGGGGATTTCGTTTCTAGACTCCTCCGACGGAAAGGGCGACAATTTAGACTTCGATTCTGGAAAAGAGAGGACGGGTCGGTGGGCGAGATTGAATTTTAAAATCGAACTGAGTTATCATGGAGGCTCCTTCGATGGGTGGCAGAAGCAGCCCGGTCTCAACACCGTTCAAGGGTGGAATCTAACATCAAAACATAAGAGTAACTATCTAGGATGAATTGATTGGCTCTCTTGCTAAGTTTTCTGCTGTTTTAGAATCGTGGAAACGGCTCTCGGAGAGTTTGTCGACGAGAGGAAGGCTCAACGGCTCAAAGACAAGTCAATTCCGGTGAAAGGCTGCGCTGCTGTTGCCGGCAGAACTGACAAGGGAGTTTCTGCTTTGCGCCAAGTCTGCTCCTTCTGTAAGTTGGATAAACTTCTACCGCTTCTCCTGTCTACTTTTCCTTATTCTTATGCAACAAAATTTAAAGACTGCTCGTTAGTGATACTTCCTAGACACGCGTCCGTTTGTCTTCTTCGTTTGATGAGGATTTTGCTTTCACATTTGCCCATCCTTTTCCATAGATACTTGGAACGAGGAAGTCAAAGCGTGTGATATCAAGGATGCCCTCAATACAGCAGTCCCAGGGAAGCTTAGGGCTCTCTCTGTCTCTGAGGTTGGTGGGTGTCATTTCACTCGTGGGCAGTGTTGAATGAAGAATTCGTCTACTGAAAAGCTATTTTTAGTTGGTTATCTTTCAGGTTTTTTTATTCATTTGTATGCTTGTGTGAACTAATTTGCAGGTGTCGCGGATTTTTCACCCAAATTTTTCTGCAAAATGGAGGCGTTACTTCTACATCTTTCCTCTGGATGGTTGGCGTCGTGAACCCCAAATCGATAATCTTGAGAGATACGATTCGGAAGATCCAAATGTGCTTGAAGAGAAAGGTAGTGATGCTTCTGAGGAGAACAAGGATGAAAAAAATTACAGTTTTAGCGTAAGCAAGGTGAACCAACTTCTACTTCAGCTAGAAGGGAAATCTTTATCCTACAAAATGTTTGCACGCGATACAAAAGCATCAAGAAGCTCGTAAGTTTCTATTGTTTATGACTGGGTTTACTAAGATATTTATAAAGCTGTAAAATGACACAATTAAGGCCCTTTCATCGTTGTTTTCTTGTCAGTGGCCCACCAACCGAGTGCTTTGTGTTTCATGCTCGAGCTACAGAGACCATATTACCCTGCAGGGATGAGGTCTGTCTGCCACTATGCTTCCATCATGGAATCAATTGTTCTATCGCTGATCTTAGTCATTCTTTTGATAGGGTGCATGATTCTTTTTGGTTTTACCTGGATTTATCAGATGGCTGTGGATTTGTTTTCAGGATGGGAAAGGAGGGAGAGTGATGTGTGTCGAACTAGTAGCCAATCGTTTCTTGCGTCGGGTAATGTGTGACTGTGTCTTTTGTTTCTTTTTAGCAAATTTCTACAATTGCTTGTTATAATTCATCCTTATCCAACATGCAAGAAGTCACAAATTTCTCAGGATATCTGTGACCATGGCAGATGGTTCGCGTGCTGGTAGCGACAGCCATCAGAGAAGCGGCTGCTGGCAGAGGAGATGACGGGCTTCTGCAGCTGATGGAAGCTACTTGCCGACGTGCAACTGCACCTCCGGCGCCCCCAGATGGGCTCTGTCTTGTGGATGTGGGCTACGAGGAGCTCAGAAAGGATCGGTGTCTCATTACTTAACTCAGATACAACCTGTAGTTTTCTGAACACGTGTTTGGCATTTCAATTATGTCATTTTGTGCTCTCTTTTGATATTTAGGGGCGCCACAGTTTTGTTTGGGTCTTGAAAGATGCTACAAGCTTCTGGGGGCAGGAGCATTCATTTGGGAATGAAGGTGCATTGCTTTTGAGAGATAAATCTTTTTAATTAGAACCTTGCAAGTGCTTGTTCCTCCATTAAAAGAATACATGTGGTGATCAAGCTCCACTGTGTCTTCAGCCACCATGGTTATGCCCAACTAAAATAAACCCTATCAATATGTGGGTAATCTTAGAATTTAGGACTCATACTTGGAACGATGTGGCCCATTTTAACCTTGCTATGAAATAACCTCAGGAAGATACACCCTTCCACTAGTCTCAAAAGAAGGAGAGTCAGCAGTCATACAAATTGAGTGACTGGATCAACTATAAGGCCATTTATGGATCTTGTAGCTCTAAGAAGAAGACGCAAATGGGGAATCAAATCATATCTGGAGGTACCAAGGTTAGAAAAAACATGCCAAACTCCAAGACAAGCGCCCAAGGGTGCATGATTTGCAATAAAATGACGAGTTTGTTTGCTTTGATATTTTGCAAGATATAAAGTTTTATGTGTCTGGTCATAAAAAAACTTATCTTTAGACGGAAGTGGGATAGCTAATGTATTAGAAATCGATCCTTAAGTACCACAAAATTCATTGACTATGAAGTAGAGATGATGTAGCCCAAATAGAGCCTGAGAGCATATTTTTGATAAAACTAAGAAAGCCCACTTTAGAGGCCCATTTTAAGGTTATTGGGCTAGGGAGAATCTCTAGGAGCTGACAATATTATTAAAAGATCCCCTTGAGACAGAGAAATATTTTGGGTCAGATTTACACTGCTAAAATTTATAGAACATCTCTGTTAAGGCCTACAAAGGCCTAGAAGTTTTCTTTTTGTTTTATCAGGTTCAGTGCTTGACACACATCTTGTCAGAGTTATATTTTTAATACTTTTGAGTTGTCTTTTCGAGGGTCTTGTCACTTGGGCGACCCTACACTTTTTGAGGCCTATATAAGGCCCTCATTGTAACCCTTGAGGACACAATTCAAAGTTTTTCGTTTTTTGAGAGCTTTGCTTTCTCCCCTTGAGTGTTCTCCCTATTTGAGAGTGGTCTTGTGCTTGTGGAGAGGTTAGTTTTGTGAACTCAAACTCTAACCCTTCCTATAGGGCAAGGCTTGTGGATTCGAGTCACTATCCTACATTGTTATTGCGCTAAGGCTGTGTCAAGTGACCCAACCTTAGCTGATGAATAAAATAGAACTTAGACTTAAATCCATGAGCCTGATCCACAAGAAAGAGGTAAATTTCAAATGCATAGAATTAGGCTCTTGAACCCTTGAACTTGTGCAGGGTTCTACTTAAATAAACAAAATATAGAAGCATTTTCAAATAAGGAAAACACTTTGAGGGAAAATAATAAAATATCTCAAATAAAAATAACTAGAACTATGTCCTCAAAAGGTAAAATGGGGCCACAAAAGGTGAAAAGTTGTTCTATTTGTAAATTGAGATAATCATCCTTCCTCAAAAACTCTTGCTCTTAGGATTTGTGTGAACCCTAGGATAGATCAATCGTAATACAATGATCACTAGTCTTTCAACATATGATCTAAACATTCATATTTTTAGAATAGTTGAGAAGGACATTCCTATATAGAAAGAATAATACTATTTGATTTGACTCATATGATGAATATGGTTGATCATATAGCCATTGGTGTGGTGATACCAAGAATAAATAGTGCTCCATCAAGGCACTCTCATTCCTCTTATTTTGTGAGATAGATCATCCTTCCCCAAGAACTCTTGCTCTTAGGATTTGTGTGAACCCTAGGATAGCCTCTAATCATATATTTGGGTATTCATGCACATTAGTTGTGAAATTTGGTTTGATTCATTGAATAGAAATTCCACTTCAAGGTTATTAAAAATGATCTCTCTTCTCTCCAATTGTGGGATTAAACCTAGGGAGTTCAATGTCACCAATTTAAAAAATTCACAACATCCCATACACTTCTTTTTGAGAAATTTTGATTCTCTTTTTTTGTCCCACATCAGAAAGACTTTACCGAATTGATCATTACGAATCCCTAAATAGTGTTATACCTAACTGTCAATTGAGTTCATTCATATCACAATTATGTATGTGGTCCTTTGAATTGAGATACCAAAGATATCTTGTATATGGATGATTATGTTTTGATTATGACTTTAGAATAATGAGCCATTGGATCTCTTAAATGTTATATAATAGATATAGCATGAAGTTTTGGAAAGTGATTGTGTTGTCAAGATAAGGTCGTCCTCGTGACATTTGAGGAGATTAACTCTAAGAATGAGATACGATAAAACCCTTGACCTGATGCGATCTGAGGTCGATAACTTTATGAAATTTTGATCAAAACATCAAATGCAGCGGAAAACATTAAATCGGACATTCAAAATACCAAGCCACCGAGAACAGATGATCATGTCATCTAGAATAAATGAGAAAACATACTTACAAGGTTTCCTTAAAGGAGTTCTTGAAGCTATTCAAGTGTCTAGCCTCTAGCGGTATCTACACGGTCTCCGGATGGTTGGATTTCATCTTCAAAGCTCTTCACCAAGAGAGAAAGAGAAGAATGGAGAGAATTCCCACAAGGCTTGCATGGGAACCTTTAGTTGTGGTCGTTCTCCCCCTATTTACAGACATTTAGAATGAGGTTTTTCATAAAAATCCTCATAATTATGTCTATATCCACCAACATCCATAAACCTTATGTGTGTGACCCTCTAGGTCCATATATCTTACTAGTTAATAACTCTATAGACCAAATAATACCTTATTGGTCAACCTTAATTAATTATCCATTTATAGATTAATTAATCAAGAATTGATTTAACCCAATCGATAGGTTGAGTTGCCAGCCCGTTGGGTGCCAAGCTACACAACATACACTAGGAGATATGAAGTATGTAAGAACTCACTTATGGAACCTTCCCGTCATCGATTACCATGTATGTCTAATCCTTCATCCACATTAGACTCATCAATGACTTAGGGTATGGTCAACTGTCAAACCCTAATCGATCACTCAACTTAGTACTGATGCGTGTAGAAATCATCGAGAACTCCTTCTTCGATTATTCTACTACCTTGTCTAAGGATTTCAGCGCATCTCATTCCTTGAGTCAATCTCCTCAAATACCGAGGGTGGATGATCCCATCTTGATCACACAATCATCTTCGTGGACTTCATGTCGTATCCAATATATGACGTTTTAGATATCCCGTGACTAGGGATTCATAAGTCATAATCAAAACACGATCATCCATCCACAAGATGTCTTTGGTGTCTCATGTCAAAGGATCACATACACAACCATGCCATGAATCAACCTAATTTATAGTTAGGTATAATACCATTTAGGGATTCATACAGATCAATTCAGTGAAATTTTTCTCTAAAGAACACCCACTATCTATCCTTAGTGTCTCCACACCGATGGCTATAAGATCAACCATACTCATCATATGAGATGGATTAGATAGTGCTATTCTTTCTGGATAATTCGATGTCCTTCTCGAATATCCCACGAATAGGAATGTTTAGAACATATGTTTAAAGACTAGTGATCACTATATTATAATCTTATCATAATTCACTTAGTCATTGCACATGCTCATGTACATCATTGCAAACATCATACAAGAATGACAATGAATAAATTTTATTTCAGTGAACATAAACAAGATATATATAAGTGTGATTGGCTTATAGGCCACGTAATATCTATCATGACCAAGATATTGAAAATATATGAGGAGTTCTCAATTATTTCCTTCACGTATTAGTACCAACTCGAGTGGCCAATTAGAGTTTAACAATTGGTTGATGGAACAAATTATTGTGATCATTGAAAACACATTTCAAGTGTCTCAAAACAACTTCCAAACTCAGAAATTTGAAGATTTAATTATACAATAATTAGTACAATGGTAAATAAGGGTCAAATCCATAGAAAATAAGGAATATTTCAAGATATATTTTAAATTCAATCAAATTGGACAATAAATTGAGGTGAGATTTAGGAAAACTAGTATTTTTGTGAAGAAAACTCCAAGAAAAATCTAAAAAAATAAAAAATATCTCAATTTGGATTAGTATTTGAAGAGAAATCAAGGAGCAAAGTTAGGGGATAGAAATGGATCGCGATGAGAGATAAAATGTTAAAATTTCATAAAATTTAACTAATCTATGCATTAAAATTAAAATCTAATGTTATAAGACAAAAAATTAGGAAGAAAATATATAATCTAACCCAAAATCACGCTCGAAAATGATCCAAATAATCGTTGGATCAAGGTTGTTCATTTTGCATTTCGAAAAACAAAAATTTAGAATTCAAGCGGCAAATTCTTTCTTCTCCCTTAATGAAATCATGATTTCAAACACTCATCAGACACAAAAATAAGTTTAGACAAGAAAGAAAGCAAGAGATTCAAGGATTGAGATGTCCAAAGGGTTCGATTGATCGAAACATCCAAGAATACATTTTCCATTGAAGAGAGAGTATAAATAGGCAAAATTTGGGCATGGTTGTTGGATTTGATGTTTGATGTTTGATTTATGGCTTACATGAAACACCATAATTGATAACATGCAATCTTAACATGATAAAACATGATTATTAATGCAATTTAAGGCATACAACATTACATTTATGTGCATGTTATCATACTTTGAGTGCATTTCTATCATTCTATGTAATTTTATGTTATAATCTCAAAATACGTTAATTTAGGGTTAATTGTGATAAATTAAGGATAAATAATTTTATAACCTATCTTTACTTGAGATTATAAGTGATTTTTAAAGTTAAATAATAAGAGAAATTATTTTTATAAACATTCATTTAAATTTCTAAACTTAAAATCTTAAGGAAATGAGTGTATTTTTTTGAAATATAAATTAAAAAAATCTTGTTATTTAAATATTTTTGAATTTTTTTAGAATGATAGATAATTAAATTTCAGATCAAATGAAAGAAATTTGGATTAATTTGGAGTTGTATTTTAAAAGATATGATTTTTACAATTTTTAGGGATTTTTCCTTATTTTTCCGATTTAATTTCTATTTAAAAAATATTTAAAATAAATAACAAAAAAAAGCAAAAAGCGCGCGGGTCCCACGCGGGTGCGACGTGGCACGCAAGGCCACGTGGCAGAGCCACGCGGACCCGCGCAGCGCGCCTACGTGGCGCGTTTTTATTTATAGTATATTTTATTTAATATATATAAAAGGGGTCTTTAGCCTGCCCTACATGGGGAGGGTTATTACCCCTCTAAACCGTCGGGTCTTATAAACCCGACGGTTTCGTAAATTAATTCCGTGTGGGACTATGTCCCACACAGTCTTTTGATGTGCAGGTGACGTGGCGCGACGGCAGGCGTTGGATCTCGTTGACGGACGAGCGATAGGCGTCGATCGCGTGGAGCGCGGACCACCCGATCTGATCAAAGCACGTGCGCGAATTCAAAGAGTTATAACGGTTGGATCGTCGGCGACGTGGCAGCATCGCACGCGTCGATCGCGTGGAGGCGGGGTGCACCGGAGATCAATCAAACACGTGCTGAATTTAATGGATTATAACGGCCGAGATTTAATCGCGTGCGATGCATCTCGACCGTCGGATCAAGAATAAAGGGGCGCGATTGGAGCATTTCTTATAAAGCGTTTCATCAGATTAAATCGTGGCTGTCCATCACGATCCGACGGCCACGACTTAATCGAAACGGTCCACGATGGACCGTTTCATCGTAACCGTCGATCGAAACGATCGGACGGTTACGCCCAAATTTAGTTTAAATAGCCTTGTTCTTCGTCGATGTATGCATTCGAGTTGGATTTCAATCAAATTGACTTGTCTAGACACCGATCCACTCGTTTCTCTTGATTCCATCCTCTTCCTCTTTCATTTCCGCATCCATGGAGGGGTTGAAATCAAGATTTGGTGGAGAATCGAAGGAGAAATCGCCGCTTGAAGCCGGTCGTGACGCTCTTGATGTTTTCGGTGATTAATTGGCTTAATCACCTCGTTTTGATCGCTGAACAGGTTTAGTGGAAGCGGTTTTTCCTAGATTATCTTCCTATTATCTTTAATTTTCGTTTAGATTATGTTTTAGATTCCAATTTCATTAATTTTTAGCTTAAATCACGATTTTTAACGTCCAAAAATTTCTCTCCACTTCAAATTTCGATTTCTCCGCGAAATCAAGTCCAAATTCGATGATTCTTGATTCCGTGGATTCGTTTTGAAGTTATCTTCCTAAAAACACCATTTTCCATAATTTTTCACCTCAATTTATCGTCAAATTTGACCAAATTCTAAAAGTTATCTCGAAAATACCTAAATTCCCTGTGGATTTGACCATTATTTACCATTATACCCCTTCAATTTTCTCTTAATTCCCTAAATTGGTAAGTTCGGTATTATTTTTGACGTGATACCGCGTGAAATCGACGACCTCGCAGTTTCCTCTCGTCAATAATGTGAATCATTATCATTAAGTCATGTCCGTTCAATTGAAGATGAAGTGCTGAGAGTTTGCCACATCGCAAGTGAACTTTGATTGTCGCGTAACGTCTGTTATTTCGATCTTTATCAAACGCTTGAGATGTCGCCACACATCTAAGTAGTCCCCTGGACGCATTCAGTCCTAGCCGTTGTAACTCCTCAAATGTAAGGCTAGGATTTAATCATGGTTTATAAAGTGAATCACCATCAAATCGCATTGTACCAAGTACCCCTTCACTTAATTGGTCTTTAACTGTTGTGATTAAACTAAAAAATCGGACGCTCCTCATTCTGCCATATCACCTGTGATAAAAACAAAGTGTAAATAGTCCTACATTAAAAAAAAAAAGTGATATGACGGGCTCATGCAGTTAGCTTATGCCCTTAATAAGGGTGCTTAACCACTAACTACGTGCGCACAACGCCACATGGAGACACTCAAGCGCACATGTCAGATCTGCTACCACAACATTACATACTTAAAAACCTTTTTTTATTATTTTTAATTAAAATAAATTCAAAATAAATCTGAAAAATTCTAGAGAAATCCCTAAAAATTAGAAAATTTATAAAATATCAAAATACAACTCCTTTTTCATCAGCAAATTTTTTGTTTGATAAAAAAATAAATAATCTATTTTTAAACATTTAAATTTAAGAAATAACAAGAGAATACATATTTATCTCAAAAATGCACTCATGTTCTTTGAAAGATAAAACTTAAAAAAAATGGAGTGCATATAAAAATGTTTTCTCTCATTATTTTGTATTTAAAACTCAATTATAATATCAAATTCAAAATGAGAATAATCTAGTCTAAAATATCACTTTTAATTATTCATGATTATTCCTAAAAATAATATACTTTGAGATTATTGATAACATGCATTTTATACATGAATTTACATGATTATTAATGCAAATAAAAGCATTAATTGCTCTAATTGTATGCAAGCTATCATATTTTAAGTATATTTCTATCATTTTGCATAATTTTATGGTATGATCTAAAAATACATCAATTTATGGATTATTATACATAATTGAACAATGTGATTTTAGTCCTAATTATATTGAAATCATAAGTATGTTTTCATGATTAAATGATAAGAGAAATGATGCTTATTAACATTCATGTATTTTTATAAACTTATTTTATAAGATATATGAATGTATTTATTTAATTAAAATTCATTATCTTACTATTTTAATATTTTAACTTTATATATTGATAGATATTCAATTTCTGATCTAACAAAACAAATTTGAACTAATTTGGAGTTGTATTTTAAAAGTTATGATTTTTATAATTTTTAAGAATTTTATGGAATTTATCTGAATTTATTTTCATTTTAAATCCTTTTAAAAATTATAAAATAAGCAAAAAGGGGTATTTTATCGCGCGGGACCCGCGCGGATGCGACGTGACACGCAAGGCCACGTGACAGACCCACGCGAGCCCACACGGGCGCCTGCGTGGCGCGAAGGTGACACATATGTGCAATATTGTTATATAGTATAAGCATCTCGTTTATCAGAATTCGCTAACCACTAAATCCGTCCCACCTTTTATACTAATTATTTTAATCTATTTCTTCTGTGTGGGACTATGTTCCCTCGAATTCTTAACTTTGTAGGTGACGTGGCTGAATATGATGCGTTGGATCAGAGCGTGTGGATTATCGAGCTTAGATCGCGTGGATGCGGAGTCCACCGGGTCATCAATCAGAGCATGTGATTTCAATCACAATTTAAGTGACGATTTTAACGACTCACCTTATGACACGTGGACTCACCATGACCGCCCGATGAAGATCCAACAGACAATCGAAACGACTCTTCTCTTCAAGACGCGTGACGTGGATACATCTTGACGCTTCATCGCCGATCGAACGGACGCGACTTAATCGCACTGTTTTGATCAAATGACGCGTCATCTCAACCGTTGATCGTGATCCGACCATTGATCCAACGGTTACGCCCAATTTCTCTATAAATTGAATGTTCTTCACGACAGAAAAGACACCCGTGGATTTTTGAGATTAATCGAACTATCTAGACACTACAATTCAAGCGTCAATTGATTTCTTTCTCTTATTGACACGTTTCCGCATCCGAGGAGTGCTTGAAATCAGAAATTAATCGAGGGAGTAAGGAGAAATCACATCTTGAATGCCAATGTTCGTCTTCGAAATCGCGGAATGAATAGCCATGCATCCGGCGATTAATTGGATCATTTCGAGCGCGACTTCGGGTTAGATTGCGTGTTTTCATCTTAATCTTTCATCATTTAGCATTAGATTTAAGTTTTGAATCGTAGATTAAGTTTAATTTGGTTTTAATTTTGATTTTTAATCAATTTTGCAATCAAATTTTTCTCTCATTTTCAAACTTTGATTACTCCGCGAATTCTAATCCAAATCACTCGATTTTTGATTTCGTGGATTTTCAATTGAGTTGTCCGATTTGATCGAATTTCAAAGATCTCTCTCAAATTTTCCTAATTCTCTGTTGATTTGACCCTTATTTACCATTATACCCTTCAATTCATGAATTACTCTTTAAATTGGTAAGTTTAAACTTTTTTTGACACGACATTGTGTGTTGAACGACCATACACATTTCGTTTTGTCAATTATAACTTTAAATTGGATAAACATAATAGATATGCACTTAAAGTATGCTAACATGCATAGGAATGAAATGTTTTATGACTTTATTTGTTAAATTAATAATTTAATTACAAGTATAAGTTGAATGTTATGATTGGTCATACTTAAGTCATCCATGAGTCTCACATAGATGAAAAATTATATCTACTAGGTGACCAATGTGAGAAGGTTCTATACTAGAGTTCTTACACACTCCATATCTCCTAGGGCATATGGTGTAGCTTGACACCCAAGGGGCTAGTAAGTCAACTTACCAAGTGGTTTAAATCGATCTTTAATTAGCTATTCTATATATTGATATAGATAACTGATAAGGTTGGGAAATAGGGTGTTATTGGGTCTATAAAGTTATTAACTACTGAGATATATGGATCTATAGGGTCACACATATAAGGCTTGTTAACGCTGGTAGATATTCCCATAATTGTGAGGGTTTTCGTGAAAATTTCATATACCCAAAATCTATAAAGAATGTGAAAATGATCAAAACTCAAGGTGTTCATGCAAGCCTTGTGAGAATTATCTCTTTTCTTATCTTTTTCTCTCACATTAAATAGCCTTGAAGAGAAGATCCAATCGTCTGATAATTGTGTGGATACAACTAGAGGCTAGATACTTGAACAACTTGTAAAAATCTTTCGAGTTAACCATATAAGTATGAATTCTATGCTATGCAATATGACATAATTATCGATTCTTGGCACCTCAATGTTTTGAATGTTTTATTCAATGTATTTCATTGTGTTGATATTTTACTGAAACTTTAGAAGACTTATTAACCTCAGATCCTAACATGGGCACCACCCCCTATTTATAAGTATCTAATTTATTGAGCTTTTCATAAAAACCCCCATAAAAATATTTATATTGACCAATGTCCATTTACTTGTGTGTGTGATTCTCTAGGCCCCTATATCTATCTAGTTAATAACTCTGTTGACTATAATATTTTTTGATTCATAATTTATTTAACCCAATCAACAAGTTGAGTTGCTAGCGATTACTCAATTTTTAAGGTTTAAAAATGTCATTTTTGGCAATTCAAACTTCTATGATAATATTTCTAGATTTTCATCTTAATCACAAAAAAAAAACAAATATCACGTGAAAAAGTGGCTGAACCACACAAATGAAGGTTAATAGATCTAAATGAAAATATATGATTTTTGATGAGAAAATGAATGAGATTGATGAAGAGGAAGAGAAACACGATATAAGTGGAAAGAGATACAAGTGATGAACCAAAACACTCAAAACTCATATTAAAGATAATAATATTTTAAATAAAAGATAAGGATAAAGTATTTGGAAGTTTTTTATGACAAAAGAAGGTATAAATTCAAGAGAAACAAAATCCTAATCTATTCTTAATCTTTGCGCGATCAAGATATTATCCTAACAATACTCTTGATTTGATTACTTGTTCAAGAGTATGTACATTTTTCCTAGACTTGGCGTCTTGCATCCAACACAAATAATGATAAAAAGGGAAGACACTCACTAGAAATGATTGTTTGATCATATAGTAGCCTACTTTCCTCTGTCTCGCCAGTGCGTAAGGCATATAATAGAACACAAAAAACTCTAGCTATTTCTAACCCTTTTTAAGATCAAAGTGCATGGATGGATTGAGGGTGAAAATATGAAGTTGACTATAAGATGGTCAAATATCAAGATTTGAATTTGGAGCAATCTAGACCATTGATCCATTTTTCTCTCCTCATCAATGTCGTTGAATTTTCCTTAATTCCACCCCATCACATCCCCGAATTAGCCACTAACTCTTTTATCTTGAGCAATGCAATTGAGGTAAGTCTTTGATTCCTTAAAAAGATAAAAAAGTAAAAAGTAAGCCCTCAGTTAGAAAAGTAAGAATATATAATTTTCAAAGTTTTTAAAAAATGTTTTCTCTAAATATTTTAAATGTGATAACATGCATTGTTTGAAATAAATCATAGAAAAAAAAATCTCAAATAAATCGAGGCTAATAGTAAAAGAAATTTATTGTTTGAAAAGTCAAAGTTACGAATTGTGCAAGATTACCTTAAAACGATGAATTTTGAGATTTTAAAATGATTGGCTTAGAATTCATGAAAATCTACTTAAAATATGACAACATGCATTCTATGTGTATGCATTGTGACTTTAAATGCTCCAAGAATCATATAATTGCTAGAATATATTGCATTATAGTTGTAGTTCCAAAGGGAAAAACACAAGATATAATCTCCATTTATGATAGAAAGGAGTACAACATTCAACCAATCACCACCACCACCACCATCATCATCATCATCATCATCATCACTAGAGTGAAATGATACAAGTGGGTCCAAAGGGGGTAAAATTAGAGAAAGAACCAAACCAGTTCAAACCACCTCAAATTTATTGACCTCTCATACTCATTGTAGTAGCGAGGGGAAAACTAGGATAAAAGGGTAGTGTTGTTGGTGCAAGGAGCTCATTTTTTCATTTTATTTTTCCTCACTTTTAATGAGTTCTTTTTGCCCTCTTTGGTTCTTGATTTGTCCAATACAATGGAGCATTAACATGAAAACCTCATCATTTATTGTTGATTCATAATTGGGAATAGCACCTTTGTTACTTAAAACACATCCAATTATTACAAGGAAAAACAACTAACACATGAAAAAATTCCAATGCATCCCAAGTTTTTGACTCCCAGTTACTAAAATGTATTCTTCCAGTGGCTTGTACAAAATAAGCATCGATACGACCGAAATCTCAGCTTACATACGAAGATTGCGGCATGTAATGAAGTTAAGGAAAAAAAATGTTTTACTCAAAATTATAGCTCTTTTTTGTCATCTATATATGGAACAATAAATGAGAAAAATGAGACTACGAGAGTATCCATTAAGCATATCTACTATGAGACCCTTAACTAGGATTTAATGATCATGATTGGTATTCGATTCTGATCAAGTTGGAGTTCATTGAATTGTTGATCACAATTCTATTCACGAGGCCCGATCGTGATCATCAATCACATGAATGATTTTGGTTAAACCAAATTCAAGAATTGCCATTTTTCAATATCTTTTTAAATTTCTTTTAATAACCCGATCAAGAGCTGGTAAGGTCTTTTGTCGATTTCGATCAAAATCGCCTTTAAGAAAAATTTCTCGATTCAACTTCGATTTTTGTGGTATCGAAGTCGATTTCAATCAAAATCGCCAAACCGTAGCTTAATGGGCCAGAGCAAGGTTCCTCGATACTCCGAGTCTGAGGGGAGTGTAGACTGCTGCCTCCATAACTCCTCTTATTTAAGGTTTCCACGAGGCGGCGGCGGCGTGTTCCTTCCCACTGGCGTCTCGCCGCTTTGGCTAGCCGGTGTCCGCCATGGTGAGCGTCCTCTCTATAGGAATCTCGATGTTTTGAATGATCACTCTTTTCTCCGCTGTTCGCTTTCCTCATTGCCTAAGAGTGCCGTCTTGTGATCGTTCGGGCGCTTCAACCGAACGACAGAAAACCGATATTTGTTAAACTGGTCTACAAGTTATGCGAATCTTTCACTTTTCAGTCGGCGCTCACATTTTGTATGCGAGAACTTGTTGGTATTCATTTCAACTAGCGCACCGTTTGTTTATCCTACCCGACGTGGATTTTATCCGAATTTTCTTTGAATTTATGTTGATCCGAGTGTTGAATAGATTCTAATTTCCAATCTGGTGAACACAAATTTATTTTGGATCGTGGTGGAAGACTTTTAAAAAAATAAAAGTCTTCCCGAAATTCCTTGTCTTCCCGGAATTTCACATGACAATCATTCCACGTGAGTTATCTGACAGAGAGGTTTGGGGTTTTGATTTAATTGCTCTCGGCGCGGATTTCTGCCGCCATCTCCCCCCTCACTCTCGAACACGTCCGCTCCTTCCAAACTTCCAAACGTCCAGTTTTCACTCCCTTTCCTGGAAAAGAGCTTTCCTGGAAACAAATGCGAATGCGAGAAGAAAAGGTAGTTAAAGAGCCTCCTTTTATTTATCGGAAGATGCTCACTTTGTTGCGATCTGAGTGACGTTCGAATGGACGATCATTTCCTCGATCATGTTGTTGATCAGATCGAGGGGTGTTGATCTGATCATCTCAGATTGAGGACGTGATTGACACTATCCATCCAATCGTTAATCTGTTTCAATTGACTGATCGACAGATCGATCCCCTTAATCATATCAGATGGGGGATCCCTAGTTTGGATGCCTTTAATTAGCGATCTATGTCTCTAATTGTGATTCAAATATTATATGAATTATCTGGTGATGGGTTACATTTAATCCAAATTGGTGACTGGTTTGGTGTTCTTCTACTGCAAAATAGATTTTAAAGGAGCAAAGAAGGCGAATGAAACAGGAAAATTGGAGAGAAACTAAGAACTCAAGAAAGAGACAATGCATGGACTACAACTCCAAATCTGTTCCTCTGCAATCGCCGACTCATTCGGGTTTGTTCTTGCACTTCATAGCTATTTCTCCGAAGAGTACTTTGATTTGATTATTTGGTTAAATTGTTGTTTGTCACACTTGTTTGATTCTTTTAATCTGTTTTGTTTGATTATATTTGATAAACCGCTGATTGTTTCTCTGAAAAGTTTCCAGGGAGCTCAATCTCGGATGAAAGTGCTTACAAGAAGACTCCCGGCTTTGAAGACCTACTGGAAGCTCTTTCCTCTGGCCATCAATCCTGCTCTGATGCATACAAGCTACGGTAACTACATAATTGCACTGTCCAAATTTTATATTCCCAGGTTAACTACTCTCATTTTTCTCTAAATCCTCAATTCTTTCCCTCCCTCTCCCCTCTCCTGTTTCACCCTACTCTTTTTGTCTTTCTTCTAACTGTTTGCTATATAGTCAAGGAGAAGAAGAAGAGGCTAGTGGCACGGAGGATGAGAATACCAGCTCTGGATATGACATGGGTGATTCTGACGAAGGGAATGACAGTGAAGAAGGTTAATGTCTTCAGTATCATTGAGATTTTGATTAAATAACTAAGAAATCAAGATTTTGAATCAATAAGTTCATAAAAATACGAAATTTCTCAAAATTTTGTACTGCCTCGCAGAGTTAGACTACAAAACTGTTCAGGGAACAAGTGTCTCTGAAGTGGAAGGCAAAGGATATGAAGAGACCAGTAATGATGAACTCTCTTCTAGTTCTCAAGAAGAAGGTGGCGAAAGTGATGTTGAAGGCATCTCTGATGAATTGGATTGCGAAAGGTCATTCAACTTTTGCTGTCTTGATACCCATTTTTACTCACCAAAAGGCATTTCATCATTAACTGGAATATATTATCAAGTAAAGTTTATAAGACGGCTAAAATATACTGATATGAATCTCATGACGGTCACATGACGAATTCTACTGTATATATTTTTATATATGGCCTATCTCTCTATTTTGGGGCCATGAAATTGCATTTTGGGGATTGTGTTGGATTGGCATAATTCAGTGACGTCATGTTCTTATCTATTGCGGGGCTACCTGGTCATGATCAAGTAGTCATCTAATGGTTGATTGATAAAGGTGATTGAGGTGATCACTTTTTCACTAGGGGCAGAGGTAGGTGGCAGTGGCTGCCGCATGATGTCTCTCTCTTTCTCTATTCTTACTGTTGATTACCTCTTGTTGCCGGGAATCAATTGTAAAGTCCCTGTTGGTGAACGACTGATTGACTAGGACCTCGGTCTTCAAAGATCAGTTTATCTCACACTATCCATTCCTGAAGCCTACATAAAAAAAATTAGCTATATCTGTATTAGTCTTTTCTTCTCTACCCTGGGGCTTGTCCCCTTCTCCCCTCCCTCCCTGTTCATAATTTTGTCACCTTGTCTCCAGCTCTTCCCTCTTTGTCTTCCTTCATGAAACTCATCTGTCTCTAATCTTTCCCTTCATCTTTTTCTTGGGCCAGTTTCTCCCCCTACCTCACTTGATCAGTATTTCTTCTGCCGCTGATCCTTTAATCCATCTCCTTATTTTCAACTATCTCATTGAAAATATGTGTATACATACGTCTTAAACAAAGAAGATGAAATGCATACATATGAGTTGAGATTCTGTTGTTTATTTTCTAATTTATTATTTTATTGAAGTTTAGTACACTAATTTTTCATTGCAAATACGTCTGTGGTCTAGAGTGTCATAATTTGTGACCAAAGGGGATATTTCTGATTTGCAATTTTACTACAATCATGTTCAGCCAGTTTGAGGCAATGAAATATTGCTAAAAAGTACTGTATGATACTCTTAACTCCCACAATATGTATAATAGTGGGAGGTCTCATCCATTTCAACTTTATTCAGTTCCCCAAATAATCATTTCGGAGCTGTTCTGAGCAACGAGGAGGTTGATGAGCTGATGAAGAAGTCGTGGAAGTTTAAGTGGGAGATGCCTGTAATTGGTTCATCATCCGCCAAATGGGTTGGAACAGGGCAATGTCTTTCCATGGTACTGAAAATATTTCTCACAATTCTTAGTCACAGTGGTAAACATATTTATTTTGCTTTAATGCCATTTTCAGTGACACTTTTTATGCTCTAAATTTATTCAGGATATGAACAAAATTGATTGCTGGGGCCTTATACCTAAATTATACAACCATTGGTTAAAAGAATATAGAGCTTTTGGGGGTGGAAATTTTCATTCATCAAGGCAACATCAATTTTTCTCTCTATGTAAGTATCTTTTTCTTAAGTTGCTGGAACTTCTAACCTAATTCCCTTTTGGAAGCTTTGTTTATGAGGGAAATAACATGAGAAAGAAGAGAGTCATAGAAATCTGCGCTACTTTCATGCTCTCGAGAGAGTTAAAAGGGTCTAACAGAGTTTCATTTATACATCTTTTATAGTGGCATTGTGGGCCTTATTCAATATAGGCTGACAGTCTCTGAGAGTAACCTGCCGAGAAGTAACAGTCTCTTAATCATACAGTGAAAAGGAGTATATCCTCTAACTGTAGAGTAAATGACACTGCAGTGGATCTACCAGTGCTCAGATAGCACAATATTGTTTGGATGATTGAATGTTCAAATGTTCTTTCTTCTTAAATTTGTTTTAGACTACATTACTTCTTCAAAGTTTAATTCTCTACTATGCCGGTCAGATATATCCATCAACAGAAAAATCATGATGTAAATTTTTTTTTTGATGAGAAAATCATGATGTAACTTTTGTCTTTCAGAATATTTTAATTCGTACCTTCATCCTTATCACGGTAATTTCAAATATTTTTTCTTCATGAACACTTCAGGTAATAGCTACCGGGATATTATGCACTGTAGCAAGAAGCCATTCTATTTGAAAGGCACGTCGGAGGATTCTGACATCTTAGATTCATATGTTATGCATTCAGTAAGTTCAGGCCGTTCTTAATCCCATGCTGTAATTTTCTGGTCTTTTGATGAAACATCAATTCTATTGTTAAATTAAGAAGTAAAAGTTCTCATATTCACAGTCCCAAACACAAATCCCTCCCTGTCCAATGACACAATGATACTCTGCTGGACACCCAAAGCCCATGCCCAAGACTCGTCCCTCCCCCCCAAAAATAAAATAAAATAGGGGTGTCAGACTTTCAGCCCAGGTCTTCTGGTGGACTCCTAGACCTCTCTGCTGGTGGTTGATCTCCAGAAACCATTTGCTTTGATTTTTTATGTATCTTTGCTGAGACTTTGAGGAAAGTACATTAAAAAAAACTTCTGAAAGAGGTTATGTCAAATGAGAAGGGTGATTCCACCTCTTCCTCTACCATCTCTCCAATCTTATCGGGAGAGAAAGAGGAAATGTTTGTCGACCTTCCCCCCATTCCTGAGAGCTTGAAGTTCACTGGTAAGAATTTATATATGTAATCTCTATTCGTCAGGAGGACTATTGTTGGTTGTGACTTGGACAATCATTTTCTAGAAGAAAATCTGGAAAGCAAAAGTCTACAGTTCAAGACATGGTATGCTGAAGAAGGTTCAGTTTGTACTTGGCTTATCAGCATTGGGATTCCTGATGTTCATGAGAATTACTTATTATGAAATCTGTCTAGAAACTCTGGGACACACTCCAGAAAAGTTATATGAGAACCCATTATGATTGGAAAGTATACTGCTCATTAGAAAAGACAAATTGCTCGTTAAGATGACACGGGTGATCAGAGATGGATGGAGCGAGGAAAATCTGGAAATCATCCTGGCGTTGATAGTCCACTAGAAGTGGAAAGTTCCCATAAAATTGCCGATTTTTTGTCGGCTGCTTCTCAGATGCAGACTGATGATGCAGGTTTTCCATAAGAAAATGTTTCCAGAGGCCTCGACAAAGTGTGCTTTGTGCATGGGTTGGGATTAGGATTGCTCCCTGCTTTCTGTTGAGTCCTTTTGTACAGGAGATCTAGACTAGACAGAATATCTCAAGGGTGTTCATCACCTCTGACAAGGCAGTCTGAGACTCTCCTAGGTTGGCGTACCGAGAAGGGAGGCAGAGTGGTGAAGGGTCTTTGCAGTGTTACGGGCACCTAATTAGGTCGTATTCAAGGGGCAGATGGTCGGCAGACAGAGTAGAACATGATGTGGGGGTTTTTGTTTCAAGTTGGTGTAGAGGGGCATGTAGGGTGGGAGGAGGGCCCAGTACTGACAAACGGGTAAATTACCATATATTTGTCAATAATGGGAAGTTCACCAATCTAAGGTGATGTTCCCTTTTTTTGATTTAAAAAGGTAACAGGTGTGATGGAGTATGCAAATTCTCTAAAGGGAATTTGGTGACAATCCCGTTGTCAAGGAACAGATAAACACTGTCAACTGCTGATTGTATTCCCTCTTTATGGGACTCAGTCCCACGTTTGAATTGCATGCAGCAGTATCCTACAAGTGGCGGTCGTTCCCTCTCTAAATTAATCCATTCAACTGATCATTAAAGATGAACTTGTCTGAGTAATCTTCCTTTGTTTCAACAGAGTGATTTGATTGCTTTCTTCACGAAGAAGAATAATGGGAGGTGGAAAGAGTCCAATGTAATTAGGTAAAAAGACTTCAACAGGAATTGGAAAAGAGGTAGAACAATAATATGATAGGGAGAAAGTAGGGATGGAAAGAAGAACAAGAAAATCCATCTATGGGGAAGCTGATCTCTCAAGTAAGTTTGAGTGTCCTTCGCCACAGTTCTCCACTTCAACTCCGCAGAATTCTTGATTGGCACTTTTGACGACTGCCTATTCAAAGTATTGTGATTCAGTTGGGGAGTGCCACTTCACCCATAGCCAGCGACTCCTTGTTTTCCTGCTAAGCTACATGGGTATTTGAGTCATTAGTCAGGATTTGAATACCCCTTTTAGCCCTCCTCTTGTTGGTGAGTGTATCACTCTCACCAGGTCTGATGGTAAGAGTGAGAGGAAGACATCTCCACAGACTGCACTCAGCCATTCAAGAAGGGAGACCATAAGGACAATTTATTTTGTATCTACTACAAGAAATTTTGACTCTCTAAGGAGAACTGGTACCAGTTATCTGTACAGATGACACCGGTACCACTTGCTCTCTGGTGCACACACTGCCTTCCTCTCTAGTAACTCCAAGCTCCTCTTTCTCCCGAGCTCTTCTCGTCTTCTGATGGCACCCTAGCATTCAGGGTGTTGTACCAGTTAAGACTGGGACAGGTTGTACCGTCCATGGACCCAAGAGTCTTATTCAGTCAGGTCTACTTTCATTTGTGACAGGCTACGTTAAGTGGTTTTATCCTTTTCCCACTCAGTGGGTCTGATGAATAATGGCCTCTGCTTGATCAGTGACATTGACTATCTCTTATCTAAGCAGAAAATTAGTCTTGTTTGGATCCCCTAATCCATTGCTTTCATTTTTATCTGCTATATTTTTAACTACAGTACCCTCTAAAATTTAGAATTTTAGATATGCCCCTATGAGATCCAAAATCCACAGATCTTCTTAATGGGCTTTCAAACCTCCTAGTAATTAGATTCTTAAACTACGTAGCCTGTATTTAAACAGGTTGATTCAGTAACGAATTAGTTCTGCAAATTTTTCTCTTGAGAGACCATTTAGTTCTAAACTGACAAGCCTGGTATTAAACAGTTATATTTTGGGATGTAGAGATGAATGCATGTATGATTATGACAAGGCTTTTCTTAATATCTGTAGATAAATCATGTTTTCTGCACAAGAAACTTTGTCATCAAGAATGATTCAAAGCTAGCAAAGGATGACGACGCAACAAAGGAAGAGCTTCTTAATGGCAATAATTTTCGTGATCAAGGGTTCACTCGCCCAAAGGTAGTTATCATTTTTCATTTTCAATCAGAATTGTCAAATCAACCAATGGGTAGTGTTGTTGAGAGAGAAATTTCCTGTTCAGATTAGACTTGTGATGTTGGCTTTGTTATGTTATATTACTTTGTTAGAATAGGAGGGGTGAGAGATAGTGAACCAGAAAATAAAGGGCATCAGGGGGCAATGACCTGAGCTGCCAGGAGGCAAATTTTAAGAGCTTCAGGAATAACTCATTAAAAAGGTTAACCCGCCTGAAATAGGATACAATTTCACCATTGGTATGGCAGTAACAAGACGCGTTCACAATATATGTCCTGATAAGGATTTAAATATAGATAAAAATAAGTGAATAGACCATCCTATGACAACTATTATGATATGTATTGGGCCTATTTAGTAAAGACATAACTGTGTAACTTCTATGCAAGTAAAAGGTCTTTTATTTTTTTGCGTCTCTCTCTCTCTCTTCTGTGTTAAACATTCATTTATTATGTTATGCATGTGTCTTCAGAGGCTACGGAGGCCCTCTTCATATACACTTAAGAGTAATTTCTGTGCAAGTAAAAGGTCCTTGATTTTTTTGGTCTGTGTGCCTCTCTCTTCATCGTGTGTTAAATATCAGTGTTTGACATAATTCTGTATTTCGTTCTTAACTTTCCAATTCCTTCTAATAGATTGTTTTCAGATAATATATTCATACTCTGAGTGTTGCTGCAGGTGTTATTTTTGTTACCATATCGAAGCTTCGCATTGCGTCTGGTGAAGAGACTCATATATCTTACTCCTTTGTCTAAGAAGGTAGCGTTTGTTGTCTTTATGTTATTCTAAAAACAATTTCATAATTGTAAGTAGATTCTTTTTTTCAAAAAGGGTTTATTATTGTTATTGGTCTTCTTTGAAAATAAAATAGGCACATTGATAAACTTAGCATTTAGGGACAGCAATAAGACATCTCAGATGTATAATATGCCATTTGGAGAAGTAATTCATGTTTCATTTGAGAAATGATAAGTCTTCCATATGACCTCATTATCACGATATTTCCTTAGACTTCAAAATAGTGTAATTTTTGTTTATAATGTATATCAGGGAAATGTGGAGCATCTTAGTCGGTTCTGTTCTGAGTTTGGAAGTGATGATAGTGAGGATGAAAATGTCAATAATATGGTACCGATTGAAGTTGCAAAGACCAGCAAATCATCGAAACCTGATGATCATCAGGTTCTGTTTGGTGGGAACAATGATGACTGTTTCATGATCGGAATTAAATTCACAAGGTAGTTGATCCTCTATTTGCTAGTCATTTCATGTTTATGATCATTATTTTGTATGATTCTGTGGCGATCTATATTAGTTGGGGCAGTTATTCTGATTCATTTTTTTATCATTATTCCTGATAATTGGTGACTGACTAGTTATAAAAGTTTTAGGAATATGCTGTCTCATGGCTGGTTAATTTTGCAGGAGAAGTATTAAGTTGTACGCTGATTTCTATTCATGTGATATGATTGTTGCATCTCCCCTTGGATTGAGTAAGGTGAATAATTTCTATTTGAACCTGCGTCTGACTTATGATTTGTGTGTCGTCCTCTGTTATATTTGACTCTTGTTGGTTTTGATTTTCTTTCATCACACTTAATTCTTTTCCTGTCTTTTTGACAAATCAAACTGTCGAGTTCTCATCCTGTTAAGCTATTCGGCCATTTACCAATTTCTTATCTCTCTAAACGGGGCAACTCTCAGTCTTAGGTTTATGCGCATTCATTATCTTCCTCACATGCTTTCGAAGAATTCCTAAACTGATATTAAAAAAAAAAAGAATGCCTAAACTGTACAAAAAACTTTTCCCAATTGCTTCTTGAAGAGTTTGATCATTGAAATTTATGAATTATATTTGTTGCTCTTATATTTAATTTAAAATTGGTATTCTCTTTGAATTCTCTCTTTCCCATATGATTTATGCTATTTACTACATGAACCTGACTCTTTTCTCTCAAATGGATTCTGTTCCTTTCTGATCAGAGAATTGCTGAGACTTCAAATGACAAGGAGAAGGATGTTGACTATCTATCTTCAATCGAGGTTCAATCTTCTGCTTGCTGTTTTTTAGTAAACATAACTGAAGATTTATTCGGTTCAATTAGTTCATGGGTTCCTGTCTTTATTCGTTCCTTCATTTGTTTGATTGATACATTCATTTTTTTGCTTGTCCATTCACTTCTCTTTAGGTTGTTTGAGGTTTCTGTTCGTTTTTGTTAATTTGCTTTGGTCGTTCCTTTCTTCCATCATCTATGAACAGGGTTATTCATTAATTACATCATGTCCCATGCAGGTTTTGATCATCGATCATGCTGATGTGATCTCAATGCAGGTCAATAACAACTATGAACTTATCACATCTACTTCTTATATTTGAGCATTTCCGTGAGTATGATTATTATAACGTGCAGAATTGGGCCCATTTAATGACTGTCGTTGAGCAATTAAATCATTTACCGTCCAAGCAACACAGAACAGATTTCATGCGTGTGAAACAATGGTTAGACAATTCCGTCAACCATGATGTCCAATCTAATGATTATCTTATCGTAGTCCGCGTATCCAGAAATAATGGATTTGTTCAGTATTTTCCTAACTACCAAGCTTTTTCTCTTGTGATTAGGTATCTAGAAGGGCGAGCACGTTTTTACAGGCAAACTATTTTGCTGAGTTATTTTCCTAACCCAGGTGGATTGTCCTTGGCATTTTTGTTTTCTATGTTTCTTGGATTTAATATTTCTAATTAAAATTCTGTGTTAGATCTGAAATTTCAACCGTTATCTTGCAAATCGTGATACTGTGCACTCTGCCAAACTGTTCTCCCTGAGATATTTATTTTCCAGAGAACAGTTTGTTTTTTGTCGAGTGTATATCTATATGTATTGCCCCCATCCCCTTAATGGAGAATGCTTCGACAGAGGGATATGTAGGCTAAATCCATGGTAGGATACATAAATCAACAAATTGCTTACTGAGCTTCTGTACCTCTTGCTCAACAAGCTTCTCTGAAATTTTTAATTCTTGTGGGGCCACTTTCAATCTCCGAAGCCCAACTGTGCATTTTGTTTACAATAATTTTACTGTTGCTGAAGAAGCTTGTGTCTCTTTGTCTTCCTGGAGTCCGTTTCTCCCTACAGGTGCAACTTGTTTTTTTTACTGATCATTGCTAGGTCCTCTTTTGGAAAACTTTTTTGTCATTCAGATGGAAAGGTATTCAAGCCATGTACAAGAGAATCAGGGGTAGGTGGACTAGTTAAAGTAAGAGACACTGAGGAGATTAGAAATACTTTTAGCAATTCTCAAGCAATCAAGAGGGAGAAGGTGATTAATAGAAGGCAGGAGGGTGCGGGAATGATAGTGAAAGTAATGCATAAGGTGTAGGCTCTCCAAATGGTTCAGCTGAGGTAGCATCCTATCAACATTGCAGTGAGCCCCAAAAAACTAGTGATGTCGAGAAAGACGGTGCAATAGAGAAGTCAGGCATAATTCATTAGCAAAGGGCACTTATGTTTCACTGTAAACTCAGGGTGATTGAGGGAATAGAGATAGAGAGAAATTGAGCAAATATAGAACCACCGGAGTGGCGATACTCAAAGAAGAAGTTTGATCAAATCACGTGCGTAGAAAGGAAAATTAATGGAATTGGTATCAAGCCAAGCTGCCTCAGGCAATCAGCCTACCCACAAAGCCCCCTTTCACTCCCTCTTTGTCACCTGCCCCTTCTCTATGAGAATCAGCTTGTAGAGGGCTGGCGGGAGCCCTTCTTCCAGAACAGACCCCCACTTTAGTCCCTGAGTGGCACTGCACCAAGGCAGTTAGTGAAGGGGTTGGGTCTTCTGCCCCCATGCCAGTATACCCTGCTTCTTCTGGCTTGAGCTGGCCTGGTTGCCCAGGTTGTCTTGGTTGCCTAGTCTGCCCTTTATAAAGTGAATGGTCTGGCCTCTTGGCTTGTGGCTGGTGAGTGTGCTGGTTACCCTCTATCTGGGTTGCCCTGTGGCTGTCTGTCAACATTCGGGTCCCTGCATCAGGACACTGATGCCATGGCACTTGGCAGCCCAAGGTTCCACGTTTCACTCCACGTTGTGGTCTACCTGGGGGGTACTGCCTACCACTGTCGAATGGCTGAACTTATCAATAGTCCCCACCTCAGAAGCTGCCTTGTCCTCCAGGTGGGAGTCATAATGGCTCTCATCGCTTCTGGGCATCATTATGCATCTTGAGGTGTCATTGAGATGGGTCCAACATGCACCATCACCTGATGAGGGCTAAAGTACCTTTTCAATGACTCTTGAGTCCTGGCATGCTTCAGTGAATGGTGCAACTTGATGCAGGCGGGTTGAGGAGTATCCATCTCCAGGTTTCCATGATGTGTTCCATTTGTACCATCTGAAGTGACACCTCATTTCTCCCCGGCTAGGGTCTCCCTAAAAATGCCACCTTCTCCCATCTAGTCTGGAATGTCAGCTTTGAACTGACCCAGTTGATCTCAGTACAATCCACTGTTTTCGACCATTTCATTTCTAAGCTGAAGCTACTATTTTCTAAGGGCACTGGAAGGAAATCGTCCATTACCTGAATTAATTGAAGGGCGAGGTTCAATTGGTGGCAGGTCCTCTGCCCTGCTCATAACCATCGCAGCCCAAGATAATTTGGAGTCGCTTGTGTAGCACAGCAACGGGCAAAGCTCTTCCTCCAGATTGACATGTCTGTAGTCATGGATTGCACAATACTCTAGCGGCACTGTCACTGCCAGGGTGTCAATTTGCCTTCTGAACTTAATGCAATCAGGGTCCTGAGGGCCCACCATGGAGTGCATTGAGAGTGACACATATGGTTCTGTTGACTAGTGTATTGTGTCATTAAGCATCCCTGGTAGCATCCCAGTTGTCCTTCAGAATGATGAGGTGAAGTTCCTGGGGACATCAGTGCCTGGGGGTGTATTGTGCATCAGAAGAAGACCATAGCCCTTCATGTGTTGCAATTGCGTCCCTCATAGATTTGAGGGGATATCTTTCAGGGCATTTTGGGAAAAAATTTTGAAAAGGTCCATGAGGATCTGAATGAGTGTATTTCTGATAGAACCCTGCTGGGGATTCTATCGAGCTCTTAATTTCTGATGATGTAATCCAAAAGAACTCTATAGAAACATGAGATAATGTTCTCAAAGTTCACTCATGAATCAGGGATAATTCAAGAGGGAGAGAAAGAGGAAATGAAAGAAGTGGGCAGACATAGAGAGAGGGAGCGTCTGCAAGCTCCAGTGGAGAGAGGAAGATTGACGGGCACTCATTGCTAATCATTTGCAACTGCAGATTGTTGGATCACCTTCTTTTTATATTTATTCAGGGGTTGTGAGCCCATCTTGGTCTTCATTGGTCCGTTGGTGATGCAAGCTACGTAGCTATTGAATAGGATCATATCAATCAAAATGTAGTAGACATAAATAATTGACTGAGTAAAAATATTACTCTTCTTGGAATGCAAAAAATGTAAATTTTTCTTTGTTTTGGACTTTCCCATCTGATTTTTATGACAATTAACATCTTTTATGCTGTCACTTCGCAGATATGAATTCTCTATTTAAGCATCATTGTTTAAACCATGAAGGAAAGGTATGCCATTCTATGAAAATTTTTAAAACGCATATTTCTGTTGACTTGTCGTATCCTTAGGTGAAAACAGCGTGTCATCACAAGGGCGTTCTTCCCAAAGTACTCCTTCCAGTTAAACAAGTGAGCATGGGTTGATCGTTATTATCTATAGTTTTGAAGACTTTCTCTTTACTATTATTGAAAATTTGATTTTGAAAATTCTATGTTTCTCATGAGTTGGGAATACCTTTTGCTTTTAGGTCTACGAACGCTTCAATGCTACTTCCAGTGATGTTATTGATGACGCTCGATTTGATTATTTTGTGAAGAAGGTCCGTGTAAATCTCTCTCCTCATCGTAATTTCAAAAATTCAGGAAATTGTGCTCTATCAGTTTGTTGTCATTGCATACTGATTTTTGTTTCTTTCGCTATTTTCCTCCTGCAGGTGTATCCAAAGATTAAGGATTCAATTCAGGTGCCATTTCATTTTAAAAAAAAACTCTGATTGTTGCATTATAATTGATCGTATTCTTCCAGGGTGGGATCATGCTGTTCATCAGCTGTTATATTGATTTTGTGAGGGTCCGGAACTTTCTGAAATCACAGAACGCTTCCTTCTGCTTGCTTGGGGAGTAAGTCGCAGAGTCAACGCTCAAGTCAACGGTGACTATAGAAGAGTGCCTCTAATTTCTGTGCACTTTTCCATTATTTAGGTATACAAAACAGAGTGATATATCACGTGCACGAGTGTGGTTCTTCCAGGGAACTCGGAAGATCATGCTCTACACAGAGAGAGCTCATTTCTATCACAGATACCAGGTCTTAAAAACTTACAGTTTTGGTCAATTTCGTTTAACTTGGTGTAGTCTTATGCCTTTTGCAGTTTCTTAATTTCTACCTGCTGGAATTTCTGTTTGATGATTCTTGTGACTTTTCACTGTGGATGCAGATTCGTGGGATCCAACATTTATATGTCTACTCTCTTCCTGAGAGGAAGGACTTCTACCCAGAAGTAAATTCTCTCTCTCTCCCTATACACACATATATCGTCTCTTTTTCTTTTTCTCTCCATCTTTCTTCCCCTGTTTTTTCTGTCCTCATTTCTCATTCATTCTCTTTACATCTATCTTCTCATTTGTCTTTGTTTCCTTATCTTGTTAGGTATCTCTCTCTGTCTCATCTATGCCTTTGTCCCCCTGTCTGTCTCGTTATCTCTCTCACTCTTCTTACTTCGTATACAATTCCCTATCTTTTGCTCTCTGTCTCTCTCACTCTCTCCCCGCACACACAAACACCCATATCTATATCAACGTATATGTGTGTATTTTTGTAAAAGTCTGCTTATGAATTATTTGGAAAAGTTTTTGATTTGTTGAGGTTCTTATTACGAATCTGGAACTTCGCTGCTACAGATATTGAATATGCTTGGGAAGGTGAATAACGCAGTTTGCAGTGTTCTCTTCTCACGCTTTGATCTACTGCGGGTAGGCTTTTGATATCATAGAACAAATATAAAACCAAGATACCTTACAAAACTAAACAAAAGACTTTTTTATGCTGATTTTTCATTTCCAGCTGGAGAGGATTGTCGGCACAGCATCTGCAAAAAGGATGGTGTCTTCGGAGAAGAGCATGTTCGTTTTCTCCTAAGTTCTATCAGGATTCATAGAAAGAGAGTCAATGGTGCCACGGAAGAGAGATAATACCGGTACCATCATCCTCTCGGTTGATTAACAAGATGACGGATACGGATAAGATATTGGATATCAATATGGGTTATCCCATATCGATATTTCATAGCTATGTTTTATTGAAGTAGATCAGGGAAGCCTACCGCTACCATCACATCGGACCTTGACATCATCCGATATCTTGCACTGGTCATGGTGCTATGTTATCCAGTGCTGCACCCATCGCTGTTCAGTATTTAGTGCTGGATGATGGTATCGGATACCGAATATCAGTGGCGGAGGAGGACCTACCAGATATCGGTATTCAAACCCCCTAGTGTCAATATGATTAATCCGCTCTATAGACTGGGGTTTATGTGATGCTGGGAAATTTATACTGACACTCCAAACTTTGGTGAATGATATGCACGAGTTCCTTTCAATCCTTTCTGGGATGTCACATTCCATTGTCTGTCATACCTCATTTCTCTCTCCAGTTCCCTTAGCTTGCAATCTTTCCTGTCAGTTCGAAACCAGAGAGAGAGAGAGAAGAATAAAGACTTCAAACAAAATACTACATCATAATCTTCAAATAAGTATTTTTTTAATTTCAACTTGTGAAGGATCCCATGAAATGGTTCTTTTTGTGGGTAAATGGTTTGATGTTTATCAACTAATTGATGTTTTTCATTCATTGACATGGCAAAAACCATACCTCATAAAATTGTGGTAATCAATTTCAGTATGTTTGGTAAGTTCATGAAACATAGAATTGGATGCTATCTAGGTTGCTGATTGGTTATCGCAAAATAGATTAGTAGGATTTATACTCCAAGATCACTAGAACTTGATGCGCCCATAAAATGTTGCCGGCCACATCTGACGTGGCTCTAAGCTTTGGTTAACGCAAAATGTCATTTGCCTCTTCAACTTCCAAAATGATAATAAGCATTTTGTGTGTATAAATATATGATTCTAAAGTGATTTTAATGTATAGTTTGTCATTATGATATATGTGATCATGTTGTTCTTGTATTTTCATAAATCCCATTCTATGTTACTCAAATTCTCAAAATTCACATTTAAGACTAATTTTATAAAAGTAATAAATTTGGCCTTTTTTAAGTTCAAATATCTTGTCAATTAGCCCATTTTAATGATGATTTACAATTTGATATTTGAGATGATTGAATGTTGAAAAATAAAGAGGATAATAAAGATATTTTGGTCTAGACGCAATGTCTAAGCACATGTAGTTTGGCTTTGAATACAATTTGGTGATATTTATGAAATTTTTTTTACCACATTTATAATTTTGGAATTGAAAGGCATAATAAGAAAAAATATTCAATTCTTGATGCATTATAGAAAATTTGGTGAAAAAGGGATTTATATTTTGAAAGATATTGATTTTCTAAGGTTTAGAGATTTTTCTAATTTTTTTGGAGATTTTTCAGGATATATTTAAAAGAGAAGAGACAAAATAATTTTACCCTACTTTGAAGCTAACATGTCATCGCTTCATAAGGCACATGTGTCATTGAAAAATTGCTTATTCAGTTTGTGGCATGGCATTTGTATAACACATGAGGCACTTATTCAAACCCTACATGGCACACACATATTTGGGGGATCATTATTGGATGTTAATTCCCTATTGAGCCAATGAGAAAGACCATTATGCTTTGCATTCTATATAAATGTGAAAATCCTAAATTTCATCAATGTGAGACTATTTGTTTTTCTTAACCTTTGCATGTGATATGTGAGAAGTAGAGAAATTAGATGGAGTGATTGAACATAGGTTGTCAATCTTCACATATTGAACAAGGGGTACATGGTGTGCACAATGACTATCATGATGAAGATCAAATTGGCAATGTTGATTAAGTGGGTTCACTAGATCTTAGCCCAATGAAAGTGAGCTAAGTGGCAAGCTTTGGATGCTTTGATCAAAATTAGATGAATAGTAATTCATGCGTCACTTCCTAAATCTAATAGTGACATGTGGCGCAATCCTATGTACTTCTCCATCAAATGGCTAATCCAATGGCTAAGAGTGCATGTGATGCTTGATATGGGCTGTCCATCAGCTCAGAAAACACCTGATCGGATGACTAGGGGAACTATTGACAGTTCAAGGAATTTTTCTTGAGTTTTTCTTGCTCGTGTGGAATAATCAAAACCCTTGTGCCATCCTACTGCCCAAATTGGATAGGTAGGGCATAAAATGACCCATTTAAGGCTATTTCAAGCCTTAAAACCCTATTAAAGGGTTAATCTTCATATTATCATCTTGTGCATGAAATTTTGAGGGCTTTGCTTGGCCATAATTATTTTTCTCACTCAATCAATGATAATTTTTTAATTTCGTTCATATTTTTGTGTGAGATTAGTGAGAAAATCACTATTGATTGACCATGAAATACACAAGGATTCATCGATTGAATGCTGATAGCTATTGTAGAAGAATAATCAATTTCAAAAATTGATATGATAAACTTGGAGATGGAAATTATGTGGCCTGTAAGCCAATCACACTTTCATCTTTTATTTATATTCATTCAAATAAAATTTTATTCATTGTAAATATTTTGTGATGTTTGTAATGAAGTCCATAAGCATATGCAATGACCAAATGAATTATAATGAGATCATAATACAGTGATCACTGGTCTTTAAAATATATATATTCTAAATATTCATGTTCATGGGATATTCGAGAAGGACATCAAATTATATGAAAAGAGTAGCAGTATGTGATCCAGCTCATATGATGCGCATTACTGATCTTGTGGCCATTGATGTAGAGACACCAATGATAAATAGTGGGTGCTCTTTGGAGAAAGAGTTGACTGAATTGATCCATACAAATCCCTGACTGTTATTATACCAAACTGTCAATTAGGTTGATTTATGTCACAATTGTGTACATGGTGCTTTGGCTTGAGACACTAAAGACATCTTGTGAATGGATGATCATGTTTTGACTATGAATTAAAAATTCCTAGCCACAAGATCTCTAAAACATCACAGATTGGATACGACATAAAGTCCTCGAAAGTTAGCGACTGGTCAAGATGAGATCGTCTGCCCTTCGTATAAAAGGAGATCGACTCAAGGAATGAGATGCGGTTAAATCCTTGGCCAATGTAGTAGAAATAATATAGAAACTATTCTCAATGATTTTTTTACTCGCGTCAGTACTAAATTGATTGACTCATTAGGGTTTGACAATTAACCATACCCTAAGTCATTTATGAGTATTGCACGAATGAAAAATTATATGTACACAATAACTGATGACGGTAGGATTTCATGAAGGAGTTCTGATATACTTTATATCTCTCATAGCACATGGTGTAGCTTGGCACCCACCAAGCTATCGACTTGACTTGTCGATTGGGTTAAATCAGTCCTTAGTTAATCAATCTATAGGTTGATATAGTTAGTTGATAAGGAAGATCAATAAATGTTATTAGATTGATAGAGTCATTAACTTGTAAGATATACGGATCTAGAGGGTCACACACATAAGGTCAATGGGTGTTGATGGATATAGATATAAATATAAGGGTTTTTATGAAAAGTTTATATTTCTAAAGTCTATAAATAGGGAGAGAACAACGATAATAAGGGTGCCCATTGACGGAACGAATCAATGAGGTTGTTAATTGCACACCGATTCGTGTCAACAATAAAGACAGACTCACCAATTTTATGATTTAATCAAGAATTGAATAGTATATTGGTAAATAAGGGTCGAATCCACGCAGAAATAAGGGATTTTCGAGAGATCTTTTGAAATTCGATCAAATCGGATGATGAATTGAGGTGAGAAATTAAGGAAAATGATAGATTTGGAAATATAATCAATGAAGAATCTAGAGAATCAAAAATCACTCGATTTGGATCAGTATTCGCGGAGAAATTGATGAGCAAATGAGAAGGAAATTTTCAAACGCGATTTAATGAAAAATATAAAATTAAAGATGAAATTAACCAAATTAATGATCCTAAATTAAAAATTAATGATACATGATGAAAGATTAGGAGGTAAACACGTAATCTAACCCGAGATAGCGATCAAAATGATCTAATTAATCGCCGGATTCAAGGCTTTTTATTCCGCAATTTTGAAAACGATCATCGGTGTTCAAGCGGCGAATTCTCCCTAATCGATCGACGAAATATTACTTTAAACCACTTCGTGGACGCGTAAATGAGTCTAGAAGCGATTGAAAGAAAGAGATTCAAGGATTGAGGTGTTAAGATAGATCAATTGAGCAAAATCATCCAAGAATACATTACAAATTCGAAGAACATCTCAATTTATAGCCAATTTGGGCGTAACCGTCCGATGAAACGCTTCATCTTTGATCAACGGATCTGATTGATCGCATTAATGCGAATCGTTACCATTAAGTCGCAGCCGTTGAATCGCCGATCGACCACGGAGATTTCGCCACGGCGCGTGCTTTATAAAAATACATGTAACGTCCGCCGTTTGATCGCTCAGATGCGTTTCTCGTCCGTTTAATCTCAGCCGTTATAACTCGGTTGATGGACGGCTGAGATTATTTCATTTTTAAAATTATTCGCCGACGAGTAATAGTGCGCCACGTAACCCCCCTCTTTAAGTGAAGATCAACGTCTTAGATTCTTCGCGTGATCGGACGCTTCACAGGCTACCACGTCACATCTCGCTCTTGATTGTTGATCGCAATTGATCGGACGCTCCAGATTGTGCCACGTCACCTACGCGCTAATATTAAAAAAAAAAAATTTAAATTAGAAAAACTGATTTTTAATTCTGGAAAATCCTTAGAAATTCATTAAAAATTCAGAAAAATTTAGGAAAAATCCCTAAAGTTAGAAAATTCATAACTTTCAAAATATAACTCCAAATTAATCCAGTTTTTTTTCATTGGATCAGAAATTCAATTATCTATCATTATTAAAATTCAAAATATTTAAATAACAAGAGAATTAATTTTCATTTAAAAAATACACTCACTTCTACTTGAAAAACAAAACTTAGAAAAATAAGTGAGTGTATATAAATATTTTCTCCTATTATTTAACATTAAAACCTAATGATAATCTCAAATGTATATGGGAATAATACAATCTAAAATCTATTTTAAAAAATATATAATTATCTCTAAAATAGTGCATTTTGCGATTATCACTTAAAATTGTATGAAATGATAGAAATTCACTCAAAGTATGATAACATGCATAAAAATAGAATGTTTTATGCCTTAATTTGCATTAATAATCATATTTTTGCATGTTAAGATTGCATGTTATCACTGATAACATGCATATTTAACTAAAATTCTGATCTTAATTAACTAATATTCATGGTTATTTTATGTAATTATGATGCATGTTATCATAGTTTTATGAATTTTCTCCATTGGTATGCCATTCTACTAAAGGCCATATTTATGCATTATTTAGGGTTAATTATGTGTTTTATCGATTTTTAATATTTTAAAAGGTTAATTACTTCCCTTAATTTACTTTGACTTTAGTAGATGATTAGAAGATTTAATTTCAAGAAGAGAATGTTCGATGATATAAAATAGACTTCTTAAGAATTTATCTCTGTTTATTTGACATTCATCCTATATGATTCTTTTAATTTGTATTTTTAGATGACATAATATTAAAGATGAAGGAATTTGTGATCCAATAGAGAAAATTTGAGTTAAAAAGGAGTTATATAAATGAACTTATGAATTTCTTAATTTTTTAGAATTTTCTGGATTTTATTTTGATTTTTCAAGATTTATTTAATCGCGCGGGACCCGCAAAGGTGACTTGGCACGATGCGGACACATGGTGGGGCCACACAAGCCCACATGGATGCCTATGTGGTGCCTACGTGGCGTGAACAATGATATCGAACGGTCGGGATTAAATCGTACAATCGGACGGTCGGGATTAAATCGCACGATTGGATGTCTGAAATCACACGGAGTGGAATCCGCGTCATGGGTCACGATCCACCAATTTCGCACAAACTTCTCTATAAATAGATGTTCTCTCCCTTTGTAAACTTAACTCTTGATTGAATCGTGAAGGAATTAAATGATTTAAAAGAAAATTTTGAGTTCTTCATGATCCCCCCGCATTTAGACTCAATTTAGATCAAATCGCAGCAGGATTGATCACGAATTTCTATCAGATTTCATCGAATTTTCCCCTTGAATGCCGAGCATCCGTGAGGAAGAAATCAAGCAAAATCCGCTTCAATCCGAGTGAATTGAAGCCCCATCTTTGCAGAAATCGGGTTAGTAGCGAGATTTAATCGATTATCAGGTGGTAATTTGAGTTTTAATTAGATTTAGATGGTTAATTTTGAGTTTTAGCTCTTAGTGTTCTTCAATTTTGCCTAATTTTAGTCCGAAATTTTTCTGAGTTTGAAAAAAGAATATCTCTTTGATTATAATTTAGAATAACTTTACTTTGGTTTCATTAGATTTCTTATTTCATCAGCTTTCAGTGGATAGAAAATTCGTCAAATTCCGAGATCATTTGACCCCTCAATTTAACGTTTGACCGAGCAATGTTCATTTTTAATCTGAATTTGAGCGTTGACTTTTGGGGTCAATTACTTTTAAAATATAACTTGGAATTTGATAATTTTGGTTTCTTTTGATTCCTATAGTTCTTAGATTTCTATTGATATATAAATTGTAAGATTTGGATAACATTTGAGTAGTCAATTTGAAGATTTTCTCTGAAGTGTTCATTTCGGGATTTTTCTGATCTTTAATTTTTAATAATTCATAATAAATCTATTTCTAATTAAAAAATGATGAATCTTATATCAATAAATTCCATTTTCTCCATAGATTCTGAATATATAATTTTTGTAACCTTCTAACATCTTTTGGTTATCTAATTTTATAGTAATTCGTTTGTGGTCAAAGTCAATGCTTTGACTTTGACTTTTGACTTTTCTCGATCAAAACTGAGATATTAAATCTTAAAATTCCTTCTTTAATATATTTATATCATTTCTATTCATAAAATCTCATTTCGACTTCTTTCAAACTTCTTTTAAGCCTAAGTTTGACCAAGTCAACTCTGCAATAAAAGTCAACCTTGTTTTCTGACCCGATAATTACACTTTACTTAATTTATATCTTTGTCATTGTGAGTTCGGTATTAAAATTTTTTTTTGACCGGTGTTTGTGTGTTTTAACGACCGCATAAAATGCTTCGTCAATCACCCATGCATGCTTTGTCGAGATTCTCCCTTCTTTCCTCTTCCGCTCGGGGTGATGTGTGTTTTAGAGGAGATCCAGTTGTCTAGATATTGTGTGGATATTGTAAGAGGCTTGACACTTGAATGACTTGAAAAACTCCTTCAGATGATCCCTGTAAGTATACATTTTATTCTATACTAGATGACAATTTCTAGGATCTAAGGCTCGAAAAGCTCTCCACGTCTTTGTCCAAAATAATGGGTGCAGCAGAAGGTGTTGAATCAAAACATTGATCAGATTTGAAGTACTAAGAATGGTTGATCTCATCATCCATTCTAGTTGATCCTATCATCTAGTATAGAATAAAATTCATACTTACATGGATCATTTGAAAGAGTTCTTCAACCGTCCAAGCGTCTGGCCTCTAGCGATATCCACACAGTCTCCAGATGGTCGGATCTTCTCTTGAACACTCGTCATCACGAGAGGAAGAGAAGAGAGGGGAGAAGTTCTACTAGGCTTGCATGGGCACCACTATTATGGTCGTTCTCTCCCTATTTATAGACTTTAGGAATGTGAATTTTTTACAAAAACCCTTATTATTATGTCTATATCTACCGATGTCCATTGACCTTATGTGTGTGTCCCTCTAGGTTCATATATCTCACCAGTTAATGACTCTATCAACCCAATAACACTTATTAGTGTTCCTTATCAATTAACTATATCAACATATAGATTAATTGACTAAGTATCGATTTAATCCAATCGACAGGTTGAGTCGCCAGCCCGGTGGGTGCCAAGCTACACCACGTGCTCTAGGAGATATGGAGTATATTAGAACTCTTTCATGGAACCCTGTCGTCATTGGTTACCGTGTACATATAATCCTTCATCCACACAAGACTCATGAATGACTTAGGGTATGGTTAATTGTCAAACCCTAATCGGTCACTCAATTTAGTACTGATGCGAGTAGGAAATCATTGAGAACAACTTCTCTAATATTTACACTACCCTGGCCAAGGATTTAACCGCATCTCATTTCTTGAGTCGATCTCCTCATATACCGAGGGCGGATGATCCCATCTTAACCACTCAATCACCTTCAAAGACTTCATGTCGTATCCAATCTATGACGTTTTAGAGATCTCATGGCTAGAGATTCGCAAGTCATAGTCAAAACACGATCATTGATGAGACTAAATCGTATGGTCGTTGAATACACACGATTGAGTGTCAAAACAAAGTCCTAAACTTACCAATTTATGATTAATCAATTTAATTAGATAGTATAATAGTAATTAAGGGTTGAATCCACGGAGAATTAGGGAAATTTGAGATATATCTTTGAAATTTGGTCAAATCGGAAAACGAATTGAGATTAGAAATTGAGTGTTTTATGATATTAAGAAAGATAACTCAATTGCGATTCCAGGGAATAAAAAATCAGGTGATTTGGATGAGAATTCGCAGAGTAATCAAAGTTTGAAGTTAGGAGAAAATTCGTATCGCGATTTTGATTAAAAAAAACTAAAATTAAACTTAATCTCTGATTCAAAATGTAAAATTAACACTAAATGATGAAAGATTAAGATGAAAACACGCAATCTAACTCAAATTAGCCTTTGAAATGATCCAATTAATCGTCGGATGCATGGCTTTTCATTCCGAGTTTCCGAAGACGAAGTTTGAAGTTCAAGATGTGAATTCTTCTTTCTCTTTCGATCAAAGTTTGATTTCAAGAGTTTAGTGGGTGCAGAAATGCATCAAGATTACAAGGAAACAAACAACATGGGAATCAGTGGTCTACACAAGGAGAATTTGACAAAAATCCACAGGCACCTCTTTCTGTCGCGAAGAACAAGTTTTAAAGAAACAGATTTGGGCACAGCCCGTCGATCTGATGGACTCATCGCGATCAACGATCGCGATGAGACGTCGTTTCGCGAATCGGCGTCTTCCTTTGCTGACCGTTGGATCGCGGATGAAGGGTTGAGATGCGTTGATGAAGAAGCCTGTCTTTTGATTCGTCCGTTAGATTTTGATCCAATGATCGCGATCCACCGATGAGTCTACCGATCTGAAGTAATCTCAGCCGTTATAATTCGTGAGATTAACGGCTGAGATGAATCACTTACGTTTTTATTAAGCCACGTGCGCCTTTCTTGATCGGGTGGACCTCATGTCCACCGCATCGACGCCACGCGTTCATCCCGATTTCGATCTAACGCCTCTCGTCGCGCCACGCGTCTTGCAAACAAGAAATTGAAGGTTGATTGTCCCACACGGAGAAAATGAAGAACAAATTTCGGGTATATATACTGAGGCGCATAATGCGGTTAGCTTAAATTCCTCTATGGAATGCTTATACTTACTATGAACCATATGTAATATATATATAAGATATATACACGTCACCTCAGTGCCACGCAGGCACATACGCGCGGGTCCGCGTGGCGCTGCCACGTGGCCTGAGCGCCACGTCGCATCCACGTTTACTCGCTCGGTAATTACCCAATTTTTGAAATTTTTTTCAATTATTTTAATTAATTAAAAAATCGAAAATAAACTTTAAATAATATCAGAAAAATTCTAGAAAATTCTAGAAAATTGTAAAAATCATAACTTTCAAAATACAACTCCAAATTAAGTCAAATTTGTTTTGTTGGATCAGAAATTGAATAATCTATCATTATAAAAAGTCCAATTATTAAAATAATCAGAGAATAAATTTTAATTAATTTAATACATTTATGTATCTTATAAAATAACTTTATAAAAATATATAAATGTTAATAAATATCTTTTCTCTTATATTTTTATCATGAAACATGATTATGATCTCAATTATAATTTAGGATTAAAAGATTGTAATGTTTTAATTATGTATAATAATCTATAATTAGTGTATTTTTAGATCATAACATGAATTAATACAAAATGATAGAAATATACTTAAAATAAGATAACATGCATATATTTGGAATGATTAATACCTTTAATTGCATTAATAATCATGTAATTTCATGCATAAATAGCATTTTATCAATCATCCATCCACAAGATGTCTTTGGTGTCTCAAGTCAAAGGACCACGTACACAACCGTGACATGAATCAACTTGATTGAAAATTTGGCATAATACCATTCAGGGATTCATACGGATCAATTCAGTGAACTCTTTCTCCAAAGAGCGCGTCCTATCTATCCTTGGTGTCTCAACACCAATGGCCACGGGATCAGCCATATTCATCATATGAGTTAGATCAGATAATGCTATTCTTTCTAGATAATTTGATGTCCTTCTCGAATATCCTATGAATAGGAATATTTAGAACATATGTTTAAAGACCAGCGATCACTGTATTATGATCTCAACATACTTCACTTGATCATTGGATATGTTCATGGACTTCATTGCAAACATCACACAAGAATGACAATAAATAAAAGTTCATTTCAATGAATGTAAACAAAAGATGAAAGTGTGATTGGTTGTAGGCCACATAATATCCATCAATAATATCATGCATTCTTAGTGTTAAAAACTTTGTTGAATGTTTGATTCAACATCTTCCATTGCAATAGATATTTTGATAAAAAAATTGGAGAGCTTGTCGAGTGTCAGATCCTAGTACTTTGATCTTCTTCATGTCGCTTAATGGTTAGTATGAAACTTCTCTATGAGTGATAATGCACGGATATCATCTCTTGAACTCTGATAGCCAATATGGGGGAATGATAAATTGTAGCCTCTGATCTAGCAGTATAGGATCATTTGCTTCACCTCTAGGTTTGTATGAGTTTGCTCCATAGAATAAAGGTATGTTTAGAGTTAAATTTGGATTACGAGTATATTTTACAATTTTATTTAATGATTTCAACATGATTCTCTCTCTTTTGATAACAATGTTCTTTCTGAGATATCTCATTCAAATAATCTTTGATTGATGCTTGGTTTGATTTGTTGGCTTCCTTTCTTTTCTCTTTCTAAGTATCATTTTATCTCTATTTTCTCATTAACTTCATCCTTTATTTGACTTAATTCAGCCAAGCTTTGTCTCTCATTGTTGTCAACCCAATTCATTGCATTTTCGGCTCTTATTCAACTTTTTGCTTATTTTCAGATATCTTTGGAGAGGATTAGACTACAATTTTAATGCATAAATGAGTGAATTAATGTATGCATAAATGATTGCACACTTACAACACATGAATGATACCAAGGAACCCCCAAGGAATTTGCACAACCTGATCACTAAGCAATGTGTTATAGGACATGTAGCCCAATGGCTGTTAGAGAGTGCTTGCAATTTCATCACAAAGGCATTGAGAAAGAATAGTCTTTGTTCAAGAGAGAACTTAATTAGGTGAAGAATGAGATGCAATGCCTGAAGATGCATCTTTCTCAGCTTGCCATGAGCTGGCTAAGCTTTGTTATATAAAAATTAATGTTTGAATGAGTTATTGTTAGATATAATAGTTTTCCGATTAGTCTTCTACACTATTAGGGGTTGAATGAGCTGAATTTGTGCAATTGTGAAAAAAACACATCATTGGCAAATAAAAAAATCACTGAAAATTAAGATAAATTAAGCATAATTAGTGAGAATGAGTTGAATACATGGAGAGCTAGAGTTGACTTTTGAATGGTTTTTGATTTCAATCAAATTGAAAATTGAAAAGGGGTGAGAACTTATGGAAAAATTATAGCTAGAAATAAAACTCAAAGATCTTTAATCCAAGAAATTCAGAAGAAGGAATTCAAAATTCTAGTAAAATCCTCGTAGAATTCAAGAAAATAGTGAAGAGAGAAGTTAGAGAGAGAAAATAGTTCATGAGGAAAGATAAATTGACAATAAAACTTAAAATTCTATTAGTCTACCATTCTTAAAGGATGCTTACCTCTGTATTATGAAATAGAAATGAAAATAAAATCAAATAAACCCAGAACTACCAAGAAAATGATCCAACTAGTTTTGGGATCAAGGATTTTTGTGCCTTCATGGTCTTAGGGGAAATTTAGAATTCAAGTAGAAAGTTCTTGTGAATTTTTCTATGAGATCTTGAATGCTCATGCTCAAAATGTGAGTAAATGAGTGTACAAAAATTAAAGATAACTAGATTCAATAGATTGTCTAAAGGCTCAATCGGTAGAATAATTCTACGAATACTCAAACTATCAACGAGAGAGAGGGTTAATAGGGGTGAAATTGGGCTTGGTCATCCGATTGCATTATAAGAATTGATGGATGATGAACATTAAAAGATAATGGATAAATTTTTATTGTTAAGCCCAATTTGTTTGATTTGAGATAAGGTGTGCGATTGTGCAGGTATTGGGGTCTCTGCAGGTATTAATAAGCAAGATATATGGACCTAAAGGGTCACATACGTAAGATGTATACATCTTGGTGGACACAAATATAATTCTAAGGATTTTTTTTTTAAAATTTCACTTACCTAGTGCCTATGAATAAGGCACAATGACTATAACTCAAGATGCCCATGTAACCTTTTGGAAACTCTTCCCTTTCTCTCTTGATGAAGAGCATTGAAGAGGACATTGAACCATTAAAAAAACTATGGGAATACTGATAAGGGTTGGACACTTGAATAAATTCGAGAACTCTTTTACTGAATTCAATTTGGATTTTATTCTACACTACATGACAAGATCATCAAATCTTAGTAGCTGGAAGTTTTGAATATTTGATTAAATGTCTTTCTATGTGTTCAATATTTCAATCAAAATTTTGAGAGCCTATGGACAAAACTATTTAGTGTGGTCGTTGAATACACACGATCTCGTGTCAAAACAAGTTTCAAGCTCACCAATTTAAAGTTATAATAAAAAATTATAGAGTATATTGGTGAATAAGGGTCGAATCCATAGAGAAACAAGGGAAATTTTTTAGATATCATTGAAATTCAATCAAATCAGATAATGAATTGAGATGAGAAATTAGGTATTTTAATATATTAAGAAAGATAACTCCAATACAATCCACAAAATCAAAAATTACTGAATTTGGATTAGAATTCGCGGAGAAATTGAGATTTGAAATTGAGAAATAAATTCGATCGCGAAAATAAGTGAAAAACCAAAATTAAAACTAAATTAAAATTAATCTACACTTCAAAATATAAATCTAATGCTAAAAGAAGACGAATTAAGATGAAAACACTCAACCTAACCTAAAGTCGCGCTCGAAACGATCTAATTAATCGTTGGATTTAAGGCTTTTTATTCCGCGATTTTCGAAAACAAAGTTTGGCATTCATGATGTGATTTCTTCCAATTCCCTCAACCAATTCTTGATTTCAAACACTCCTTGGATGCAGAAATAAGTCTAGAAGATGAAGAATTCAAGAGATTATCAGATTAAGGTCTCTAAACAGTTCGATTTGCTTGAAAATCCAAGAACGGGTTTTCGCGTCGAAGAACAATTCAATTTATAGGCAAATTTGGGCGTAACCGTCGGATGCATCGATTCATCTTCAATCAACAGCTAAGATTAAACATCGATTCGCGAATCGGTATCTTTAAGTTGCGTTCGTTCGATCTGAGATGAAGCTTCCAGATTTCGCCACGTCGCGCGTGAAGAAGAGGCGTCGCTTGATTTTGTCCATTCGATCTTCATCGTACGATCATGATGACTCCACGTGTCTATCGGGCGCATTTAATCTCGGCTATTATAACTCCTTGATGAACGGCTGAGATTAAATGCTGTTTGATCGAATCTTTGCTTAATCAGATGTTGCCACGTACCCCCTCCAGTTAGTGAAATTAGATGATCGCGATTTAACTGTGCGATCGGATGTCTCTCGTTGCGCCACATCACCTGTAACTAAAAACAAACATTAATAGTCCCACACGGAATAAATTTTGATGTTTATTCGCGTATATAAGGTCTAAGGGGTTAATGGGTTAGCGTAATCTGTTAAGGATGCTTAAACCACTAATCACTCTCACACACGCACACGTGCGTGCACATACACGCACACGTGTCACGCACGGACACCGCCACATGACGTGTACACGCGTCACCGCGTGGCGACGCTCTGCCACATCAGCGCACAATTAAATTGATTTTAATTATTAATTTTTATTATTTAAAAATAAAAAATAGCTTTAAATAAATAAAGAAAAATTTCAAAAAATTGGAAAATTCATAACTTTCAGAATACAACTCCAAATTAATCCAAATTTATTATTATGGATCATAAATTGAATTATCTATCATTATAAAAAGTTAAAATATTTAAATAACAAGACAATTAATTTTAATTTAAGAAATACACTCATTCCTCTTAGAAAATAAATTTAGAAAAATACATGAGTGTAAATAAAATATTTTCCTCTTATCATTTAATGATGAAAATATAATTATGATTTCAAATATAAATGAGAATAAAATTATATTATGAGAATTATGCATAATTATCCCCAAAATGCTATATTTTTAGATCATAACCTAAAATTACATAAAAAGATATAAATGTACTCAAAATGTGATAACATGCATACAAATAAAATATTTGAGGCCTTAATTTGCATTAATAATCATGTAAATTCATTTCTGAATTGCATGTTATCACCTATCGAAGATCATATCCCAATACTTGTGTGGCCCATACCATCTAAAATTAAGAGACACATCTTGTGTTGTTGATTTAATGTGCCAGATGGGTGGCTAACCTTTTGTGCATATTAAACATGGATAAATATTAAAGATTAAATGGAGAGGATGATGACCCTAAATGGATATATAAAAGCCCAAACCTAATGGTCCATACACCTCCTTTGAACAATCATTGGCTTATGAACTGGGATACCATACAATCGGGAGCTATGGCCTCTATTTATTGGCAAAAGTTTGTGCCTTGGATCTCCAATAGGCCTCTTGAAGCTCCCTAATTAATGGGTAAATCATTGAGAAACATCAATCCATTAAGTGGGTTCCTTTCAATGGGTCATCTAAAACTTCTCAATAGAAACTGCTACGAGTTTATCCCATTAGTCTTTAATGTCTACAATGTTCAATGTTATAAGTCACCATTAATTGAAGGTCACTCTAACAAATTACTGAACTGCATTATTTTTCAGTTTTTGCTCTATACTGCACATGATTAGAACCTTTTCCATGGAAAAATTTGAAAGCTCTTGGTTTTCCATATTTTGTTGCAGTTCTTGCAAGGTACTTCTCGGCATCCCAATGGGCATTTATTAACTCTCTTTTGTTAATCCATTGCCTGGTTCCCTGAATTATGTTCACAAAGCCTTGCAAGAACTTTCTCTGACTCTTCATTTTATTTAGTTTTGTAAAAGAAAATAGGCAACAAAATTTAAGACTCATTGCGCATATTTTATGCATTGCAACCACGAGTTGACCAAGTTTGACATGATTAGGACCTGCTGATGTACAGTAAAATGGACTGGACATTTTTCCACCATTGCCTGAGAGTTTTGTTCAACTTTTAAAGTAATTGGTGTTTTTGTCTTCTTCTGAAAATCCATTGTCATTCTGGAGCTGAAGGTTATAAAACCATATCCTCAATTTCTTGATTAGTACGCTGTTCACAGTACTCTTCAGTCATTTTTCTTGTTCCCCCATGAATGAATCCATTATCACAGATTGGAGGGGTAAACTGTATAACCATTTGAGGCTAAATTTATGAATTTTATATGCTTTGATAGTATAATAACCTAATTAGCCATAAGTGATCTCCAGTTTTCGACGATATCTTCCATCGGGCAGGCCCGGTCCAATTCGAACAATCTGAAGATGAGATTAATCCCAGAGAGGCTTCTCTTTAGTCAACCAAGTTAATAGAAACTATAGAAGGCAGCAAAGGATACCAGAATATATAAGGAGACTGCCTCATCTCCCATGTAGCTGAACCCAACGGGCTCTCAATTTCATCAGGTTTAGTGTTCATACATGGTGTATGTCCTTGGATACATAACGAATACAGGGCTCTCTATTTCCCAAAACCAAAAAATTTAAAAAAATGAAGGAAGCCCCTTTGAATCAAATATAATCAAAACCTACTTCAATGCTCACCGCCGAAGCCCACACCTCTCTTCTATGTATAATGACATTTCAACTACTTTGGTTCCACCCACCATCAGTCTCCTGAGACAAACTTCTTCTCTGCGTAGTATTTTTTCTCACTCTTCCCCTTCTTCTCATTCCTCTTCTGCACCAACAAACTCATTTAATGTCAGAAATCTGAAAATCTTGGACACGAAATAAGATATAATGGTCAATCTTTTGTGGAAGTTAACCTTGTAGGCTTGGTAATTGTCTATGATTCTCCTGGCGACCGACAGGCTGCTGGTGTCTCTGGGGCTCTTGATTGTGGTGAATATTCCTAGACTTTTAGCTACTCTGTAACGGTCCTCCCCATCATCATTATTATTTTTTTCGGAGTAAGAGTCCTCCCCATTCTAAGTTTATGAGAAAAATGAAAGTGAGAAATTCAGAGATGGCAACTGAAAGCGGGGAAGTTGAGATGGAGATGATTGACTCACAATGCTCCCTTTCGACCTTGTCCCGTGGACGACTGTTGATATGTTGAAGGTCGTGATCTGAGAGATTTTCCACAAAAGAATATTTATAATAAGCAATAGTCTTAATGGAGGGTTAAATATATCTTATTTGAGGAAGTCTGAAAAAATGAAGCTTGCCTGCATAAGGTTCAACAGAGAGAAGGTAGAATCATAGAACTGAGACACTCACCATGTCTTTTGTAACTTCCCAAGGGGCTCCAATAATTACTTCATCAACATATCGGCATGCTAGCACGGAGAGGCTTCGTTCGTGCAGATGCATGGTTGGGCGAATTCCTTTGTTTTCCCTAAATATGGCATCAAAGAATCATGAAACTTTTCAACATTGATTTTTTTTTTAAAATCAAGCCTTCACAAACATCCAAACTTCTGATCATCATGAAAATATCTGAAAAATTTTCGACCCACATACCTCACAGTTTGGTCAGCATGGACACCAACAAGTAAGAAGTCTCCCAACTGCCTAGCAACCCTGAGAATCTGACACAGGAAAAAAGATCAAGATTTTGAACTCAAATCAAACATAGTGATCAACATAAAAAAGGGATAAGATGATAAGGGAAAATAATAGATTAATTTATGTAACAAAGGGAGAGCATTATATAGTGCGATGGAATAAATATTTCTACTATTCAAATTATACAGTAGCCTCCTGATTGGCCCGGAACTCTACAGGTCAATAAGCATGTAGCCAGAATGACTGGCTCATATGGCTAAGTGAGCTGATAAGACTTTTCTTATTGAGGAATCTGAAGTTGGCTCTATGCAGAATAATATCTTGGAGAAATCCAATAATTACAAAGGTGTACAAATGAGAAATATGGAGAACAAGAGGAAATAGAAACCCAGACAGTCAAATCGACTTTTCTGAAGAGAAGCTGTCACAGAATCTGCAGCATCAACAACCAAATCACCGAGGAATTCTTGAACACCTGCATCAGATGTCCCTGCCACTTAATTGATAATGTGGGATTTCACCATGAGTTAACATGCTGGGCGTGTAAGTCATTCATCACTAATCTTCTAGAATCATTTGGCCCTCCTATGATATGTGCAGAGGTTCTTGTCATGGGCCCCATCTGGGGGGCCATAAGAACAGATATAAGAGCTGTCCTTTGGCTCCTCTTTCTCCCCTACTCTTTCATGGTGATGAGCTGGTTTTATCCAAGAAACAGTGTTAGTCTTCTATTTTTTATGGCATGAAGAGGATAGATTCTGGGTCAATCGCTCGACCAGTCTGAAAAGAGGAAAAAAGGCTCATGGGTAGGTTCAGACAAAATTAAAAAGGACTCAAGGTTAGGATGCGACATTCTTTCTGAAAAAAAGTCGTAACTGACATTCTGGGAGCTGGAATTTGTCAGAGAGACTGAAATTCCTATTGAACCGTATTTCCACCACCTTCTTGCTGTGTCTCTCATATTCTTCCCACTTCTTGTTTTCTCTTGATTCTGATATCCAGCCTTCTCCAATCAGGATGCTATTTTTATTAAATCAAGTTGTCACGATTTAATAAATTTCTTCTTCTTCTTCTTCAAGAAATCAGATGCAGGATTGTCGTACCGATCAACTTGCCCCATCAGTGAATATATAATTAAGGTTATATACATAGCCATGCTTGGGTGGTATTGCTTCAGTCCAGTTTATATAATCCCAGTGATGGAAACATAAATTATTAAATGGGATGACACAATGGGATGACACTAGGGTTCGCCTACCGTTATCCGGCCGGACCGTCATCCGGTACCGGTATCTGCCGATACCGGTACCCTATGACCGGTATCCAGTACCCGAAACCGTCATCCAGTTCTGGATGACGGTATCGGATTAAAGGGGGGACCGGGTACGGTACTGGATGGATCCGGTACCGATCCGGTACCGGATGACGGCACTGGATGACGGTATCGGGAGATACCGGTACCGGATGACGGTATTCTCCCGATACCGTCATGGTATCCCGTGGAGGAGCAGGGTCTCGTCGTCCCGGCCGAACTTGATCTTCCTGACGTCCTCCTCAGAGATGCGGAAGGAGTTGGCGAGGACCCCGATGGGCATGCCTCTGAGTACGGAGGTCTTTCCGGCGAGGGGGCTGACCATGGCGTAGTCGTTGGTCTTGAAGGAGACCCACTCGAAGTCTTCCTCGGCGGCCTGCTTGACCGTGGCGTGGCCCTGCGGGACCACCAGGATCTGCCCGCGGCGCACGGAGCCGTCGAAGAGCGGCCTCTCCCCCGGGCCAGAGATCTGCACGCGGCCCGCGCCTCGGATCACGTAGATGACGCTATGCGCGTTGATGTTCCACAACGGCGCGATGATCCCGTTCTAAAACACCGAAAAGATAGAAAAAAATAGAATGATAATGGATTGACACAGAGAGAGAGAGGCGAATAGGTTAATCAGGTTAGTTAGTAGGTAGGTTAAACCGGGTATCGGTATCGGTTCCGATATCGATACCCGGTATCGATACCCAACGCCAACGGTAGCCGTTAGCGGTTGACGGTCTCGGATGACGGTATCGGAAACCGAGACCGTCATCCAGTTACCGATACCGACATTTGGATGTCGGTATCGGGTACTGTTGGTATCGGGTACCGTTTAGAACCTTAACGGTACCCGATACCGTTATCGTTACAGATACCGGTATTCGATACCGGTATCCGAACGGGCGAACCCTAGATGACACAATTACTCCAAAAGAATAATGGGATGACACAATTAATTACAAAAACAAACTATCTGCTAGAAAATATATGGAAATGAAATGAGTTGAAAGTTTCAGACCTCCACATGGCCGGCATGGAAAAGATCAAAGGCTCCATCAATATACACGACTCGGGCATTTGGTCCAGGACCCTGACAATTCGTAAAACACAATAAAATAAATTAAACTCGTTTCGTAATACTGTGTAGGAAAAAAATTAGTTTTACCTTCCCATTGGAAAATTGCACTATGCGCCGAGATGTGGGGAAGAAATAAGGTCCAGTTGCATCATCGTTGGCAAAGCTTTCTCTGGTGGCCACACCATTCTGCTTGAGGTTGGGATCCATATTCTTCATATTACCCAATATTCTACCTAGAAATGAAACGAATACCCAATGATCAAAGTCTGTGATTGAAACATAATGTTCCATTGCATTAATACATTGAAGAATATGCTAACTAACACTGACAAACATCACGGTTCCGTATGGCAGAGTTTCAATTCAGAGATGGGGAGTACCAACAATGTCAGTGCTGGAGACACCCTCGGTGCGCTTTATTTCTTTGTATCTTCCCACCCTCTTTGCCAGAGCATATGCATCGGTTCCGTCAGGAAGAAGGCAAGGATCATCTCCATGGATAATGTAGTCAATTTGATACTCATTGAAGAGCAAGTTCATGAACTTCTCATTAATCTCATAGGGGACGTTGGTGATGACCTCGTCCACCCACTTCAGCCCCCTGACTAAAAGAACCCTGAAAAATAAGTGGGAATCAATTATAACAACAATCAGAAATTTTCAATTTTCCCCTTTGATCTCCTAGATTAAATTGGATGAGGATGAACCAAACAAATTCCGCGGTAAATGATGCCTCAGATAAATCTCGGGGAAAAATAATCAAAGGAAACAAGTAAAAAAGAAAAGGCATCAACCTCTCTTCCATGGACAAAACAGGAGGACCCTTGTTAGCCACGATCTCCTCATCCCCGACAATGCCGACAACGAGCTCGTCGCCGAGAGCCTTGGCCTGGCGGAGAGCATTAGCGTGGCCGTAATGCATCAAATCGAAGCATCCGTCCATGTACACTCGCACCGGTCTCCTCCCTTGCAACTTCCTCTTCTGTGCGAATAGTAGCCCTAGATCTGGCCACAGATAGGGGAAATTGGGGACTCCGACGCTGATCACGGCGGTTAGGCACATCATGATCCCTACGATCCCCACCAGGTGAGGGTAATGGTGCACGCCGTACCAGATCCCGCCGCCGCTGCCGCTCGTCTCCATCTCCGCCCACCCCATCATCGACGCAAGAATCCTATACCGAGATCCTCTTCCCTCCGTGGGACTCCATGACGGAACAGATTCTCTCTCTTCTTTGTTTATTGTCGGTAATTGTGGCGGGAGACGTGGAGAGGCGTCGTTCGTACGATGGGAAAGAAAGAGGAAAGACGCGACGACAATGACCGGAAGATCTTGGACGCGACGTGGGAGTCGCGTGTTCAACGCGTCAGCTTTTTCAATGAGTGGGGGGATCCCCGACAGGGGGATATTTGCTGTCCACGTGTGGACCCCGCGTGGGACAATTATGGATGCCGGCCCAATAAAAAGGAAGACGAGTGGGGTTAACCACGGACCGCTTGGCAGGTCTCGAGGGGACCTCAGCGGGTGGTTGACCCAGGCCTGACACGGTCGAGGCGTCTTCAAGTGAACCCCCGATAACTTGGGCAGCGCAGACCTGGTCATGTCCGACCCCGGTGACCATGCTTTCTTTCCAATTCTTCAACTTGTTCAATTGCCAACTGCAACATTGAATGCTTGACTCCCCCCCGGTCCATGAATTCTAGACAGTACTTCACTTTCTACAAATGAAGTTCTTCCCTCAATGCCGATAAATTGAGCTTTTCATGAACACACTACTCTCTTCTAGAGGCTCATCAAACCCTCCAAAGGTCGCCTCCAAGATACTAAAATTGCACATCAGTTGAAAGATGCCATTGGAGGTTTGGAAGCTTGTCCTCCATCCTGACCAGGTGAACCAAATGCTACCAAGGCAGAGGGGTCAAAGGCTTTAAGATAAACCCTTGACATGACCTCTTGGCTCGATCATTCCTACATGCACAAATCAATCATTGCTGGTTGGTACCAAAACCACTTTTGGAAAAGATAATGGATGTGCCAAGTGTGATCATGAAGGGAGTGATCATCTTGTTTGAAGGCAGATGTAGACTAAAAATTTCCACCCCGTGGAGGCTAACGTTTTTCTTGTTTCTATACTTGGTCTCCAAAAGTATGCCAAAGTTTGCATGTAGGCTTGATACATGCAAGAGGTTGGGTATTAGTACTAATGTGCTTTGTTTGATCAACGTCCAATTGATCTCTTCTCATTGACTCCATGTGACATAATTTATAGTAGTTAAGGCAAGTAAAGGCCCCATCAGATGATAGACGCGATTACGAGCTTTAAGAAAATCTTCAAAGCTCGAGGCCCATAAAGCATAGCTGTGGCCATTGAAGGTATATGTTGGTTAGGTAAGCTGGACCATGATGGCAAATAATATATCAGCAATAATTACATAAAAATTATCAAACTGCATTGAACTAGAGGGGTGCAAAAACAAGAATTTTTTTTGGGGAGGAGAAAGGGGGGGGGGTGTTTTCTAAATTCAAGTTGATATTCCACACTCAATCTAAATCAAAATCTTGATTTGCACTACTCAATAGAAATGGAAAAGAGTCAAGTAAGTTGTTGTGAATGAAAAATAAAAGCAATCAAACTCAGACTAAAAAAAAGAATCTAAAGTTAAAAGATAAAATGTTAGAGAAAAATAGCCCAAACAACCCAAAATCACCGAGAAATTGACCCAATTAATCATTGGATCAAAAACTTTTCATACCAAGATGTTCTTGGGGATTTCCAAATTTAAGTTTCTAATCCACTCTGAATCCACATCAAAATCTTGACTTCTATAACTCAAAAGAAGAGGAAAAGAGTCTATATTAAAACATAATCTTTTTAGATTTGAGCTGATCCATTTAAACAAAGAGATGCAAGGAATCTTGGTGTCAACAACTAATGGATATTATGTGGCCTATAAGCCAATCACACTTTCATGTATCTTGTTTATGTTCATTGAAATGAAATTTATTCATTGTCATTCTTGTGTGATGTTTGCAATGAAGTACATGAGCATGTACAATGACTAAGTGAATTATGATGAGATCATAATATAGTAATCACTAGTCTTTAAAAATATGTTCTAAATATTCCTATTTGTGGGATATTCGAGAAGGACATCGAATTATCCGGAAAGAATAACACTATCTAATCCATCTCATATGATAAGTATGGCTGATCCTAAAGCCATTGGTGTGGATACACTAAGGATAGATAATGGGTGCGCTTTAGAGAAAGAGTTCGCTGAATTGATCCGTATAAATCCCTGAATAGTATTATACCTAACTGTCAATCAGGTTGATTCATGTCATGGTTGTGTATGTAGTCCTTTGACTTGAGACACCAAAGACATCTTGTGAATGGATGATCGTGTTTTGATTATGACTTACGAATCCCTAACCACGAGATATCTAAAACGTCATATATTGGATACGACATGAAGTCTACGAAGATGATTGTGTGATCAAGATGGGATCATCCACCCTAGGTATTTGAGGATACTGACTCAAAGGAATGAGATGCGATGAAATCCTTGGCCAAGGTAGTAGAAATATCGAAGAATGAGTTCCCGATTATTTCTACACGCATCAGTACTAACTTGAGTGACCGATTAGGGTTTGACAGTTGACCATACCCTAAGTCATTCATGAGTCTAATGTGGATGAAGGATTATTGATAACATGCTATATTGACATAATAAAACATGATTTTTAGTGCATATTAAGGCATAAATGATTTCATTTCCATGCATGTTATCATATTTATATGTATTTTTCTATTATTCTCTTAAAAAGTCATTATAATCTCAAAATACTTTAATTTAGGGTTAATTTTGATAAAGTAGAGTTTAATAATTTAATAACCCATATTTTTCTTGAGATTATAACTATTTTTAAAGTTAAAATAATAAGAGAAATAATTTTTATAAATATTCATTTCATTTTCTAAAGTTTAAAATCTTAATAAATGAATGTATTTTTGAAATAATAATTTTAACTCTTATTATTTATTAAATCTGAATTTTTAGAATAATAGATAATTAAATTTTGGATCAAATGAAAGAAATTTGGATTAATTTGGAGTTATATATTAAAAGATATGATTTTTACAATTGAGGGAATTTTTCCGGATTTTTAAACTGTTTTTCTTATTTTCTTTTCGATTTTTTAAACCCGTTTTTGATAAATAAAAAAAAAAAATTTTTCAGTTTTTCGCGCGGGCCCCGCGTGGATGCGACGTGGCACGCAAGGCCACGTGGCAGCGCCACGCGGACCCGCGCAGCGCCTACGTGGCGCAATATACATACTATACTATTTATTTATTTTATATAATAACGTTCTTCAGCCTTCCCTATATGGGAAGGGTTATTAACTCTTTAAACCGTCGGGTGTTATAAACCCGACAGTTTCCTAAATTTAACTCCGTGTGGGACTAAGTCCCACACATTCTTTTGATGTGCAGGTGACGTGGCTGACGGAGAGGCGTCGGATCAGGTTGACGCGTCGATCTCACGCGTCGATCACATGCGCCGTGGACCATCGATCAAACAAAACGCACGTGGCGTTTTTAAAAGCGTTATAACGGCCGAGATGCGTCGGCGCAGATCGCATCTCATCCGTTGGATCGTGATCTAAAGGACGACGATTCGAGCGTTTTTAAAACGCTTATCTGAGGAGTGATCGGAGCCCTTCATCGGAGATCCAACGATCGCGATGTATTCAAAAACGGTCCACTTATCGTAACCGTCGATCGTTTCGATTGGACGGTTACGATCCAAAGCCCTTTAAATAGACTTGTTCTTCACGAATGTAAGCATCCGAGTGAGATTTCAATCAAATTGACTGTCTAGACACCCCTCTCTCTCGTTTCTCTCGAGTTCTTCCTCTTCCTCTTTCATTTCCGCACCCACGGAGGGGTAGAAGTCGAGATTTGGTGGAAAATTGAGGGAGAAATCGACGCTTGAAGCTCGTCGTGACGTTCTTGGTGTTCATCGCGATTAATTGGTTTAATTTCGACATTTCTATCAGCTAAGCTAAATCAACAAATGAAGCAGGTTTAGTAACAATTCACAAAAAAAAATCAAAGTGAAAAAAAAATAAAGCATTTATTTTCCTTCCATATCTTGCATCTATAGTCTTTTTACCCTGGTGGGTCTCTCTCTCATTTAATAAATCGCTAAATGGGTTTAGTGGAAGCGGTTTTACCTTAATTATCTTCCTATTATGTTTAATTTTCGTTTAGATTAGGATTTTAACATCGATTTCATAAGATTTAGCTCGAAATCGCGATTTCTTCGATCTAAAATTTCTCTCCACTTCGAAATTCGATTTCTCCGTGAAATCAACTCCAAATTCGACGATTTTTGATATCTTGGAATTGATTTGAAGTCTACTTTCTTAAAATACCATTTTCCCCAATTTCTACCATCAATTTCTTGTCCGATTTGATCAAATTTGAAGATTACGTCAAGAAATTCCTTAATTCCCTGTGGATTCGACCCATATTTACCATTATACCCCTCAATTCAAGTGAATTTCCTAAAATTGGTAAGTTTAGAATAATTTTTGACGCGATACCGTGTGAAATCGACGACCTCGCGGTTTCGTCTCGTCAATTATACATACATGGTAATCGATGAAGGGAAGATTCCATAAGCGAGTTCTTACATACTCCATATCTCCTAGAGTACGTGGTGTAGCTTGGCACCTAAAGGGCTGGCAACTCAACCTATTGATTGGGTTAAATCAATTCTTGATTAATTAACTATATGTGGATGTGGATAATTAATTAAGGTTGACCAATAAGGTGTTATTTGGTCTATAGAGTTATTAACTAGTGAGATATATGGACCTAGAGGGTCACACACATAAGGTGTATGGATGTTGGTGGATATAAACATAATTATGAGGGTTTTTATGAAAAAACCTCATTCCAAATGTCTATAAATAGGGGGAGAACGACCACAACTGAAGGTGCCCATGTAAGCCTTGTGGGCACCTTCAGTTGAAGAGGAGAAGAGCTTTGAAGAGGAGATCCAACCATCCGGAGACCGTGTGGATACCGTTAGAGGCTAGACACTTGAATAGCTTCAAGAACTCTTTCATGGAAACCTGTAAGTATATTTTCTCATACATATTAGATGATAGGATCATCTGTTCTTGTTGGCTTGCTTCTGTTCTTGAATATCCGATTCATTGAATTCCGCTGCATTTAATGTTTTGATCAAAATTTCTGAAAGTTATCGACCTCAGAACCCAACAACAACCTTGATCTATATTAATATGAAGGCCCAAATTATGCCATGAGGATGCCCAAGGTAGCATGCCTTGTGTCCCTAGATAGACAATATTCCTACTTTGAATATATTCAAGAACTCAGGGAGTATAAAGTTAAAACAAAAATCTTTACTTTGAAAAGTTTTATCGGGTAAAATAACTAAGCTAACCTTGAATGCTCCACATGCATGCTGCTGTTGGGATTTGAGATTGATAAGGCTAAATTTTTTTGATTAAAACATCGAGTGTATTGAATTGGATATTCAAAAAATGAGGCACCAAGAATATATAATCCTATCATTTAGTATGTATGAGAAGATCTACTTACAAGGTTCACTTGAAGGAGTTTTGGAAGCTATTTAAGTGTCTAGCCTTTAGCAGTGATAATATATAATTTCATGCATTAATATCATGCATTTTATGTACTTTTTATTAATAATCTAATCATAAATGCATGATATCATGATTTAAAATGAATAAAGTGATAATTATTATATTTTAGAGGATATTCTTCATTTTTCATAAATTATAGTATTTTATGAGCATATAATGATATAATGATATCAAGAATATTGATTTAATGATATTGATTTTATGATATCGCTTCCAATTGCTCTCTCTCCCATGATCGCTCTCCCTCTTTCTATTTCTCTCTTGCTTCTCTCTCTCTCTCCCTCTCTTCCACAATTTCTCATCTCTCTCGCGCAATGGAAGAGAAATCTTTCACGCGTAAAACCTCTCTCCCGCCATCCCTTTGTTTCTCTCTCTCAGTTCCGATTGTTCTCTCTTTCGCGATTGCCATCCTCTCTCTCCTGTGCTCCCCTCTCCTTCCTCCTCTCCTGCACGCATGTATGTGTGCGCCTAAGGGGAGGGAGGAAGGAGGAAAATCCTCCTCTCCCCTCCTTCCTCCCCCTATCTCTCTTTTTTTCTCTCTCGTGATGGAAGATATTCTTCCATCGCGAAGAGACGCACGCCACCCTCTCTCTAACGTTTGCCCTATCTCCCTCTTTCCTTCTAACTCGCGGTGTCTCGTGCATGAGTGGACAGAAAAGAGAGGGAGAGCCCCTTCTCCCCACACTCTCTCTCTTTTGTGTAATCTTCTGCATCACCGAGTCTTCCTCCTCCGCGCTTCTCGCCATCATTGAAGAGAGTAGAGAAAATAAAAGAGAGAGAGAGGAGAGCTATGAGGAGAGAGAAAATTATCTTTTTTTAATGAGCGCAGGTTGACCGGGGTTGAGTGGTTTGACCGGTAGAATAAGAGGAGAGAGAAGATCAGATCAACGGTCAAGATTGCTCCAAATTAAAATTGTGATATCTCATGATCCTGATCGAGTTAGGGGCTGAAATTTTGTGGGCATGATCGTCATTTTAAGCTCCACGAATTTGGTGGGGCTGAGTTAAATTCCAAGAAAAAAAATGTAGGGTGATGAATGTTTTCGTTGTATGCCTCTAGCATTGGCTAGCCAGAAGGAAAGAAGGCAACGATTGACAATTCTTCATGTATGGAACACCATTTTTAGTGAATTTCTTCTCTTCTCTTTTCATTCTTTGTGTTGGATACAAGATGCCTAGCTCGAGAAAAATGTAAAAGCTCTTGAAGGTATGTTTTGATTAGAGAGCATTATTAGATGTGTTTTCGTCATGAATTTTTAGATTATGATAATTTTTCTATCCATATTTTCTATTTTCCCCATCATTTTATTATTATTTTCTTATTTTCAGAACCCTAAAATCACTTTTCCACCATCAATAAAGGGTTTCAATCTTTGAAAAGAGTTTAGAAGCATTTGATCGATTTATCTCATTTTCGTAAACATCTTATTCCTTCCATCTATCATTTTCACTTTCTAAATCTAAAAATACCAAAAAAGTATCTTCTGATTTCAATCTTTTAACCCTCCTCTCTGTGAATTTGACCTTGACTCGCCACTGTTCTTATTTAAAAATAGATTTGAAGATTTAAGTATAATTTTTTTGTTACGTAAATTTGCACATTCAACGACTATATTTTTACGCATATCAAGCAGTATCCACACAATTGCAAGATGGTTGGATCTTCCCTTCAAAGCTCTTCACCAAGAGAGAAAGAAAAGAAATGAGAAACTTCTCACAAGGCTTGCGTGGGCACTTGGAGTTGTGATCATTCTCCCCCGATTTATAGACATTTACTTCATGAATTTTTCATAAAATACTTATAATTATGTATATATCTACGAACATTTATAAACCTTATATGTGTAACCGTCTAGTTTCAAATATCTCATTGGTTAATAATTCTATAGACCCAATAGCACCTTATTGGTTAACTTTATTAATTATCTATATCAACATATAGATTAATTAATAAAAGATCAATTTAACCCAATAGATAGGTTGAATTGCTTGCCTGTTGAGCGTCAAACTATACCTTGTACCCTATGAGATATAAAGTAGATAAAAACTCTTGTATGGAACTTTGTCATCATCAATTACTATGTATGTATAATCATTCATCTACGCGAGACTTATGAATGACTTAGGGTATAATCAATTGTCAAAGCCTTTAATCACTCAAGTTAGTATTGACACATGAAGGAAAATCATCAGGAGCTCTGATAATTCCACTATCTTGGCCAATGATATCATTTCATCTCATTCGTTGAGTAAATCTCCTCTATCAAGGGTGAATGTGATGTGATATGAAGTTGATAAGCCTCACAAATTTTAATCAGAATACCAAGTGCATTAGAATAATTTGAATTAGATATTCAAAATATCAAGTCATCAAGAATAGATGATCGTATGATCTAGTATGTATGAGAAAATATACTTACAAAGTTTCTTTGAAGAAGTTCTTAAAGCTATTCAAGTGTCTAGCCTATAGTAGTATTTACACAGTCTTCAGATGGTTGGATCTCTTCTTCAAAGATCTTCACCAAGAGAGAAAGAGAATAAATGGGAGAATTCTCACAAGGCTTGCATGGGCACCTCTAGTTGTGGTTTTTCTCTCTCTATTTAGAGAAATTTGATATGTGGATTTATCATATAACACTCATAATTATGTCTCTATCGACCAAGATCTATAGACTTTATGTGTGTGACCCTCTAGGTCCATATATCTCACTTGTAAATAACTCTATAGACCTAATAACACTTTATTGGCAAACCTTAATTAATTATCCACATCAACATATAGATTAATTAATTAAGGATCAATTTAACCCAATCGATAGGTGGAGTTGCTAACTCGTTGGGTGCCAAGCTACACCATGTACTCTAGGAGATATGGAGTATATAAAAACTCTATTATGGAACCTTTTTGTCATTGGTTATTATATATGTATAATAATTTATCCACATGAGACTTATGAATGACTTAGGATATGGTCAATTGTCAAACCCTAATCGGCCACTCCAGTCAATTCTAATGTGTGTAACAATCATTGGGAGCTCCTTTTTTTTATAATTTTGCTACCTTGGCCAAGGATTTCATTGTATCTCATTCCTTAAGTCAATCTCGTCAAATATTGAGGGTGGATGATCTCACCTTGATCACACAATCATCTTTGTGGAATTCATCTTTTATCCAATAGATGGCGTTCTAGATATCCCATGGCTAGGGATTCTTAGGTCATAATTAAAACACGATCATCCATCCACAAGATATCTTTGATGTTTCAAGTCAAAGGACCACATACACAACTGAGACATGAATCAACTTGATTTATAGTTAGGTATAATATCATTTAGGGATTTGTATAGATCAATTCAGTGAACTCTTTCTCTAAAGAGTAGCCACTATCTATCCTTAGTGTCTCCATATTGATGGCTATAGGATCAACCATACTCATCATATGAGTTGGATTAGATAGTGTTATTATTTACAGATAATTCGAGGTCTTTCTCAAATATCTCACGAATAGGAACATATGTTTGAAGACTAGTGATCATTATATTATGATCTCATCATAATTCAATTAGTCATTGCATATACTCATGAACTTCATTGCAAACATCACACATGAATAAAAATGAATAAATTTCATTTCAATGAATATAAATGACATGCATGAAAGTGTGACTAGCTTATAGGCCACACTATATCCATTAGGGTGATCCAATATAGACCACACAATCATCTTTGAGGACACATGTCATATCTAATATATGAAAATTTAAAAATCCCGTTGCTTGGGTTTTGTAAATCATAATCAAAACATGGTCATCCATCCACAAGATGTTGTTGGTGTCTCAAGTCAAAGGACCATATATACAACCATGACATGAATCAACTTGATTGATAGTTAGGCATAATATCATTTAGGGATTCATACAAATAAATATAGTAAGCTCTTTCTCAAAAGAGTACTTACTATCTATTCTTGATGTCTCCACATCAATAGCTACACAATTATCCATTCTCATCATATAAGTCGAATTAGATCGCGCAATTCTTTCTAAATAATTTAATATCCTTCTCAAATATCTCACAAATAGGAATATTTAGAACATATATTTAAAGAATAGTGATATTTGTATTATGATCTCATCATAATTCGTTTAGTCATTACATATGCTCATGAACTTCATTACAAACACCACAATGAATTAATTTTATTCAATAAATATAAATGAGATACATAGAAGTGTGATAGGCTTGCATGCCAAAAAATATCCATTAGGGCCCAAATTTTGGGATGCTTAGAAAGCAAAATGAGGACTATGGCCAAACAATTAGACAAACACAATATCTCAAGCAAGAGGCTGGGAAAAGTTCCAAATTTCTCAAAGTTTATGTTATGGGATTGACTAGGGATGGGTAGAGCATTTACACCAAAATATTATTAAAAGGAACTAGAGAGAGATATTCAATAAAAAGAAGACTAGAAAACCTCAAATGGGAGAATAAACCCCTCAAATAACAAGAATTTCCAAAGTCAAATATGAAAAACTCAATTCTTTATATTTGATCCTAAAATTTAGTATAGTGGTGATTCTAGATAGATAACTTGCAATTTCATGCATTTTATGCACTGCTTAAAAATATAACTATAAATACATGTTATCATGATTTAAAATGATTAAATTAATAATTCTCATGTTTAAAAGGATATTATTTATTTTTAATAAATTAATAACATTTTATGAGCATTTAATGACATTGATTTATCAAGAATTTAAACTTGTCTTATTATAAAATAAAACTTCTATTTATTTTCTATTTAAAATGTATTTATTGACATGAAAATAGTTTATAAAATGAATTTATCATGAATTTTATTAAATAAATTTATTTCTATGATGTAGTTGAAATTTTTCTATATTTTTAGGAAATATATAGAAATTAAAATCATTTTTACATCATGAATCCCTCTCTCTTTCTTGCCTCTCTCTCTCTCTCACAACAAAAAACCATCACGAGGAGAGGTTTGGAGGAGAGGCTCACCTCTTCCTCCTCTTCCCCACACGCATGTGCACACATATAGGTGAGGAGGAAATCCTCTCCTTTCCCTCTTCTCTCCTCCACTTCTGCATGCAATGCTATCTCCCTCTTCCTTCTTCTCTCTTGTGCGACGGAATTCTCTTCCATTTTGCAAGAAATTTCCTCTTTGTTCAACACATTTTACTTTCCTCTCTTCCTTCTTCTTCTCCTCCTTCTCATCCTCTCCCCTTTCTCTTTTCTCTCTCCATCTCTCATTCTTCCTCTCCCTCACTCTCTCGTGCAATGATTGAAATGAAAATTTTGTCACGGAAATTTATTCCTCATCTACTTCATTCTTCACCTTTGATCCTTCTTCTGCTTCCTCTCCTCTGTGCCCTCTTCTTCACCTCCACTTCCCCTCGCCATCACCACCTTTCTCTTCCACTCCCTCTAGCATGCGTGTGCATGCACGTGTGAGGGGAGTCATTCTTTCTCTCTCTTTTCCATCTCCCCAATGCATAAATTTATCTTGCCTCCTTCTCTTTAGTGCAATGAAAAGCATTTTTGTCGCATTTGAAATCTTCACGCAAAGACTCCCTTTCGTGTGCTCCTCTTCGCTCTCTCTCTTGCGCGATAGAGAAATTTTTTTGCACTTAAGCTTATTCCATTGCTCCCTCATGATCCCTTACTCCCTTGCTCTCTCTCTTGCCATCGCCTTACGCCCTGATAACATGCATATTTAACTTGAATTCTTATCATATTTAACTAATATTCATGCTTATCTTATGTAATTATGATGCATGTTATCATAGTCTTATGAATTTTCTCCATTGGTATGTCATTTTTACTAAAGTCCATATTGTTAAATTATTTAGGGCTAATTATGTGTGTTCATTGATGTTTAATCTTTTTCAAGGTTAAATAATTAGAAATTAACTACTTTTCTTGATTTATTTTGACTTTAGTGGATGATTAAAAGAATAAATTTCAAGAAAAGAATGATGGGATGAAGCAAAATAGAATTCTTAAGGGTTGATTTAATATTATTTTATATTCATCCTATTTTCTTACTTGAATTTATATTTTAGGTGTCATGATATTAAAGATGAAGAAATTTGTGATCCAATGGAGAAAATTTAAGTCAAAAAGTAGTTCTAGAAATGAAGTTATGAATTTATGAATTTTTGAGATTTTTATGGATTTTATTTTAATTTTTTCAGGTATTTTTTGGGATTTATTTCATTAAAAAATTGTGAAAAAGGGTTTAATTGTGTGGGACCTGCGCGAAGCTGATGTGACGTGATGTGGGCACGTGGCAGAGCCACGCAAGCCCACGTGGATTCACGTGGCACGAGGAGACAGTTGGCTGATAGGCGTGTGGGCCCACAGGTATAGTGGGCTGACAGAAGGCATATGGGGGCATATTGGGCCCATTGGGCGACGCAAAGGGCTATCGCCCTTCTCCCTTTTATACTTGTCAATTCCTTTTCTTTTCTTCCTTGTGGGACTAAGTTCCGTCTAAATCGTGATTTGCACGCAACGAGGCGGAGCGTGGAGCGTTGGATCAAATCACGTGGATCAACACACGTCGATTTCGTGGACTTCGGTTGACTTGATCGCCATCAAAGCACATGCTTAATTCGCAAGCATCGATCTCATTAATGAAATCCAACGGTCATGATTTAATCACACAGTGAATCATGAATCTACACTTGGCTTAATGTGGAGACTCTGATGAAGATCGGACGGCGATAATCAAGGAGGAGTGGAATCTGCGTCGTGCGATCGTGGCCCACCAATTTTGCGCAATTGCAGCCGTCCAAATGATCTTCACCGAATCAGACGACGCAGAATTTTCGTGATAAAATCTCTATAAATTGATGTTCTCTCTCTTTCTAAACTTAACTTTTGATTGAAACGTGAAGAAATAAAATATTTTTGGAGCAAAATCTTAAGTTCTTCGTGTTCCCCTTGCATTCTAGACTCAATTGCAATCATTTAGATTGATCACGAATCATTGTGAGAATCGATCGGAATAACCCCTTGAATGCCAAACGCATGTAGAAGAAGAAACCAGAGAAATACTCTTCAATCGAATTGATTTGAAGCACAATTATCATGTCATTCGGGTTGGTAGTGTGATTCCTTCGTAATTCTTACAATTTATGTAGTTTATATTAAATTTAGATAGGTAATTAGAGTTTAGAAATCGGAAAATTCATCATTTCGCCCAAATTTGATCGCAGAATTCTGTTGATTTTCAAACAAGGATTTCTTGCTGATCTTAAGTCTAAATCATTCGATTTTAGTCTTATTGGAGTTCTATTTTCATCAGCTTCCTAGAATATCTAATTCGTAAAATTTCATCAACATTTGACCCCTCAATTTAACGTTTGACCACCAACTATTTATTTTCAAACTGAATTTGGGCGTTGACTTTTGCGGGCAATTACTCCTAATTTACAAGGTGAATTTTGGTCTCTTTGGAATCCTCTGATCGTAAGTCAATTTCTTGATTTGAATATCATTTGGTTAGTCAATTTCATGATTTTGACCGAGATCTTCTTTTTGAGATTTTTCTGATTATTGATTTTTAATGAATCATAGTTAATCGAATTCTTCTTTAAAAATCACATATTTTACATCAAAATTCTCCATTTTCTCTCTAGGTTCTGAAAATATAATTTTCGTAATATTTTATCATCTTTTCCTTACTTGATTTTACAGAAAGTCAATGTTTAATCAAAGTCAACGCTTTGACTTTGAAATATCTTCTCTTAATATTCTTCTTCAAATATTTTCTAAAATTCTTAAAATATCTTCTCTTTTATATTCATATTATTTCATTTAATCATATATCATTTTCTAATCTTAACAACGCTAATTGAACCTAAGTTTGACCAAGTCAATTCTACGATAAAAAGTGAACCGTGCTCTCTGTGGTTCGACCCCATCTCATCGATGTACTTGATTATTGATTTTAAATCATCGTGAACTTATAATTATAAATTTTGTTTGACCGACGATCGTGTGTTTCAACGACCGGTTCCGTCACGCCCCCATGTTGATTGCTTGTCACCATCATGATGAGAGAAAGGAGAGAAGAGAGAGAAGAGAGAGTAGAGAGAGGAGAGAGAGGAGAGAAGAGAGTGGAGAGAAAATGAATTTTTTTCTAAGGTTTGATTGCATCTTAACTGAAACGAGTTGATTGAAGCAGTTTGAGGAGAGAGACAGCTAGATTAACAAAAAAATGCTCCAAAATAAAATCAGGATATTTCATTATCGTGATCGAGTTAGGGGCTAAAATTTTGGGGCATATTTTTCATTTTAAGTTAGACAAATCTTCCGAGACTAATTATAAATATGATATGAAAAAAATAGGGTTCTTAATGTTTTATTGAGCTTTTAACATTGGCTAGATAGAAGGAAAGAAGTCAATGATTGATCATTCTTCATGTGTGGAATATCATTTTTAGTAAGTTTCTTCTCTCTTTTATTCATTCCTTGTGTTGGATACAAGATTCCAAGTCTGGGTGAAATGTATGGGCTCTTAAAGGTTTGTTTTGATTAGAGAACATCAATAGAATATGTTTTCATTGCAAATTCTTAGATTAGAATCATTTTCCATCCATCATTTCCATTTTTTCCATTCTTATCATCATTTTCATATTTTCAAACCCTAAACTTACTTTTCCACCATCGATCAAGGTTTTCAATCTTTGCAAGGATTTTAAAAGTGTTTGATTGGTTCATTTCATTCCTTGCATATATCTTCTGTTTTTTCATCTATCATCTCCGTTTTCTTAATCTAAAAATACCAAAAAAGATTTCTTGATTTCAATCTTTTAACCTGCCTCCCTATGGATTCTACCTCAACTCGCCACTGTTCTAAATTTCAAAACCAAATTCAAAAAGTAGTTTATAATTTTTGATATGTGAACTTATGAATTTAACTATTGTATTTAAATGCATATCAGAGATCAAATCCATAGGAAGGACGGTTGACAAATTTAAATGAAATGTTATATTTTTTACATTAAGAAAGTGGAACTGATTGATCAAATGCCTTTGATATCCTTTCAAATATTGAAAACTCTTGATTGGACAATGGAATGATGATTGAGGGTTGAAAAAAATGAAAATGAGAATATAAAAGATTGACAAAATGGAAAAGATCGAAAACAATAACTCCTGATCTAAAGCTTGAATCCAAAATAAAAAATAAATAGAAAAGAATAAAACTTGCTGAAAATTGTGTTTGGTAGATGATGATTGATCGGTGCTCTCTTTCCTTTGGCTAGCCAATACTACAAGCCCCCAATGAAATGCTAAAAACCTAATTTTTTCCCTCAAATTTATAATCAGAAAACTATGAAGACATAGAGCATGAAATGACGATCGTACCCATGAAATTTTACCTTCAAATTTCATTAAGATCATGAGATACTATGCTTTGTGGTGGCGTACGATCCCCGTCGCCACCAAGATACGATACCACGGCGCCGGAGGAGCCCTTTTGCGCACCCGGATCTATCCGCTTACCTTTATTTCTTTATTATGAACTTTTGACCCGCACGTGTTTAAGCGGGTCCTCGTTTATTTCTTCTCTCCCTTTTAGGTTTCCCGGTGGGTTCTTCCCTTTCCGGGATCCCATTCGTGAAGCCCATCCTTCTTTGTGAACCTTATTTCTTTCTATGAGCATGTTAGGTGTGGGTTGTGGGCCTCAAGTGGGCCCTTTCCCCTCTTGGCCCATTATGGGGTCTATAAGAGGGGAAGGGACTGATAACATGCATTTATAACTTGAATTCTTACCCTAAATAACTCATATTCATGCTTATTTTATGTGAATATGATGCATTTATCATACTTTTTAGGAATTTTCTCCATTGGCATATCATTTCACTAAAGTTGATATTTAAGCATAAATTAGGGATAATTTCATGATTAATAGATGATTAATTTTTTTGTTTAAATTAATAGAAGTTAATCTCTGTTATTAAATGATTTTTGACTTTAGTAAATGTTTGGAAAGATAATTTCAGGATGAATTTATGATTTAAAATATTTAATAAGAAATGATTTAAGTAAATTTTAATTCATCTTGATTTCTTCTTTCAAAATATATTTTAAATGACATGATATTAAAAAGAAAAGAATTTGTGATCCAATGGAGAAAATTTGGATTAAAAAGGAGTTATATATTTTAAATTAGGAATTTCTAAAGTTTATGCCTTTTTCTGATTTTTATTTGATTTTTTTAATTGATTTTTTTATGAATTTTTATAGTAAAATCGCGAAAAAGGGGGGATATTTTGGTCCACAGGCCCCGTATGCTGACGTGGCGAGGCGGTGACATGGCGCGCGGGACCACAGCGCAGATGCGACGTGGCACTGAGGCCACGTGGCAGGGCCGCGTGTGGCCCACGCGTGGCGCATGAATGACACGTGTACACGTATCTCTATTTATCATATAAATTATATAACATAGGTTATCGTACATATAAGCCTATTCTTAGAATTGGCTAATATGTCTAACTCACCCCCCTATTTAACCGCAAAAGTTACGGATATTTTTCCCGTGTGGGACTATGTTCCCACACGGGTTATACCTGCAGGCGACGTGGACGCGTGGCGAGCGTTAGATCTCACCGCGGACGGCTACGATCGCGTGGACCCGAGTCCACGCGATCAGTGATTTCAACACGTGCTTAAAATACGGAGTAAGTGGACATGATCTGGTGGCTCACCTGACGCCACGTGGCAACATGAAGATCGCCGGATTTTCATCAAAGCGGATATCTCGCGACTAAGATCGGACCGTCCACTTCACCTGGAAATCAATCGGACGACGTGGAGGGCTAGTGGAAGAACTCCACGATCGCAGTTCGATCGAACCACGATCGCGGCGCGATCGAGCTGTGATCGAGGAGCTAATGGTGTGGAATCGCCGCCATTGGAGCGGACGGCAATCGACCAACGACCAGGACCACGATCGTGGCCCGATCGCGGCCCGATCGTGCCCTGATCGTGGCTGAAATGGAAGCCATTTGGAGCAAAGTCAAAGCAAAATTCACTGCCAATTCGGGAGTTTTGAAGCCACCCCAAGGAATCGTTCCCACGACCCCGCAAAACCGCCTCCACGATTGCCTCCATCACCCACGATTTCGAGTCTAATTTCTCCTTTAAAATCAATGTATTTCTCCCTTTGAAAACTCAACTTTTGATCGATTTGTGAAGGAATTAATCGAATTTTGAGAAAGATCTCTAGTTCATCGTGATCCCCCCGCGTTTAGACTCGATCGCGAAGCAATTGGAGCGGGATTGGTCGTGAATTCCTCCTTGATTTCATCGAATTTTCCCCCTGAATTCTGAAAGTCCGCGAGGAAGAATCTGAGCAAATTCGCTTCAATCCACGAGAATTGAAGCCCCATTCTTGCGGCAATCGGGTTAGTAGTGAGATTCGATCGATTATCAGGAGGTAATTTGAGTTTTTATTAGATTTAGAAGTTTAATTTTGCAAATTAGTTCATAGTGTTCTTCATTTTCTCAAAATTTCCGTCCGAAAAGTCGCTGATTTTGAAAATAGGATATCTCTTTGATTATAATTCCAAATCACTTGATTTTAGTTTCATTGGATTCCTCTTTTCATCAGGTTTCTGTGGATAGAAATTCATCAAATTCTGAGTTCATTTGACCCTCTAATTTGGCGTTTGACCAAGGACTGTTCATCTTTCATCAGAAGTCAAACCTTGACTTTTGGGGTCAATTACTTTTGATTGACAAATCAGAATTCGATAATTTTGGTCTTGTTAGAGTCCTCTAGTTCTTAGCTTTCTATTGACATAGAAGTTGCAAGCTGTGGATTTCATTTGGTCATTCAATTTGAAGATTTACTCTGAGGTGTTAATTTCGGGGATTTTCTGAGAGTTGATTTTCAATAATTTATAATAAATCCATTTCTTATCCAAAAATTACGAAATATATATCAATAGATTCTATTTTTTCTCTAGTTTCCAAATATCTAATTTTTGTAATCTTTTGACTCTGTTTGATTCTCTGATTTTATAGAACACCTACTGTTGGTCAAAGTCAAGGCTTTGACTTTGACTTTTGACTTTTCTCTTTCAAATCCGAGATTTCAATGATTAAAACTTCTTATTTACCTTATTTATATCATTTCCATATCTTACATCTTATTTTCTCTTATTTAAAACTCCTTTTAAACCTAAGTTTGACAAAGTCAACTCTATGATTAAAGTCAACCCTGCTCTCTGTGGATCGACCCAATACTTACCCAATACTTGATTATTATGTCTTGTCTTTGTGAGTTCGGTTTTATAAATTTTTTTTGACCATCGTCTTTGTGTTTTAACGAGGCACGAAAATGACACGTCAGGGACCCCCCCACAAACCCTAGTCGTCATTTGAAGAAATAAAGGAGTGATCTCCCTCTCAAGTGGCTGCTCAAGGAAGGCCGGGGAAGGAGTCCAACCGCTGCCGCCGCCGCACTCCTCCGTGCCGCCGCCGCCGCACGCCTCCGTGCCGCCGCCACCACTCCTTTCCCCGGCCACGGTTCTTTTCCACTGTCATTGCGACGCCGCCGTCTTCATGCCGCCGTCGCCGCCGCCGCCTCCGGACCGTCGCACCGCCGCCTCCGGACCGTCGCACCGCCGCCTCCGGACCGTCGCACCGCCATCATCTTCACCTTCACCTCCACCTCCATCCCCATCTCCGCGCATCCCCTCCACGTTCTGCTCCGACCTTCTGCTCCCCGATCTCCCCTGCCTTCTGCCGTCCATCTTCCCCGATTTCCCGTCCAGACGATCAACCTCCTGTTCAGACGGTCAGCTTCCCCTCCGCGACCAACCTCCCTCTCCCACGATCTTCTCTCTCGAATTTCCGTGAAGCATACCCCGCTCGCGGCTTCACCCCCAGTTTCCGATCGCCTCTCCCACCTTCCTCCTTCATCCTCTCGCACTCCCACCATTGTGAAAATCCTCCTCTATTCCCCGATTTTACCAACCCTCCCAACGCCCATCGCCAGCCGCCGGAGGTCTCGCCCGATTTCTCTCCCTCCCTCTCGATTCCTCTGAGATTTCTCCTCTGCCGCAATCATTCCTCTCTCCCACGATCCGCCATACTCTTGAATTTCCTCACCCCACGACTGCGACCCATTCCCGCCCACTTCCATGCCAATTTCACTACCGCACCTGCCCCGACTTCACTCAGCCATACCCCGAAACCCTGTCAAATTCAAGCTGATACTTAATTTTCCTCTACCTCCGAATCTCTCGGAATTCAATCCGAGATTTCACCCCGCGCATCCCTGACTCCTGCATCACCCCTCCCGAATTTTCCCTCTCCCTCTTCCCCACGATCACACCGTTTCCCGTCTTCCCCGATTCTCTGTCTCTTTCCGCGAGTTACGCGGATCAAAATTCCCTTACAAATTTCCGCAACACCCACTGAATTTCCCCTCTCCTCCCACTCCCGATTCTGTCGCGCTGCAAATCTTACCTGAAAATCAGAATTCCCGCATTACCATCGCCTGCCGTCCTACTTCCATTGTCTCGAGTTCTCCAGCCCATTCTGCACAACTACCCAGCTCCTCGCGTCCCTGTCAACTCCCATCACCCTCGACTTCACCCAATCCTACAGCCCCTACCCGAATTCCTAACCCCGACCGTGACCGTGGTCACGTTTTCCCGTCCCATGCCTTGCTAACTCCCTGGAAATTGCCCTGTCGCAGGACACCTCGCGGACCGCCCCGACATCCTCCTGTGGAAATTTATTCCGCGACTTCAACCCGCGATTATTGCACGAAATCTCAAGGACGCTCCCTGCACGAAATCCACCCCCTCGAAGTCACCTTGAATTTCTTTGGAGCTTCGTTCCCCCCCTCCTCATTCTCATTATCTCTGCTCAACTGTGCCTGCATCTCCACTCGACGAGCTTCCGCTGCCAGTCCGTCATTCCCTCCCCTGCCCGCGCCTGTTCAGCAGTTAAAGCTTGGCTTCGACATCGCCCTCACGGGCACTCGCTACAGCGCCCCGCACCTCAGAGATTCTGCTTCTTGCGCCTGCGCCTCGGATCCGCGCCCAGCTGCCTACAGACCTGCGTGTTTGGTCCTCACCCGCGCTACTCCGGTTGACCGCGCCTTTCCCCGGGTTGACCACCCCGCTCACCCGCCTGACCCACGCGGTCTGCCCATGCCCTGTGCCACCACCCTCTCTACGCTGCTCCTGCGCAGTCGGCTTGTGGGCCCTGGATGCCAAGTCCGCGTGACCCGTGGCCCGCCCGTGTGCCCCTCTCGTGTCCTCCCGACCTCGCCTTGCGTGCGCCCCCAGTCACGTCCTGCGTGACCACTCGATCGCACCTACGCACCCACCGGCTACACCCACGCACCCACCCGGTCGCGCCACCGCGTGCTTTCCCGGCCAAGCCCATGCGACTTGTCCAAGATTTCCGCCTACACGACCAACATCATCACCGTGCTAAGGGCTTCACCACTTCCGCCATCTATCTGTGCCGTGTACGACGACTCTCCACTACGCCACGACTCACTGGGCACCCCGCCTCGCAGGTTAGCTTCGACCCCCCTCCTTTCAAAGTTTAATTACTTTTCGAAGCATTTCCTTTACTCGTCTCCACCGCCATCGGACGACGTAGGTAGGGTAGAACGGATATAGGTTTAAGATTTCTGACGTGTACGTCAGGTCCGACACCGAGCGTGGGCCGCAGCCTTCCGGCTACTCCACGACGAGCGACTTCCACGCCTCCGGACGTAGATCGAGAGGATCTCACCCTATCCATCATCACGAGTTTCCTCGGTTCACCCGGAGTTGACTCCGCTGATCGGCACGCATGCCTGCACTTAGGTTTAGGCTAGAGATCGTATTTAGGGTTAGGACTTTCTTATCCGTAGGTTAGGGTTGACCAGCTATCCTTAGTCATCCTCAGACTCATTGATCAGGCAGGAGGGTTTTCCCAACCGCGTCCTGCATCACTTTGAATGTGGAACAATCTGTACCATTGATAAATTTCTCTCTCCTTGTGAGTGCTGTTAAATTTGTATTAATTTTCATGTTGTCCATAGACTCCCATGCCTTGGGTGGTGAAATCAAGATAAGACATTCCTTAAAAAATATAACAAAAAAAATATTCACTCTCTCTTCTCTATCCTCTCTCCTCTCTCCTCTTTCCTCTTTCCTCTAAAGGAATGAACGAGGAAGGTCAAAATAATTGGTGCCGCATCATATTTGTGATGTTGCACAACCATGGATATAGAGAGAGATAGGGAGAAAAGAACGAAAGAAAAAGAGGGGAGAGAAAAAGAGAGGGTAGTCTCCTCTCTCTCCTATTAAAAAAAACTAAAGCACAATAAATTGCCATGTCATAATTGTTGACATAACAAGGATGCTATGTCAGAACACACGGTGAGAATAGAGGGGGAGAGAGGGGAGAGGGGGGAATTGACTCCCTCTCCTGTAACTAAAGCACCACAATATGAATCACTACAGTTCTTGCGCATGTGTAGAGGGAGAGAGGGACGAGAGAGGGGGAGGGGGAATCCCCTCTATCGTGAAATGCTTGTGACACCACATTCTAATGTAGTGAATGTCACAACAACATTCATGAAGGGAGTGAAAATTTTATTTTTCTCATATTTAGTATATTATATTTTTTAGGAGAGAGAAAATGACAACCAATAGAAGCCTAGCATGTCGCTAGTGAACCTTGGTATCAAATTCTCTAATGAGATAGTGAAATTACAAAGAGGGAGGGGGTGAATTAGTTTCTTTTTAATATTTGTGTTTTTATAATCCCTTTTTGAATTCGTTGATTATCACTCAACTTTCTCACATCACTCGTAGGAAGACATGGTTGTTCTGTTATGTTCTTTTAAAACGAACAGAAAATTCGCACAAAAGAACCGCACAGGGCCTTGTTCTTTGTTCTGTTCTTTTTGTGTGCGAAAATTAGAACAGCTTTTCGCACAATTCGCACTCAATTCGCACAATCCGAACAAAATTCGGACACTATATAAAATCCGAACAAATTCGCACAATTCGCACACGCACAATTGGAACAAAATTCGCACAATCCAAACAAAATTCGCACACTTTGTTTAATTTTGAACAAAGTCACATAAATTCACACAAAATCACTATAATTAATTTGTATTTATCATATTTATCAGATATATATGTATACTATAATATATATGATATGTTCCTATTATATTCATTAGTTATTATATATGTATAGAGAGAGAGAGAGAGATATCCTTCCAGGCCTATCAGACGTGCTCCTCTTCGACGCGCATATCCACGTGTCCCTCAAACGCAAAAACCCGAACGGGTTCCTAATTTTAAAAGAGTGAATCACTGACTAGGCAATTGATGATATAGGGATTTTAGTATAGCTAATTGTTCTTATTATATTTATATCTTCTAGTATGCTATAATCATTTTGTTCTTATTATATATGTATAGAGAGAGAGAGAGAGATAGAGAGAGAGAGATCCTTCTAGTCCTATATCTTCTCAATCGGAGTACATAAATTTATAAGAATATTTGAATTGATGATAACATTTATTATCCATGTAGAAATGCTCCTCTTCGACGCGCATATCCACGTATCCCTCAGACATAGAAACCCGAACGGGTTCCTAATTTTAAAAGAGAGAATCACTGACTAGGCAATTGACGATATAGGGATTTTAGTATAGCTAATTGTTCTTATTATATTTATATCATCTAGTATGCTATAATCATTTTGTTCTTATTATATATATGATAGATATGCATACTAGTATAATATATATGATATGTTCGGATTGTGCGAATTTATGTGAATTAGTTATTAATGGCCTTAGTTAGTGTATATATTAATGATATATTCATTATACTATACATTTGACATTAAAAATACAATTACAGATATATTTATTCTCTTATATTTCTGGAAAAAATTTGACATGGTCTCCCCTATTTACATTGGTTTCTCGCTCCATCTTGTACTCTGTGTTGCATTCATATGAAATTTAATTTCTTTTACCTTTACTTACCATTCACGGCGATCACTAATGCGTCGTTGTGTGAGGAGAGGTCTACCATTTGATGCAAGATTAATACGAAAAATGAATGTTAGTCATAAAAATTTAGAAACTTTGTCATTAGATAGAAAGAAAGAGTAACAAAATCTAAATATTAGATGAATCGACATTAACGACCAATGGTCCATCATCACTGTTATAACCATCCTCATCTTCCGCTCTCAAATCTTCGTTACTATACCATGACTTCAACGTGATCAGAACTTCAACGCTCTCTGCTGTGAGCCTGGAATGTCTGTAGTTAATTACTCGACGGCCTTCTGAGAAAAGTCGCTCACATGCGGCGCTTGTCGCTTGAACTGCTAGAAACTCCTTTGCAACCAATGATAATAAGGGGTACAAAACTTGACCTATCATGGAGATAAAAAAACAGAAATTTAAGTTTTGAAGTAACATGTTTCTTAATCTAATGAAGCAAATTATATAATAATTTAATAGATACCTGTCGTCTTCCACCAATGCAACACCTCTGTACCCAATACTGGGGGGCTGTCGCATATAGGTCAAGCTCCTCCATCGGACCAACTCTTTGTGGTAGTTCAGACGGATCTAGCAATGCCTCCATCTCTGCTCGTAGAAACTCATGCCTCATGGATGCAGTAGAAATTTCAACGGACACATTCGGAAGGTCCCTAGTTAGTGAATATGATTCCATGATAGTTCGTACAGTAGAAAAAATCCCATTCTTTGAGCTAGGATCAATTAGGCGAAGCTTCATCGACGGATCAAGTAGAGAACCGATAGTAAAAGCCTCGTTTTGTGCAAGTATTGACACATATTTATCTAGCTTCACCTTCATAGCACCACATACACTAGCTAAGGCATTCCTTTGCCTAGGAGAGATAGACTGTCCAATTGGAAGCATGGATGAGTTTGAGATGTCTACTTTAATTCTCTCAAGATGCCTCATCAATCCCTTAATAATCAGTATGGCCTCATTTGAAGTTAGTGCCTTGCTCTGAATAGCAACAGAGGTACCGTCCTTGAGTGGTTTCAATAAGATTACAAATTTTTGTACTAGGTCCCATTCCTCATCAAGTAAAATAGGTTTTCTAAAAGCGAATGACATCATCACATCGATGACTATTCTCTTTTCAAGGCATTCATGTAGCATTTTGTAAGTAGAGCTCCACCTGGTTGGGCAATCTAGTGGGATCCTCCTCGTATTGGGCATGTTTGACTGTCTGCAATAAGAAAAATACTTATTTTCTTGCTTTGTCGATCCACGTATTGCTTTGACAACTTCTCTAAGGCGCTGAAAAACATCTCCCAAGGAAATATCAGATGGGACATTCATCTCGCCACCATTCACCACACCATCAAGGTTAGTGATGTCTACTCCATCGATGAAAGTTGACTCGGGCTTATCTTCGACGACATCCAGTGCATTCAACCCTTCTTGCATCACTAAGTTAATCACATGCGCCATACACAAGACATGTCTTTTTGCACTGAAATGTGGATTCACTGGCCGCAACTCTCGCTCTAATATAGTCATCATTGTTGAATTATTCGAAGCATTATCCGTCGTAATAGCACAAAGCTTTGCGCTCAAATTAAATTCTGCAAGAACCTCCAACACAGCAGTGCTCAAGCACTCCCCAGTGTGTGATCCCTCCAACTGGCGTATACCAAGAACACATTCACACATTTTCCATTCTGCGTCCACCCAATGAACTGTGAGACCGATGAATGAAATTCGATTATCAGACGTCCAACAATCTAGAGTAATGGCTAGTCGATCAACACTCTCTAATCGGTCACAAATGCTGGTCTTCAACTCCGCATAAAGGTTAAGAGCTTTTGCCTTCACGGCCCTTGTCGATGGAAGGGATATCTCCTCCTGTGCGATGAATCGAAGCAATCGTATGCAGTATTTTTTACTCACAATGTTCCATGGTGAGGCTGACTGGCAAATGAAGCGCACAAGCTCTTCTTTTGTGTCCTCCGTCGTGCGACCAGTGTAGTATTGTTTCGAATTTACTTTTCGCTCAAAGTAGTTAGCCACTGACGGTTGGCTTGGGGACCTAATTTCTTGTGCCCTCAACTCATTATACTCTTTACGGTGCTCATTTTTCAAGTGTCTCCATAGGACCCTGCTGCAGCTGTACTTATTTTGCTCTATAGTCACACTACAAATATTGCATCTAAAAACCTTTGGCTCGATCTGTGTGAAATGTATCCGTGCAGTGCATTCATTCTTTCTCGACTTCTTTGGTTGGCTTTGGCCAAAACTTCCCTCTGCCGATGAAGACCTTTCATCGGCAGCAGATGTGCGAGATGAAGGATGTCTAGGCATCCTGCACTCCTCGCATCAATAAAAAGAAGTTCGGAAAGAAAATAAAGAAACTTAGGAAAGAAATTAATTAAATTACAAAATATTTTCATTCAATTACACTCTCATCTTCTATTAACTGCACAACAAATTTTTGACAAACAAAAGAGAAGCCAAATCAAATAAGATAATTTTAAAAATGTGGCATATTAAATTCTATTAGATTAAAAAAATGCTATGAATTATTCGTAAAAAAAAAATCTATTCCTCACTAATGTCAATGACTAGTATTGAAAATACATTGCATAAATTAGTCATTATAATCATAAGTCTCTATGTATCATCCTATTAGAACATGACCACAATGATTTTCTTACTCATTGTAATCAAAACAAAGCTTTTAATTATTCAAATTATAATTTTTTAAGAATTGATGTAAATCATCTTGATTATTCATATTAATTATAAAAAATGTACTCAAAATTTACATTATTCATATTCAGTACTCAAAATGTACTCTAAAAAAACAAGCTTGATTCGTTGATTTGGAGAAGGATTTCATCCCACAGCCACTCATCTCGGATTTCACGACAAAATATTAACATTAAACACCACCGCAACATATCAACTGAGGGTAAAAGAGAGAACAGAGAAAGATAGATCACGTGGCAGAAGCGGAGAGTGCTGGGGAGTTGAAGATGTGCGGCTTGCTAGCGGCTGATCCCGCTCTTCCACAGTTGACTGTCAGCCATCCAAGAGAGAAATGGGCACAAAAAATGAGAGAAAAAATGAGAGGGAAATAGGTAACGAATAAAGGCTTTACCTGCTTGCTGGTAAAGTTATGAAATAAAATAACTTCTCTTCTCTTCTCTTCCTCGCTCCTAAAGTAGCCCCTCTTCTCTTCTCTTCCTCGCACGCTCCGGTTTGAAGCGGTGGTGGCACGCCCGGACCTTTTCTTCGAAACCTCTTCACTGTACACAGGACGACGTCCAATCCCGGACATCAGATATGATGGATCTTGTGTTGGGATTGGGGTGCGATATGCCAAAGTGAATATCGGATTCTGAGACGAGACCTCATCGATTGTACAAGTTCGTGAAGAAGGTTCTGAAGTCACGATGAAATGAAGGTCACTTTTAAGTTGTTAATCGACAAAAAATAGGAAACCCCCTAGAACCTGGCAAAGTCACTATCAATGAATTCCCGAGCCATTCTCTACCAAGATATGCGATTCATTCCCGTAATGATTATAACACACAGAAGACTCCGGAGGGGGATGAGTGATACATCCGGCGAGCGCCGGTGAAGAACGCAAGCAAAATTTTAGAAGGGACTTGGATCTTTAGGTGGGAGGTATTACCTTGATTCCTTGAAGGCCCTCCACCCAGAAGTATTCCCGGCGGCAATCGGCGCTAGGGCAATATGTATCGACCCAAGAGAACTCGAAGAAGGGGAGAAGGGAAGAAGAGAGAATTTATCTGAACTTATGAAAAAATTCGAGTTCAAGTTAATATTAAAAAAAAATTCGCACAAAATCGCACATAACGAACCGCACACACCCGTGTGCGGTTCTGTGTGCGATTTTGAGAATGTTCTGTTCTCAAAAGAGAACAGAATGCACAAATCACTCACGTTCGCACAATGCGAACAGAACGACCATGTCTACTCGTAGGCCAAATATTTTTATACTGGAGAGGGTATCCAACCCCCCGCGCTAGTCCCAAGAGGAGTCAGTCCTCTTAGAGTCACTCTTCACTTGATTAATCAGATCAAAAGTTCTAACACGATCTTTCAATCTGACTCACTCACGCTCTCGGTTAGTAACCTTACTTCACCGCTGTCCTTCGGTACCCCTCTACTTGTCCCATCCCCCCAGCTGCCTCCCAGAGCTCCACTCACCACTCCCTGCTCTCTTTTGGGTTGGCCTGCCCCTTTGAAGTCACCGAATCTCAGCACAGATCCACGCATGCACTAAGTCGCTCGTCCCCGAGTCTGAGTAATCCTGCAAGGTGAAGAACAAATATACCTTGAGTTGACTTTCTAGTCAACTCCCTAGAGTCGTCCCGACTTGCTATGATTCCTAATGAATCTCCACCTCACCCACGCGGGTAAGTATGACTATCTAATTACAAAGTATAATGGTATATCTAATTATCCTAGTACTTTAATTCAGCTCACAAGATGAATAGATATGTAATTAAAATGAGCAACTAAACTAATCACAAAAGCTAACATGGAATGATGTAAATATGATAAGCGTACAAGAAAATTATTAAAATGAAAAAGAAATTAAAATAACCCCATGATTTGCTAGTTTGACTTTAACTTTGACTTTGACTTTAATTGTCAGACTTATGATTTTTGCCTTGCCTTTGACTGTCTAATTTGACTTTGACTATTATCAGTTGACTGTGACTTTCTAACTTTTGACTTCGACTTTGATTGTTGAAGTTGACTTTGACTTCGTCCCTGACTTTGACTTTGACTTTGTCATGAAATGTAGCATTGATACACACAACAACCACACTGCCTATCCCTAGATCAACACTGCCTATTCCTACATAGATATGAACATGAATATCTTTCAATTGCCAATAAAAATTTACCTTCACGACTGTCACCTTTAAACTCACCTTGATGCAAACTTATTCAATTTTCTTTCTGATCCCTGAAAGAAAAACTTCTCAACGGTGTAGTGAATCAGGAAACATAGATGAATAGAAATAGGAATCTAGAACAATAATAAGCTTGTGGATCAGCACCAACAATTTGAGATGTAATTATGAAAATTTGAGTGTTAGACTTAACACTCTTAGACCCGGTCAAACAAAACAGAGATATTGTAATTACAATAATGATCAACCTTTGTTTGATCTATCCTTGAGGATGAAATGGAGATCAGAATGAATGATTCTACTTAAAATAATAGAGATTTACACAAAAAAAGTTTGACGGAATTCTGTCTGAAGTTTCTTCTAATGCACTGATTCAAATGATCAATAAAAATATAGATAAACTAAACAGATAAGAACAGAGGAAAAATAAAAACTGATAATGGATAAACGGATTTTAAAAAAAACAAACAGAAGATCAATTAAATCAATTTAATCACGAAAAAAGAAAACACAATCAAAAATCAGAAAATCGGAAAACAAATTCAGAAAACCGAAAAATGAAAAAGAACTTTAGAAAGAAAAACAATGAAAACAAAATTTTATAAAATCGAAATGTTGAGAACGAAAATCAGAAAATCAAAGAATGAAAATCGAAAATCAGAGAATGAGAATTTAGAAATCACGTTCCCTAGGAACACACAAAGAAAGAGAAGGAGCTCAAAGAAAATAGAGCTTCCGCTGAGGATTTGACGCCTCCTTTTCAAGCTTTCTTCAAGAAACTCGATTTCTTCAAGAAAGCGCCTTGCAATCACATGCGAGAGGGAGCATTTTTGGATCGCCTTTTCGCTGTAGCCAAGACCTAAATTTTTTATTTCCCTTTTCATTTTGCTTTTTTTTTTTACTTTTATGGGGTTTTCTAGGTATATGCACAATTTTAGAAGTACCTGAAAATGACATAGAACAAGTAAGATAAAATTTTGTTAAGAAATACCAAAAAATGAAACTAAGGCATAAAAGGAAATATATTAGTAATTCTTCCCTCATTGTCATTGATAAAAACCATGACATGTTTTTATCATGATGTTCTAAAATGACGTTGATATAAAAGTAAACGTAGAAATAAAAACATAATAGGAATTAATAAGGATTATTCATTGTTCTATGAGTGTTTTGACGAGACTAAATCACATGGCCGTTGAATGCACACGACTTAGTGTCAAAACAAAGTCCTAAACTTACCAATTTATGATTAATCAAAGTAATTAATTAGTATAATGGTAATTAAGGGTCGAATCCACGGAGAATTAGGGAAATTTGTGAGATATCTTTGAAATTCGGTCAAATCAGACAACAAATTGAGATTAGAAATTGGGCATTTTAGTATATTAAGAAAGATAACTCAATTTCGAATCCATGGAATAAAAAATCAGGTGATTTGGATAAGAATTCGAAGAGAAATCAAAATTTGAAGTTTAGAGAGAAATTCGTTTCGAAAAACGATTAAAAGCCGAAAATTAAACTAAATCAAACTAAAGCTACGATGCTAAAAGTAAAATTAACACTAAATGATGAAAGATTAAGATGAAATCACGCAACCTAACCCAAAGTAGCCTTCAAAATGATCCAATTAATCTCCGGATGCAAGGCTTTTCATTCCAAATTTTCGAAGACGAAAGTGGAGTTCAAGATGTGATTTCTTCCTTCTCGTTCTATCAAAGTTTGATTTCAAGCATTCAATTGAAGCGGAAACGAGTCAAGAATGCTCTCGAACAAACGTCGCGCGATTTGGTGGAGTATACATGGAGAATTTGGGATTTAATCGCGAACCTGTTCTTCGTCGCGAAGAACCGTATTTAAAAGAAACGAAATCGAATCGTGACCGTCGCGATGGACGATCGCAATTTTGCGCCTTTTAGACGAATCGCCGCTTCATCTCGTTCGTCAGATTTCAATCATGTGGCTTTGATTTGATCGGAGATCCATCGCGTGATTGAATGTGGACCGTTATAATTATCGCGATCGACGGCCTGGATCTGTTCACTTAAGTGAACAATTGCGCACGTGTTTGATTAGATGATCGGGTGGACCACACGTCCATCCTATCAACGCGCGCGATCGATCGCTCTTCCCATCCGACGCTCCACAGCTCGCCACACGTCCTGCATATATTAAATTGATGGGATTTTAGTCCCACACGGAATAAATAACAGAAAACTTTTACTATATAATATACAACGAATAGACGCTATTAATAATTTGTCTCCCTATACACGGGAGACCTATATACATTATATAATTACTATATAAGGTACATATAAATAACATCTATGTGTCACATCAGCGCCACGTAGGCGCTCGCGCCGGTCCACGTGGTGATGCCACGTGTACACGCGCGATGAAACCTAAATTTTTTTGCATTTTTTAATTAAATTAAATATTTAAAAATCGAAATAAAAATCAAATAAATTCAGAAAAATTCCAGAAAAATTCCTAAAAATTGTAAAATTCATAACTTTCAAAATATAACTCCAAATTAATTCAAATTTGTTTTGTTGGATTCAGAATTGAATAATCTATCATTTTGAAAGGTCAAATTATTAAAATAATAAGATAACAAATTTATATTAATTTTATACATTTATGTATTATATAAAATAAATTTATATAAACACATAAATGTAAATAAAAGTCTTTTCTCTTATATTTTCATCTTTAAAACATGATTATGATCATAAATATAGTTAGGATTAAAGATTATAATGTCTAATTATACATAATAACCCATAAATCGATGTATTTTAAGATCATAACATGAATTTACACAAAATGATAGAAATATGCTTAAAAGATGATAACATGCATATATTTGTAATGATTAATGCATTAATTTGCATTAATAACTATGCAATTACATGCATAAATAGCATGTTATCAGGTTTGGATCCCATCTTTAGAAGTTCTTATTAAAATGTTTTGATGGCAGATTAGAAAATAGGTAATCTAGATCTTATTCGTAGCAACGTCTGCGTTTCGAAGTGGACATGGGTCAATCTCTCAATCCAAACACTGCTTAATATAACATTTCATAAACATTAAGAGTGCACCAAAGTAAATTGTCAAACTTAGGTCAAACAAACATGGTCCATTCCTAAAGACTACATGGTTGTGATTGTGCCATGTGGCATGATCACAAAAATAGGCTAAAAATATTTTAAAAATTATTTTAAAATGAAAATACATTTTTTGAGTTTTAACTTCCAAAAATCATTTTAACTTCCAAAAATTACCAAAAATTTCAAAAAATAAAAAAAGCTCAAATTTCTCATAGAAATAAATGTAGTCATTAAAAACGATGTTAACAAGCATTCATAGATGTTTTCATGTCAATAGATGCATTTAAAATGAGAAATAAATAGAAATTTCATTTTATAATTAAGGAAAAAATATTTTTTTGACGACAATATATCATAAATTTTTATCAAATCATGAAAATAAAAAACTATTATTTTATACATAAATACTACCTTTTTAATCATTTTAAACCATGATAACATGCATTTATGATCACATTTATATAAATAAATGCATAAGATGCATGATATGAATGCATTAATTTGCATGTTTTTCATATATCATTCGTAAGCTAAGTTGACATTAAATTGCAGTTAATTTTATGGATAATTGACATTAGACCTTTTTAAAGGTCAAACAATTATGAATTAATTGTATTTGCATGAGTTTCATGATCGTACGCATGAACGAAGAATGATAAGGATGAAGATAAAGGAAGAAGAATAGTTTTTAATGCAAATTTACTTTATTCATATTATTTAAATTTGTAATTAGATCTAATTTTTGTGATTTTTTATTTCGTGGAAAATTTTTTGAGGTCGCTTTGTGAATCTATATTATTCTCAAGATTGTCACCCCAATCAATAATCCATTTTGTTCCATTTCCAAGAAATTTATAAAATAAAGCCTAACTCTCTATGGAATTGGCCCCTTTCTCACTATTCCTACTTCAATTTGAAGTGATTTTGGCCTCGTTTTTGACTATTTGATGTGCCTTTTCAATGACTGCACCAATATGCGTGGTCATCAATTGAGCCACACAAATGAACACTTGCCTAACTTAGACCATCGTGATCTGTAAAGTGATCTTAATAAAATTCAATGGAACTTGGCAAATATTTCCTAACTGTTTGATGATTGGGATTTGGATCATCTTAAAATGTTGGTAAGATTTCATTTGTGACACTGACATTCAACCTGCATAAAAATCTTTGAGCTCATTTTATCTAAGATTTAAAATTGTTTTGTAAAAAAGGATAAATAAGAATAAATTTTACACAACACTTCTTGCACCTCAAACCTCACCTCCTAATGTTACACATGAGGAATCAATTGAATTCAAACCACTAAATGAACCTTCAAACAAAAATTTGCCATGCTTGGGAACCTCCTTCAATATGAACCATGTCATTGTAAAAGAAGAAAAAAACGAATAAACAATTATCATAGAATTCTATATTGTCTTTGAATGAGAAGTTGTTCTCACTTAAGTGTCAATAAGAGAGTTAATTATTTATAGTCAGGTGGTTACTTTTCATTTATAGATTGAGATGTCAAAAATTCTTCAAATGCCTTACCATCATGCAAACATAAAAGTTGAAAGATGTCACAAACACAAATTCAGTGACCATATCAAATTCAATTCCCAAAATATACATCTGAATTTATATGTCTAGAGATTTTGATTTCATTTCAAAGAATTTGTTAAAATATGTTCTTTTTTAGTTCCTTCATTTTGGCCTCGTAGTTTTTTAGATATAATTAAATTGATTTACACACTTTCAGAACTAATAAACAACTTAGTTCTTTAAAAATTCTTATGGAATAATTTTTCTACTTGTAATTGAAAATTTTCATTGATTACTAATAAATGACTAAATAGATTACTTGCTCTATTTTCACTGATAATGGATTTTGTGACATGCTTAATTATGCATTGATATTCTTACTTCATGGTATTTATCCAAATCATATAAGAAAGGTATGCTTATGCTTTTCTAGGTCATTTTGGACGAGAGTAATCAAATACTTAGGTAAGGGAGGTGAATTCAGCCAAAGTTAATATTCATCATTACCCTTATTTATTTATTACATCATATATAATTTACAAGTCATACTAATATCATACCCACTTACATTTGGTCATAGGGATATTCAAAGATTAGGTTATATCTCGATAGACGTGCTCTTTCAAAATTTAGACATTTATACACATATAATCATATCTGCATTCTCCTTCAACTTAGCATAAATCTTAGTACATAATATAGTGATTTTTTGAATATAATGGTGTAGGATTTTGGTCTTTACAATAATTTTGTTGTTAATTGTTTTCAAGAGTTTTTGAAAACAATTGATGCTATGCATCTAGGTTAAGAAAAATGATCAAGCTATCAAGAATGAAATTATCTTCAGACCATTACTCTATTGCTCATACTCCCAATTTGTCCTAAAAAATTGATATCTTTCAAAAGATTTCTCACAAATGAGCATCTACTTCATCTACGTGCGATCATTATTGTGTCCATTTTTTTTTCTTTTGTGCATTCATTTGAATTTTTTTTTCATGTCAAATGTTTTAGGTTCTCTGTAAAATTTATGTATTTTGAGAGCATCATGTCATTTCTTTTCGATTGCCAACTTTTCATGAGTTAATGGTTAGTTTTTAGACTTAGCATGTTTTATCTTTTAGACAATCAGCCTAAAATCTAATTATATACCTAAGTTTTCTTGATTGTATGCTTAGTTTATTTAAATGATGAAAAGAAGAAGAAAAGAATAAAAACAAATGAAGTTAAATTTTTTTTACGTGACTTATTTTATTTTGCAAACAACTTAAGCTAAAGAAACTTTCTCACTAGTTCTATTTTTATTTTCAGTTTGGAAATGACATCATAACTTAGAAAATTAAACTTGTGATCTACTATTGCAGATTTCAGTGAAAAATACTAATTCTATGAAAGTTATGATTTTCCAAGGCTTATATTCTATAAAGTTAATTAATCTTTTGTATTTTTATAGAAATATTCAAATCTAAAATAAAAAAGGGCACATCACGAACGGTTGACATGACAATCCATGCACCCATGACAATATCTAAAGATGGCCTAGGGGTGCCATATAGCTGATGGATATCATGTAGCCTATAAGCCAATCACACTTCTATGTATCTTGTTTATGTTCATTGAAATACAATTTATATATTGTCATTCTGATGTGATATTTGTAATGATGTCCATGAGCATATGCAATGACTAAGTAAATTATGATGAGATCATAATATAGTGATCACTAGTCTTTAAACATATGCTCTAAAAATTCTTATTCGTAAAATATTCGAGAAGGACATTGAGTTATATGTAAAGAATAACACTATCTTATCCGACCTATATGATGAGTATGACTGATCTTGTAGCCACTATTGTGGATACACCAATGATAGATAATGGGTGCTCTTGAGAGAAAGAGCTCATAAATTGATCCATATAAATCCTTGAGTAGTATTATACCTAACTATCAATCATATTGATTCATGTCATAGATGTGTATATGGTCTTTTGACTTGAGACACCAGAGACATCTTGTAGATGAATGACCATATTTTGATTATGACTTACAAATCCCTAGCAATGGGATTTCTAAAACGTCATATATTAGATATGTCATGAAGTCCTCAAAGACGATTGTGTGTCAAAATGGGATCGTTCGCCCTCAATATTTGAGGATATTGACTCAAGGAATGAGATGTGATAAAATTCTTGGCCAAGATATTGGAAATATCGAAGGAGTTCCCGATGATTTCCTTCACATATTAGTACTCACTTGAGTAATCTATTAGGGTTCGATATTTGACCATACCTTAAGTCATTCATGAGTCTCGAGTGGGTGAAGTATTATATATACATGGTAACCAATGATGAAAAGGTTCTAAACAAGATTTTTATTTACTTCATATCTCCTAGAGTACATGTTGTAGCTTGGTACGAAATAACCTAGCAACTCATCTTATCTATTGGGTTAAATATATACATACCAGATGATACGATCATCGATTCCTGGTGCCTTGGTGTTTTAAATATTTGATGTAATGTATTCTTCTGTGGTTGATGTTTTGATAAAAAAATTGGAAGTCTTATTGACCTTAGATCCTAATAGGGCTGGCTTTTGATCCCATAGTCCACACTTTGCTTTGAAGCTTGAAACCTTCATCATCGTAATTATCTGTACCGTCACCTTTAGCAATCATCATCATAGTCATAATCGTTGTCATCATAACATCATCATCATCCTTGTAAGGTCATCATCATCACCACTAACATGGACCCATCATCAACAGTCTCAGCTTTAGTGGGGATTTGTGAGAATGAAGCTTGTTTACGTCTTGTTGATGTTGTTTATGTTTTTTATGATCTTTACATCACTCTGAAGTACTAAATCACGTTCTTCAAAAGTAGTTGGGTACAACTTCAGTTGGAGATCTATGATAGACACAATTGAGAATGCTTTGATGCGTGTGATTGTAGCCTCATATCTGGACAACTTATCCATTATGCCTTCACAACTAATCTTGATTGATTCTTGGATGCCAGATGGTTTGAATACTACCTAATGGTAATAGTGTTCCTAAATTAATTGTGGCAATTCGGGCACTCACATGTCAATAGTGCCTTAAAATTCATAAAACTAGTGTTGTTGTTATCCTATTTTATCAACAAAGGTTTTTTGAAGTTTAAAGAAATGGTTTAGAATTTTTCCAAAGTGCCCAAAAATTTTTCATTATGTTTCTTTAGTGTAATAGTTCTTCCTAGGGTTACACAACACATGGTGGCCCATTGTCTCCATCATACTCCTCTTTTGGTAAGCTCTCACAAGCATATCATGCATTGAGTTCCATTGACTCTTCACATCTGCACTAGCATGTTGTTTTCAAGCACTCTTGCCTTACACTCATGAGCATATCCTTGAGCTTTAGCTTATGCTTATCATAAAAACCAACTGAAAATACATATATCATCTTTGAACATGGGATTTTGATGCCATTTTGCAAATAATACCAAAGAATTTTGGAGAAAGATGTGTAGTCCACACCATCCATGCATGGTGTGTACAAAATATAAACTTCACCATGAACTCCTTTTGTTTGCTCAAATGTAAGACCTAGAAAATATTGATGTGCCCTTGACATGGGTAGCATCATGCCAATGATTGTTCAATATCATTCACTCATAAGAGGCTCTACCTAAGTGTTATTGTCCTTGTCTTTTAATTTGTCATGAATTTATAGGCAAAATTTGAGTAGGTGTCTCTAAAACATCAAAGTAGTGCCTTCATTATTCCTTTGGATGACAAGGGCCAACTTCAAGTTCTTGTCCTTGCATATCTTGAAATGATAATGATTTGATTGATTGGAACACAAACTTCTCAATATAGTTGATATTCCTCCCTAATAATTTTGCATGTTTCAAAAGAAGTCAAAGTATAACAAGCACAACTTCTAATTAGTAATTAATTTTTTTGTTTTCTTCACGAGGCACTTAAGTAATTTTCATATCCTTGGATTCTTGCCTACTTTGTATACCTTTTTGATCTGTTGGAGTTCTTTTCATTCTCTTCAATTCCCTTTCTCATGCTTAAATCAAGATGTGTCTATCATTTTTTTGATGACTATGTTGACTTTCTAGATGCCCTTTCTTCAAGTTCTTCAATAAGCCTTCTTCTAATTCTTCTAATTGAGTCACAATCCACTTCACTAAGTGCTTACCTTCTTCATGTTCTAATGTAGGAAAAAATAAGAGAGTCAAAATTTCACAAGGGGAGGCATAAGGGATAGTGTTTGAATTCAGGGATGTATGAATTTTCAAGATTGGTGACCTTGAATATCCTAAATTTAATCCGACAATTGGAGAGGAGGGGATCATTTTTGATAACCTTGAAGTTCATTGAAATGAAATTCAATCATTGTCATTCTTGTGTGATGTTTGCAATGAAGTCCATGAGTATGTGTAATGACTATGTGAATTATGATGAGATCATAATATAGTGATCACTAGTCTTTAAACATATGTTCTAAATATTCCTATTCGTGGGATACTCGAGAAGGACATCGAATTATCCAGAAAGAATAGCACTATCTAATCCATCTCATATGATGAGTATGGCCGATCCTATAGCCATCGGTGTGGAGACACTAAGGATAGATAGTGGGTGCTCTTTGGAGAAAGAGTTCACTGAATTGATCCGTATGAATCCCTGAATGGTATTATACCTAACTGTCAATCAGGTTGATTCATGTCATGATTGTGTATGTGGTCCTTTGACTTGAGACACCAAAGACATCTTGTGGATGGATGATCGTGTTTTGATTATGACTTACGAATCCCTAGCCACGGGATATCTAAAACGTCATATATTAGATACGACATGAAGTCCACAAAGATGATTGTGTGGTCAAGATGGGATCATCCACCCTCAGTATTTGAGGAGATTGACTCAAAGGAATGAGATGCGATGAAATCCTTGGCCAAGGTAGTAGAAATATCAAAGGAGTTCTCGATGATTTCTACACGCATCAGTACTAACTTGAGTGACCGATTAGGGTTTGACAGTTGACCATACCTTAAGTCATTCATGAGTCTAATGTGGATGAAGGATTATACATACATGGTAATCAATGACGGGAAGGTTCCATAAGTGAGTTCTTACATACTCCATATCTCCTAGAGTACGTGGTGTAGCTTGGCACCCAACGGGCTGGCAACTCAACCTATCGATTGGGTTAAATCGATCCTTGATTAATTAATCTATATGTGGATGTGGATAATTAATTAAGGTTGACCAATAAGGTGTTATTTGGTCTATAGAGTTATTAACTAGTGAGATATATGGACCTAGAGGGTCACACACATAAGGTTTATGGATGTTGGTGGATATAGACATAATTATGAGGGTTTTTATGAAAAAACCTCATTCCAAATGTCTATAAATAGGGGGAGAACGACCACAACTGTAGGTGCCCATGCAAGCCTTGTGGGAATTCTCTCCTTTCTTCTCTTTCTCTCTTGGTGAAGAGCTTTGAAGAGGAGATCCAACCATCCGGAGACCGTGTGGATACCGCTAGAGGCTAGACACTTGAATAGCTTCAAGAAATCCTTCAAAGAATCCCTGTAAGTATGTTTTCTCATACATACTAGATGATAGGATCATCTGTTCTTGGTGGCTCGATATTTTGAATGTCCGATTCAATGTTTTTCCGCTGCATTTGATGTTTTGATCAAAATTTTGGAAATTTATCGACCTCAGATCCCATCAACTTGTGGATGTTCCGTTGAAGATCAAACGGCAGAAATGAAGGAGAAGGTAGAGCCTGCGTTGTAAGGATTGTGACCTACTTCTCCCACGTGAAGTGGACTAATCTAAGCCGTCCAACTTCTTAAAAGAAATCTGACGGCTCAGATTTACATCGTGAAATTCTCCTATAAATTCATATTCTCTCTTAAGGAATTGTAACTCTTGATTAAACGTTGAATTGAGCATTTTTGGAGGAAAATCTTGAGTTCTTTGTGAATCCTTTGCATCCTAGACTCAATCGCACATTGATCAAGGCATGAAATTCACGAGAATTATAAGAAAATGCTTGGTAATCATCCCTTAAATGTCGAAATCATGTCGGAGAAGGAATCAAAGAAATATATATCAATCAAAGCAATTTGAAGCTCAATCTTCACATCAATCAGGTTAGTATTGTGATACCTTTTCCCCCCTTACTTTCTAGATAGTTTAGATTAGGTTTAGATAGGTAATTAGAGTTTTAAGAACTAGAAATTCTTCATTTTCCTCAAATTTCTTCGCGTATTTTTGCTGATTTCCTAATAATGATTTCTCCCTCGTTTTAAGTCCAATTCTAACAAATTTGGTTTCATTAGATTCCTTGTTTAGTCAGCTTTCTGCGATTATCTGATTTGCAAATTTTCATCAAGCTTGTCCCTCGATTTGTCTTTTGACCAACTAATGTTCAAAATCAATCCAAATTTGTGCGTTGACTTTCGAGGGCTATTAAAACAAATATAGAAGGTAAAATTTATCAATTTTGGTGTCTATGTAATCCTCTGATCGTAAGCTTTCTATGCATAGATGATTTGTCATATTTGGATGCCATTTGACCAATCAATTAAAGGATTTTGACCGAAACCTTAATTTATCTGATTTTCTATCCATTGACTTTAAAAAATCACAGTAAATCCAATTGTGCTCTGAAAATTACGATCTTTATATCAAAATTCTACTCTTTCTCTCTAGTTTCTAAAAAAATAGTTTTCATAATATTATCTCACCTTTTTCTTCTATGATTTCAGATAAAGTTAAAGTAAGGTTAAAGTCAATGCTTTGACTTTTCTTCTCCAATCATTTTTCAAAATTCTAAAAACATCTTCTCTCATTTATTAGTAATATTTCCATTGATTATATAAAAGATTCCTTTCTTAAAAACCCTAGTTAGACTTAAGTTGACTGAGTCAACTCTTTTGATAAAAGTCAACCGTGTTTTATGTGGATTCGACTCGATCTCATAGTTGTACTTGATTTCTTATTTTTAAATCATTGTGAGTTTAGTATTATATCTTTTGATCGATGATTGTACGTTTCAACAACATGACGTTTCATCACTCGTCATTTTTTTATCACCAAGTGGAGATAAAATTATGGAGAGAAAAGAAGTCTTGGGTTAAGAGAGAGGAGGGAATAAGTCAAAATTTTCAGATATTTCATTGTGAGAGAGAGAGTCACACATGATCCTACATTATGGAATAAGAGGTGCCTCTTCAAGGCGTGCTTCCAAAGGATGTTGTCAAGAGGTGATTCCAAGGGGTGCTTCTACAATTATTTGGCATGAGGAGAGGGGGCCATGTGACAGGCGTAGGTTGGTGGAGAAATTAGGAAATTTTGGGGAATATTAAATTGGCCTAAAATTGAGGGTTTATGGTTGACTTTGGTGAAAGAAGGGTCTACGATACAAATAACTTGAAAATTAATTATACACACATGAGAGAGGATAATTAAATACAATAGAAGATTTCAACTTTAGAAATTGTAACCATGAGTTTGAAGCATCACTATAGTAGTAAGAAGTTAACCCAAACTTTAGAATTGGTAACCATAGGTGTATAAGCTTCCGTGATGAATTTCTTTTGTGCCACTTGAGTTCCTTGACTCTTCAATGTCCTTGTTGTGGGGATAGACAGATGTGGGAAAAAGAGATGGGAAAGAGAGAGTTATAAAGAGAAGAGGAAGAGAGGAGAGATGCTCCCATTAAATAAATTTACATACAAGAAGAAAAAAATAAAATACAGTAATGTGCTTCATTGTGCAATCTACAACTGTTTCTACGCCAAATGAATCTTCTTTATAAATTTGAAAACTTGAGATAATCAATAATAACATCATATTATTTATATATTACATGAAACCAATGAGGATTTTCCAAGTTATATTGGGTGGTGATGACTTTGTTCTTATTATTGCTTGTATGTTCCTTGAAGTTCTAGAAAGGCAGTGATTGAGCAAAGCCGAGTTGATTTGTGTGAGCTCATGGATTTTTTAGATATTGTTGTTTAAACAATCGTTAATGGGAATATCAATCACTTAGTACTCATGGCTTGATGGGTTCTTCCCTTTTCACTAAAACTTAATTTAGGGAATAAGGACTTAGGGTTGTGGGTTTATTTGTTAAGAAAAAATGATTTAAGTAAAATTTTAGCTTTATTATCAAGTCTCTTTGTAATTTTTATCATTAGTGAATTAGCCAAGTAAATCAAGACAAAATTTGCATTCGCTTTCATTTGTAGGTTCATTGATTTCTGTTTGTATTCAAATTTTTTTATTTGTTGAATATGCACCCTTTTCTGACCCTAGTTCTCTCACCCCGTCACACCCACTTTACAAAATCCCAAATTTTCTCTCAGGCCTCAACATAGGTAATGTCCATCATAAAAAATCCATTCCCATATTCTCAAAAGACCATTGCAGCACAACAATAAGAAATGATGTTTGTGTTTTGGGACTAGATCTCTCTCTCTCTATCCCTCTCTCTCTCTCTCTCTCTCTCTCGCATGCATCCCCACTCTATATTTCTCTCAATCTTAGTCCCATTTCTCACTTTATACTTCCTATTCCTCACCGCTCGATGCCCTAGTCCTTCTTAGAAATTAAAGTTGGATGATTATTCTTTTCTCCAATCATTTGCATATAACAGTCTTTCCCTATCTCTACCTATCTATATTTTGTCTTTTTTCTAAATATTACAAGGTTTTAGTCCAATCCCATCATACAAAAGAGGTTTGGTGTGGGTTTTTATAGATTTATGACCGATGGAGTCAACAAGCAAGTCCGAGGGCACTATCAATTCTAGTCAATGTAAGTCAAACATAGTATGATCACAGTGGTAAACAATGGGCATCACGATCCTATATAAGGTACAAAATTTTAACATCAATAAATATGGTCAACCCAAGTCAAATAGTGAAGTTTGTCCAAATCTACCAATAGTATCCCCCTCATCCAAAGAAAACTTGTAATGTGGATTCAACGTAAAATGACAACATTCCATTCCAAGAGCATTCACCCACAAACATGAGGAAATGAACAAGATGAAGAAGGGGTTGAGGATGCTGGAGCACTCCATCGGGTGGAATTCTATTGAGAGGAATTCCATGGAATCTAACCCCACAAGCCTCTTTTATCCTATTATTTCTCCCTTTCAAGTTGGAAAAATTTAGTTATCAAGGTTTATAAACCCATGATGGATCTTTTCTCTGATGTTCTTTCTCAGTGCCTCTTGGACTAGAGGTTCTTCCTCACGTCATCGCCTCCAAGATTCAGAGTTTCATCTCCTCGTTTCCCACTTAGGGTAGTCAGACCTGCTTTTAGCTTCCATGTCATTTCCAGAGGACATTCTTCCTACATCAATGTCTTATCCCTCCAAGACATCCTATCAATTCCATGTAAGTTGGAGAACTTTATGAAGAGTGGCACTATTAAAACATCAAGAATCTTCGAGAGACATCACACGTGATTTAAGCCACATTTCTAGTGTTTCGGTGATTGATCAAATCATTAAAAAGAGTAAACTTGGTCCTAGATAGAGAAATCATTTGATAGCCACTATCAATCACTCATTTAGTGATCTACACGTTTGAATAATGGATCCTGTCTGCCCCCATTGAATTAAACACGTGAACAGGATAATTGAAAAGAACCATAGTTTCCCTAAAGTTGGTGAATTTTACTCTACTTTGAGAACTTTCCTAAATTCCTATTAAAATGTCTCCGAAAAGGGGTTATCTTGGGATATTACCGTTGAAGGAAGATCTCCTCCGACACTTTACACACGGATCATGCTCGTTGACAAAGAGAATTGGTTGATGGCACGATCCATCTGGAAAGGGTTCAAGATTCTGAAAATTTCAAGCCGCTCTACGTTGAAAACTCAAGCGTGGACAGAACAAAATATCCAGACGACCTTTGGAGTCACCGCTTATTTTAACCCTGATTCCGGCATATCATTATCATGAAAAAGGGTCGACGCAAGATGATTGGAGCCGTCGCCTGTTGGGCACGTGGGGCCTTACAGTGGCACGCAACCCACGTGACAGCTTATGTCATCCCCAATAGGCTCTCATTAAACCAAAATGGCCGATTAAGGGCAGAAATGCTCTTTTAGGGCATCGGAGTCACGATTTCATACTGCTCTTGCGGGTTTTCACTTCAGGGCAGCGGCAGGACCGCTCAGGAACTACCTGCTCTGAAGGTGGAGAGGCTTTCTATTGGCTTTTGGAAGTTCCTAGAAGAAGATGGCTGAGGGAGATAAGGGGCATTTTCTGCTCAGAAACTTTTTCTCCCAGGTTCTTCCTGTACCCACTGATTTCTCCAGAAATCTGCTGTTGGATCACCCTTTTCCAAGTGGTTTTTTATTAAAATATCTTGCAGCCCGTCCCTTTCTCTTTTTTTTTATTTTCGCCCATCTCATATCTCAACTTGGCCATCGATTTTCCTTGGGTTGCAGCGAGCTATCGTCACCCGGCAGTTGAATTTCACGACAGTTTTGTCCAGGGAAGGCCTCAACCGGCGATATGGACGTGATGGGTCGGTTGTCAAGGATGGCCACATTCGATGTCCCTCTGCCGAGATGTGAATGTGAAAAGCGATCGTCAACCCGACATGGACAGGGACAGGAAAACAGAGATCATCCACCTGACTGTGGCGATCGCGGACTGTGATTGCTCGGCTATAGTTGAATTTCTTGACAATTAACCGCACAGGACACATGACACGCAGAAGTCGTTCGTTGACAGATATGCGGGGAAAGTCCTGCGATTATTCCTGGTCTCACAAGCAAAAATAGAGAAGAAACAATCCAGAGCTAGCTCCGGCCAGTTGGCGTGGCGTGAGAGCCGACTTGATCGGCGAAGTTCTTGGCGTTCCCCGAGGGGTTGAGGTCGAAGCGAGCGAGCTGGAAGGGAGAGAGATCAACGCCGGAGGCTGCCCCGTCAATGGCAAGATCAGCGAGGATCCTCCCCACGAGCGGACCCATCTTGAAACCGTGCCCGGAGAAGCCGCCAGCCATGATCACATCCTGTCCGAACTCGCCGCCGAGGAAGTCGATGATGAAGTCCCCGTCAGGCGTCATGGAGTACATGCATGACTGGGTCATCACCGGCTTGTCTCCCTCGACCCTCCCTGGAAGAATTCGCCGCATCCAGGGCACCACCGTCTTTTGCAGCAGATCCTCCTCCGCGGCCCAGTTCCTTGCGTCGGGATCGCAGTTGTAGCCGCCGTGGAGCGCGATCTTCACCAGGCCAGGGAACTCCAGAGACGGCGTTCCGTAGATGTAGGGGTTCCCCGTAGCTCGCAAACGTCGGGAATCCGCTTCCCGGCGCAAAGTCCTGCTCGTGGCAGGGCTTGATCTTCCAGTAGCAGATTGTCGTGTGGAGGGCCCGCACCGGGAGGACCCGCCCGCTCACGGCTTCGATCAGCTTCCTCGTCCAGGCTCCGGCAGTGATCACGCACTTCTTTCCCACGAAATGCCGCCCGTCGTGGGTGGAAACCCTGATAGCGTCTCCATCTCGAGAGATGGCGACGATCTGGGCTCGGTCTTTGAGCAGTGCGCCGTGGCGGGCCGCGAGAGACTGGAACATGGATACGGCCTTGGAGGGCTTGATGACGCCGCCTTGGCTGAGGACGCCCATCCAGTCCTCCGGCAGGGAAAAGGCCCCGGAGAACATGCCGGCCACCTCATCCACATCCAGCACGCTAACGGGCGAGCCGGTAGCGCGACAGTTCTCGACGGCGAGGCGAAGGCTGCGGTTTTCTCTGGGGCCGACGTCCAGCTGGGGCGCCTGGGTTAGTACAGAGTACCCAGCTTCCTTCTCCGCCGCCGCCCACAGGGGAAACGACTGGAGCACCATGGCGGAGTAGTAGGGCTCCGGGTAAGTGACCCGGATTGTGCGGGACTCGCCGTGGGAGGACCCTCGGTGGTGAAGAAAGTCGAACTGCTCCAGCAGAAGCACCTTCTTGCCGCGCCGCGCCGCCTCGTAGGCGGTGCAACTGCCCATGATACCCGCCCCCACCACTATCATGTCCACTACCTCCTGCATCTTTGGTCTTTCCTCTTCTCTACTGGTGCAGTTCGGGCATTAGCCTCTCTCCGAATCGCTATTTGTAGGAATCTGCAGGGGATCGGGTGCGTTGTGCGCGTCTTGACTTTAGGTGATGACGTTCGGTGGGAACGAAAAGCTGTCTCATGTCGTTACTAGCGCCGTCATGGAGGCTAGATTCAATAGTTTAGGTCTCTGACGTCGCATTGAACATCTAGCGGAGGATATTTCGGGGGAATTGGGCAAAAGCCAAATTCTTCGGGTATTCCTGATGACGACGGATAATGGACGGACGCGCTGTCGGATAACCGCCACATTCATGCACCTAAGAACGTGAGCATATTTCTTTTTTTTTTCCCGTGTATTCTCGTGGAGGGAATATCGAGTATGATTCTTGTGGACCGATGGATTAGTTTACTGTATGTATTTATATGATTCCTTGGATTATTCACGTTATTCCTGTGATTCTTTTCACGTGATTATTCACCCGCATTCATCACGTTTCTCTCGCACCAAGTTTTTTAATACTGGAAACAGGATCAAACTACCGACGACCGAAATATGGCGTCCGTCCGATTACCGTCGTACTTCATTTCCTGATGTCCGTGTTTATTCGAAAATAATATGTAGAAACAAAAAAAAAATCATTATTTCTGCTCATTCGTTTCCTTCTCACATTGCTCTCAATTCAAGGGGCGGGAAGTCGGATTCCCCTTTCCCACTTTCATGTAGTCTTTTTCTCTTCTCTCTCCTTTGTTCATCACCACGCTCCACTTCTTGTCTCCCTCTTTCTTGTCTTCTGAGGTAGGCGTCATCGCTACAGACAGAGCCACACAGCGAGAAAAATATGTAGCGAGGTATACACACAACACACACACATAACGCGCTCTCGCGCGCGCGAGGGAGAGAGAGAGAGAGCCATAAACAGAGACCAGTGTGTGTGAGAGAGAGACAGCAGAGGATATGGGAGAAAGAAAGATGATGAGGAGGGAGATAGAGAATTCGAGTGAGTCAGAAACAAGGAGACCAATGCATGTGATATATAGAGAGAGAGACATAGAGAGACAACAGAGGATGTGGGAGAAGAGAGAGGGAGAGAAAGAATACTAGGGATACAGATTATGGATAGAGAGTGATTACATTGAAGAGTGGGAGACAGAGAGAGGTAGAGAGGGAGGTGAGGCTGAGGAAGAGAGATAGGAGTATGGATCTATTTTTCTATTTTATTTTATTTTATTTTTATATAAAAAATCATTTTAATGATTTTAATTTCTAAAAATTCCAAAGAAATCTAGAAAAATGTCAACTTCATCATAGAAATAAATTTATTCGATAAAACTCATGATAAAATGCACTTGTAAATATTTTCATGTCAATAAAGTCATTTTAATTGGGAAATAAATAGAAAATTTATTTTATAATAAAAGAATATTATATTCTTGATGAATCAATGTCATTAAGTGTTCATCAAATGTTATTAATTTATGGAAAATCAAGAATATACTTGTAAACATAAGAATTACCATTTTAATCATTTTAAATTATGATAACAGTCATTAATGATTATATTTTTTTGAAGAAGTGTATAAAATGTATGATATTAATCAATAAAATTGCATGTTATTGATAACATACAATTTTGACACACAATTATACGATTATTAATATAAATTAATACATAAAATATTCCATTCTTATGCATGTTATCATACTTTGAGTGCATATCTATCATTTCCTGCAAATTTAAGTTATAATATCAAAATACACTATTTTAGGGATAATTATGCATTTTTAAGAATATATTTTTAAAGTAGATTATTCCCATATAGATTTGAGATTATAATTGGGTTTTAATATTAAATAATAAGAGAAAATACTTTTAAATACTCATTTATTTTTCTAAGTTTTAATTTCTAAGAGAAATGAGAGTATTTTTGAAATAAAAATTTATTCTATTATTATTTAAATAATTTGACTATTTAAAATGATAGATAATTTAATTTCTGATCAAATGAATTTAGATTTATTTAGAGTTGTACTTTAAAATTTATGAATTTTCTAATTTTTAGGGATTTTTTTTGAATTTTTTTGAATTTTTTTTTAATTTAATTTGATTTATTTTGAATTAAATGAATAAAAAAATAATTTTATATCACGTGTTGACATGGCAGCTGACGTGGCACGAACAAAAACGATGGTGCCACGTGGTGACATATGAGACCGTCATGTGTCACACACGTGTATGTGTGCGCGCGTGTGAGTGCGGGCATGTGTGCGTGTGCGCACGTGTGTGCGTGTGTGTGAATAAGGAGAAAGACCCATGTTAAGGATTTTATCTAACTTCTTATTTGCGTATTACTTATATTGGGGCACATTGAACTGAATTTTTATCATGTGAGACTATCTATAAGTTTTTATGTGCATAGGTGACGTGGCAGCACGTGGAGTGTCTGATCGCGAGATTAAATGGCGATCGTCGATCGTCATTTAAGGCGGGGGGAGGGGGTGTATGTGGCACATTTCTACTCATCGGAAAATTCTTTTAAAAATAATTTAATCTCAGCCGTTCATTAAAAGAGTTATAATGGCTGAGATTGAAAACTGACGAAAACGCATCCGGAGAGTTAGATGGCGTTTTATGCGTTTCTTCTTCATGTGCGACGTGGTGAAATCTCAGCGGTCCATCTCCGATCTAACAACCATGACTTAACCGTAACAATTCGCATCTCTGTGTTTCATCAAAGCTGTTGATCGAAGATTAAACGCTCCATTCGACGGTTACACCCAAATTTTCTATAAATTGAGATGTTCTTTGACGATGTAAATCATTCTTGGATGTTTTTGAGTAATCGAACTGTCTAGACGCCACCATCCTTGAATCTCTTGCTTCTAATGGCTTCTAGACTCATTTCCGTGTTGACGGAGTGTTTGAAAGTGAGATTTTATCAAGAGAATAGGGAGAATTTGCCTCTTGAACACCGACGATCATCTTTGAAATCATGGAATGAAAAGCCTTTGATCTGGCAATCAATTGGATCATTTTGATCGCTATCTTGGGTTAGATTATGTGTTTTCCCCCTAATCTTTCATCCTGTATCATTAAATTGTAATTTAGAATCGGAGATTAGATTAATTTTAGATTTTATTTTGGATATCTTCAATTTCGAATTCGGAAATTTCTACCTAATTTGCTATTTGATTTCTCTACGAATCTTGATCCAAATCGAGTGATTTTAATTCCGTGGATTTGTCTTTGAGTTCTCTTGCCAAATTTATCTAAATCACTAATTTCTCACTTCAATTCATCGTTCGATTTGATCAAATTTCAAAGAATACCTCAAAAATACCTTAATTCTCCGTGGATTCGACCCTTATTCATCTCTATACTATTAAATTCATGATTAGTCTATTAAAAGTGGTGAGTTTGGTATTAATTTTGACACGAATTTGGGTGTATTCAACTACCACACAATTTTTTTTAAGTTATCACCTTCAAATGAGCCTTTTATCGGCCTCATTAATGTTTTTAATGATCGGTTTTAATATCCTTAAATTGGATGTACAATTAATTTTTTATGGGTCTTCTTGTTAGACTTATATGGGCCTTTCAATTTGCCTTTAATCGACTTTTTATTGCCTTTAATGGGCCCACTTGACTTATTAACAAAATATAGGAGTATATATACATATATATCAAGTGATATTGTAAATGCATTGGAGTAAAATAGTAATTTATTTTGCTATATCTCTAAGGAAAAAATGATATCTATAAGACTCTACATAAGTACTCATATATTACATAACAGTCTCTCTCTCTCTCTTTAAATATATATATATATATATATATATATATCTATACATGTTAGGTAATTATAGTTTTCTGCAATATATGTATATGCATTAAGTGTTAGGTCTAATTTCTATTAAGTGGACATAGTTATGTATTATTGTAGATTAGCTATCATTTAATCTCATTAAGTGATTCAATTATGTTTAATGTGAGGATTACTGACGAAACGTTTTATGCGGTCGTTAAAACACACAAACGTTGGTCAAACAAAATTTATAATTATGAACTCAAAACAACAAAGATATAAAATCAAGAATAGTGTAAAGATCGGGTCGATCCACAGAGAACACGGTTGACTTTGATCACAGAGTTGACTTGGTCAAACTTAGGTTTAATTAGGGTTTTAAGAAATTAATATATAAGATTATTAATGGCAACGATAGAATTATATCAGAGAAGATATCTTAAGACTTTAGAAACTGATTTTCAGAAGAAATGTCAAAAGTCAAGGTCAAAGCATTAACTTTGACCAACAGTTGACTTTATGAAAATCATAGAATAAAAATAGCTTAAAATATTACAAAAATTTGTATATTCAGAAACTAGAGAAAAAAATAAAAATTGTGATTTTTATAAATAAAAATTGATATATAAATCGTGATTTTTTGAGAAGAATTGGATTTATTATGAATTATTGAAAATCAAAGATTAGAAAAATCCCGAAATGAATACTTTGGAGTAAATATTCAAATTGACTAAACAAATAATATCCAAATCTTGCGATTCACATATGAATAGAAAGCTAACAACCATAGGATTCCAAAGAGACCAAAATTGTCAAATTTCACTTTGTATTTTAAGAGTAATTTATCCCGCAAGTCAACATCTATATTCTGATTAAAAATGAACAGTAGATGGTCAAACGTTAAATTGAGGGGTCAAATGATGATGAAGTTTTACGATTTTTATATCCACTGAAAGATGATGAAGCAAGGAATCCAATGAAACTAGAATAAAATTATTCAGACTTAAGATGAGAGAGAAATCCTTGTTTCAAAACCAGCAAAAATCCGAACCAAATTTGGGCAAAAATGAAGAACAAATCGAATTAAAAGATGAAATTCACTACCTACATCTAATCTAAATTAAAATTATCACAAGATGAATGATCGATTCACACTACTAATCCAATTGACGTGAAGATTTGGCTTCAATTCACGCGGATTGAAGAGTATTCGCTCAGTTTCTTCCTCGGCGTACGTTCGGCATTGAAGGGGAGAATTCGATCAAATCTCACAATGATTCACGAACAATCTTGCCTCGATCGGATCAGAATTGAGTCTAGGACATAGGGGGATCATGAAAAACTCAAGATATGCGTTCAAAATTGCTTAATTGCTTTGCGATTAATCAAGAGTTCAGATACAAAGGAAAGGAGAACACCATTTTATAGAAAAATCGCGCGATAATCGCGGACTATCCGACTCGGTGAAGGCGGATCAATGGCCACGATTGCACAATTATCGTGCGCCATGATCCCATGATCCCGTGTAAATCGCCTGCCCGATCTTTATTGGAGGATTCTAATGCATCCTCGTCGCGCGCAAACAGTGGGCACGATCCCACGTCATGGGGTCCACGATCTCCCTTAATCCCAGTCATCCGATCTTTGATCGGACCGTCGTGATGCACCCACATCTCCCCACGATGAGCTTCATGCGCGATTAAATCTCAACCGTCGGTTTCACTTACGCGATTGACGGTCGGGAATTGCTGATAACACATAAATCTATGACCTCTAACTCTAAATTTTCATGAACATTTGGCTTAAAAGGAATATATTTATGTGTTATTATAATTAAAATTGCTTAATTTTGCTTCATTATGATTTTAAGGTATTTCCTTGCCTTTATAATATTTGAATATCTCTCTTCTATTTTAAATTGGCAATGAAATGAACTTTTATAGCAAAATATATTTTTGTTTGGAATTTATAAGTGATTTAAATGAATTTTTATAGCATATTCCTAATTAATCAGCATTTTTATAATTTCTATGGCATAATTATGAGCATTGGGGGCATATTTACAATTTCCGGATCTGCAAGGTAAGTTAGATAGAAGCTTCCATATCGCGACACGTGTCGCAATCTGGAAGCAACGGTTTTAGCTAGTTTTTTCTATTATTTTATTATTATCACCGTTTAGTTGTTTGTCGTTTACTCACCTTGCAGATGACGTGGAACCATCACCGCAGATCGTTAGCCTAAAATTCGTTATCTTGTCGTTTTGCTCGCTTACAGCTGACGTCTTCGTTGACTCTAGGCATCGCGCGCCGTCTTCGTTGACTCTAGGCAGAATAAGAGAGCGACGTGGCGCTCTCTTATTCGTGCGAAGAAAGGAGTCTACGGCGAACTCATTCGCTGCATCGTAAGAGAATTTCGTCTCTTTTGTCGTTTTTGTCTCATTCTCATTTTTTGTCGTATTATTCTGTTTGCTTACAGGTGACGTGGAGAATCAGCATCGCGGCGCCGTCATTTTTGACGGTAATGAGGAATGAGAGAGCGACGTGGCGCTCAAAATCATCCAAGAATACATCAAAAAATCGAAGAACATCTCAATTTATAGTGTATTTGGGTGTAACCGTCCGATGGGGCATTTTATCAGCGATCAACGGCTTTGATTGATCGCATTAATGCGAATCGTTACCGTTAAGTCCCATCCGTTGGATCGCAGATGGAGCGCTCAGATGAAGCCACGTGATCGCGCGTTATAAAACGCTTTGAAACGCATCTGTTGGATTGCGATCGGACGCCTCAGATGCGTTTTCGAGCGTTTTAATCTCGACCGTTATACCTCTTGCGATCAATGGTCGATATTAAGTCGATCCGGTGAACCTTGATTTCGCCATGTGTTCCCATCGAGTAAGTGAAGATCAACAGTTGATAAGGATCACGTGCGATCGGATGCTCCTCACGATGCCACGTCACTCCTCATAGCGATCGATGATCGCAATCTAATGGGATGGCTCTGATCGCGCCACATCATCTTCACACTTAAATTAATCTGAAAAATGGATTTTAAATTAGAAAAATTGATTTTTAATTCCAAAAATTCCTTAAAAATTCAAAAAAATTCAGAAAAATTTAGAAAAATTCTATAAAAATCCCTAAAAATTAGAAAATTCATAACATTCAAAATACAACTCCAAATTAATCCAGATTTTTTTATTGGATCAGAAATTCAATTATCTATCACTTTAAAAAGTCAAAATATTTAAATAACAAGAGATTTAATTTCTATTTCAAAAATACGTTCATTTCTTTAAGATTTTAACTTTAGAAAATTAAATGAATGTTTATAAAAAATGATTTCTTTCATTATTTAACTTTAAAAACCACTTATAATCTCAATTAAAGATAGGTTTTAAATCATTTATCCTTAATTCATCATAATTAATCCTAAATTAAAGCATTTTGAGATTATAACTTAAAATTGCATGAAATGATAGAAATGCACTCAAAGTATGATAACATGCATGAGAATGTAATGTTTTATTCCTTAATTTATATTAATAATCATGTTTTTGCATGTTAAGATTGCATGTTATAAACTACCTTCTCTTCTTCCATCCCATCTCTACCACTTCTATCTATCCCTATCATCCATCATCATCCACATCATTTTAGAGCATAATTATCATAAGTGGTATCCATCTTTGTTTTATTATCCATTTTGGTTACATGTATTTTTGCTTTTAACCACGTTATTACTTTAGTTGTAGTTGTCTTTTTCTTCTTTTAGCCACCTCATCACGTTGCATTTCAAAGATAGAAAATCCTTTTTACAAATCTACTCGGATAGGAGGAATATGAGTTGAGGGGAGTTCTAATACACTAAGTAGCCTCTATTTTGAGTGAAGGATTGATGTACCTATTGAGGGGGTAAAGAATTACATCCGCTCATGAGAGTGTGAGGATTTTTTTCATCCCATAGAATCAAACCCTATATATGCTCACCTCAATCACAATTGAGTATTAGACTCAAGCATTAGCCGATGAGCACTACCCTAATATACACTAAAGAAGTCAACCTAGAGATTGAATCTAGATTACTATGGTCCACACTATAAGAAAGTGTAATCATACACTTACACACTTCACCTCTTTAGTTGTATAATCAAAGGATGAAAGGACTTTCTAGCGAGATTGTATAGTAAATTACTAAGGGGTTAGAAATTATTCAATTGTGGGGGGGGGGGGTGAGGAGGCATTTTATGCGGTCGTTGAAAACACACAAACATCGGTAAAAAAAAAAAATTTCCGAACTCACAATAACAAGAATATGAAATCAAGTATAGTGTACAGATAGGGTCGATCCACAGAGAACACGGTTGACTTTGATCAAAGAGTTGATTTGGTCAAACTTGGATTTAATTAAGGCTTTTAAGAAGTCAAAATGATATCTTATTGATGGTAATCATATAAATATAAGAAATAAGATATTTTAAGAATTTAAAAACTGATTTGATGAAGAAATGTCAAAAGTCAAGGTCAAAGCATTGACTTTGACCAACTGTTGACTTTCTATAAAATCAGAGAATAAAAAGAGTGTAAAATATTAAGAAAATTATATATTCAGAAACTAGAGAGAAAATGGAAATTTCTGATATATAATTCGTGATTTTTTATATTAAGAATTGGATTTATTATAATTTATTAAAAATCAAAGATCAGAAAAATCCCAAAATCAACACTTTGGTTTAAATCATCAAATTGACTAACCAAATGATATCCAAATCTTAAAAAAAATTTATATATAAATAAAAATCTAACAACCCGAGGATTTCAAAGAGACCAAAATTGTCAAATTTCACCTTATATTTTAAGAGTAATTGCTCCCGCAAGTCAACGCCAAAATTCCAATTGAAAATGAATAGTCGATGGTCAAACATCAAATTGGAATGCCAAATGATGATGAAATTTTACGATTTAGCTATCCACGGAAAGCTTATGAAACAAGGAATCTAATGCAACCAAAAATCAAATGATATGGGCTTAAGATCAAGGAGAAATCCTTGTTTCAAAATCAGCAAAAATCCGCACCCAATTTGGGAAAAAATGAAGAACAATTCAATTTCTAAAATGAAATTGACAATCTAAATCTAATCTAAATTATAATTATTGCAAGAGGAATGATCTAATCACACTACTAACTTACAGAACGAATTGATGCGGTCTTTAATTGCACATCGATTCGTGTCAACAATAAAGCCAAATTTACTAATTTAATCATTTAATCACGAATTGAGGGGTATAATGATAAATACGGGTCGAATCCTCGGAGAAATAAGGGATTTTTGAGAGATCCTTTGGAATTTGATCAAATCGGACAATGAATTGAGGTGAAAAATTAGGGAAAATGGTAGATTTAGAAACATAACTCAAAGACGAATCCACGAAATCAAAAATCACTCGATTTGGATCAAGCTTCACGGAGAAATCGATGAATGAATTAGGGAGAAATTTCCGAACGTGATTAATAGAAAACCCAAATTAAACTAAATTAACGATCCTAAATTACAAATTGATGATACATGATGAAAGATTAGAGGGAAAACACGTAATCTAACCCGAGATAGCGATCGAAATGATCCAATTAATTTCCGGATTCAAGGCTTTTCATTCTGCGATTTCAAAAACAATCGTTGGTGTTCAAGAGACGAATTCTCCTTAATCGATCGACAAAAATCTTACTTTTAATCATTTCGTGGACGCGGAAATGAGTCTAGAAGTGATTAAAAGAAAGAGATTCAAGGATGGAGGTGTTTAGATAGATCAATTGAGCGAAATCATCCAAGAATACATGAACATGTCGAAGAACATTTCAATTTATAGTTATTTTGGGCGTAACCGTCTGATGGGGCATTTCATCAGCGATCAACAGCTCTGATTGATTGCATTAATGCGAATTGTTACAATAAAGTCCAGTTTGTAGGATCGCAGATGAAGCGCTTAGATGAAGCCACGTCGCCGCGCATTTTAAAACGCTTTGAAATGCATCCGTTGGATCTCGATTGGACACAGCAGATGCATTTCTCCGCGATCTAATCTCAACCGTTATAACTCTTGGGATCAACGATCGAGATTAAGACGATCCGGTGAACCTTGATTTCGCCACGTGTTCCCATCGAGTAAGTGAAGATCAACGGTTGATAAGGATCACATGCGATCGGATGCTCCTCACGATGCCACGTCGCCTCCTCATTGCGATCGTTGATCGCGATCTGATTGGACGGCTATGATCGCGCCATGTCACCTGCGTGTTATAAAATATTCAAAAAATCAATTTTTAATTAGAAAAATTGATTTTTAATTCCCAAAATCCTTAGAAATTCATTAAAAATTTAGAAAAATTCAGAAACATTCTAGAAAAATCCCTAAAAATTAGAAAATTCATAACTTTCAAAATAAAACTCCAAATTAATCCAAATTTCTTTCATTAGATCAAAAATTTAATTATCTATCATTATAAAAATTCAAAATATTTAAATAACAAGAGAATGAATTATTATTTCAAAAATACACTCATTTCTTCATGAAAAACAAAACTTTAGAAAAATAAATAAGTGTATATAAACATTTTCTCTTATTATTTATCATTAAAAACTTAATTATAATCTCAAATTTAGATGGGAATAATCTATTCTAAAATATATGCATAATTATGCATAATTATCCTTAATTTAGTGAATTTTGAGATTATATCTTAAAATTGCATGAAATGATAGAAATACACTCAAAGTATGATAACATGCATACAAATGGAATGTTTTATGCCTCATTTTGTATTAATAATCATGTATTATCATGTTAAGATTTGATATTATCACACCCCCCAACGTAAATGATTTCTATTCTCTTAGCAATTTTACTAAAGAATCTCCCTAGGAAGTCCTTTCCACTTCTCAATCCTACTACTAGAGGTGAAATGTATAAAGTGTGATTACTCTTCCACATAGTGTGAACCATAGTGATATAGATTCCATTTCTAGGTTGACTTCTTTAGTGCATATTAGGGTAGTGCTCATCGGCCAATGCTCGAGTCTAATTATCAATTGTGATCGAGGTGAGCATATCTAGGGTTTAATGCTATGGGGATGAAAAGATCCTTACACTCTCATGAGTAGATGTAATTCATTACCCTCTACATAGATACATCACTCCTTCCCTCAAAATGGAGGCTACTTAATGCATTAGAATTCCCCTCATCTTACCTTCCTCATAAAATGGAGGCAATTGCAAAGGTATTCCTATCTTTGGGATGCAACGTGTGAGGTGGTTGAAAGAAAATTAAAAGACACTATATCTAAAGGAATGACGTGGTTAAAAGCAAATATGTATGTAAAAAAAATGGATTTTTTTAAAGCAAAAGTGGTACCACTTATGATAATTTAGCTTCCAAATGATGTGGATGATGATGGATGGTAAGGATAGATGGAAATGGTAGAGATGGTGGTGAGAGAAGAGAAGATATCCCCCTAACTTATTCTCCTTCTTTTCATTTCTTCTTATTTCTCCCTTTTTGTTTATTTTTCTCCTTATTCCTTCTTTATTTTATTTTTATTTTTTTTTGTAAATTTTTTTTCTTTTTCAAAGATACTTCAAAATTTCAAAAGAATTTACACGAAAGAAGGATATGGGGGCGTTGTTTCATGGAGTTTTGAAGAGAGTCTGCCAAAATGTGAAGTGTAATGTTTGAAGGGATACGTACATGTGAGAGGGATGTGGAGGAGATTTGATGGATGTGTGAGTCGCTTGGGAGTGAGATTATCAAAAGTGAGGCTGAAAATGGGTGTAACTAATTAACTGGAAAGGAGAATTGGAACTAAATTCCTAATAGAGCAAAGATAGGTGCCTCAAAAAAAATTATGGATCATTGCACTCTTTTAAGGGAAAGTTCGGAAGCGAGGAATTCCCACACTAAGTAGGTTCGGCTGATGTAAGGTAGGGGATAGGAATTTTTCTTGAACTTCACTCAAAATATCTTTATTTTAATTCCATAGCACTTCAACCTTCTGATTACTCATTTTTCCTCGGTGCCCGTTAGATACCCAACCCCAAAAAAGTCAACCACTATGAATAATCACATGGTTTATCTAGATCACTTGGTTTTATTACTCAAAATGTAATCATATGGGCTATTAGGCCCTCACTTCTACATCTCTAGTTTATAGGATCTCAAACTTTCAAGACTTCTAAGGTGGAGAAGAGTGGTAAAAATTTTGGAAAATAGGAGGTTTTAGAGTTTAGAATTTTAAAATTTTTGAAAAATTGTTCAATTTTTCTAAGTCCTCACCCCCAACTTAAACTCTTCATTGTCCTCAATGAAATTATTATGCTCATGAAGAAAGATAGCAAGAATAATGATCATGGCATGAAAAAGATGATAAAAATGTGGTGAGAAGAAAAGAGTTTAGAAAAACTCATTTGGGCTTTCTGGTGCTTGTTCACGGGATCTCTTATGCGTGCGCCTTTCATAATATAGTTCTTCGATGATATTTTTATTCTAAAAAAACTAAAAGAAATACACAAAAAGGATAACTTTGGGTTGCCTCCCAATAAGCGCTAAGTTTAACGTGTTCAGCCAGACTCATTTAAGCTCATATTCTCCAAAAATTGATGTGATTATTATGAATAAAAACTTGATGTATGATAAGAAAATTTCTCAAGGTCCAAACCATAATTATCCTTTTTATGAATAATGAATCATTATTCTCTATTGTTTGAAGGTGAAATTCAGAATTTAAGCATGAAATTCAAATCATATCATCAAATCAGATTCATGTAATCATAATTTATTGGAGGTAGTATATTATAGATATATTATATTATATATATAAATATAGAAACATAGATATATTTTCTAAAAAATGTTCTATCGATAGAGCGGTTGGAATTTAGATTATTCGAGCTTATCATGGCATAAGTCTACGAAGAGCATGGCTTCGATGCGGCCTAAGACAATGACAAACTCTAAATAACCCTTGTACGACAGGCTTTTTCGTATAGAATCGTGAATTTCAATAAAGATAAAAATCAACAATGATTAGAAAACCTGTCATGCGTGATTCCGTGAGAGCTCGGCCCTCTAAAAATAATACCCGTGAGCAATAGACCGTAATCCTTGGAAGAGAGAAAATTACTCAAGATGGCATCAAATTGAGGATCCTTTACGATAAATTTCACCTTCAGAAGGCAGAAAATGTTCTCTAAGTGACTGACATCTCATGGAAATAATTAATGTATATATATGATTATAATTATCAAATAATTACTACGATCATACCTGGGTGTCGGTATCCGTGAGTATTATGCTATCTTAATGATATTTTGAAAAATGATCGCTTGTAATCCTTAGAAAAAAGGTCAAAATCACTTGTTCTCGTTGAATTAAGGATCACAAAGATGGAATTCACTTCGGATCACTCCAATTATGATTGATGCGAGTTAAATTAAGGAAATAAAATGAAAAATCTGAAGTTGACCAAGTCAAAATTGTCGAATTTTCTCAAAAATACGCCTTAATTCCCCAGCAGCAGCGCCATTTGACGGAACGAATCTATGCAGTCATTAATTGCACACCAATTCATTTCAACAATAAAGCCAAACTTACCAATTTGATGAAAATATCTCGAATTAAGGAGTACAATGGCAAATATGGGTCGAATCAGAAGGGAATTAGGGAAATTTCTGATGGTCTCTTTGATTTTGATCAAATCGGATAATGAATTGATGATAAAAATAGGGGAAAATGGTATTTTATCAAGGAGAACTTCAAGACGATTCCATAGAATCAAAAATCATTGATTTTGACTTTGATTTTGCAGAGAAATTGAAGATCAAAGTTGGATGAAATTTCTGAAAATCAGAAGTACGAAAATAGCAAAATTGAAGATGAAATTAATCAAAATTACTATTCTAACGGAAATTAAACACTAATAGACGATAGATTAGGCAAAACCTCTTCCAGTAACCCACAATTGCGATTAGATTAACCCAATTAATTGATGGATTTCACGCTTTTCATCAAAATCCGAAAATCGCAATTGGTGGAGTTCAAGCGTCGATTTCTTCCTCGTCTTTCGCCCAAATCTTGATCTTAAGCACCGTGGATGCATAATTGAGTCTAGAAGCAATTGCAATCAAGAGATTCAAGAGATTTGGTGTCTAAAAAGTTAAATTTGATTGAATTGCTCTCGAATACTTTACAAATCGGAAGAACATCTCAATTTATAAGGGATTTGGGCATAACCGTCCGATTAAGCTAATCAACGACTCTGATGAAACGGTCTATCGCGAGCCTTTACCATTAAGTCCCGTCCGTTGGATCGCTGACGGACGCTCGAGATGAAGCCACATCGGCGTGCATTATAAAACGCCTTGAAACTATTATCATTGGATCGCGATCGGATGCATCAGATGCGTTTCTTCGCGATTTAATCTCGACCGTTAAAACTCTTGCGCTCAACAGTGTAGATTAGACGCGATCCGATGAACCCCGATTTAAGCCACGTGTGTCCATCTGATATAAGTGAAGATCAACGGCCGATGTCGCACGCGAGATCGGAAGCCCCACATGTTGTCACGTCGCCTCATCGCGATTGTTGATCGTGATCAATTGGACGGCTCTGATTGCACCACGTCACTTGCGCGCTTTAATTATTTTGAAAAATCGAATTTCAATTCCGGAAAATCCTTAGAAATTCATTGAAAATTCTAAAAAATTCCAAAAAAATCCCTAAAAATTGGAAAATTCATAACTTTCAAAATATAACTCCAAATTAATCGAAATTTCTTTCATTTGATTAGAAATTTAATTATCTATCATGCTAAAAATTCAAATTTAATAAATAACAAGAGTTTTAATTTCTATTTCAAAAATACATTCATTTCTTTAAGATTTTAACTTTAGAAAATTAAATGAATGTTAATAAAAATGATTTCTCTCATTATTTAACTATAAAAACCACTTATAATCTCAAATAAAGATGGGTTATAGAATTATTCATCTTTAGTTCATCATAATTAACCCTACATTAAAGTATTTTGATATTATAATGACTTTTTCATAGAATGATAGATAAATACTCATAAAGATGATAACATGCATACGAATGAAATCCTTTATGCCTTAATATGCATCATTAATCATGTATTATCATGTCTAATTAGCATGTTTTCACTAACCCGATTGACACAAAGATTAGGCTTCGAATCGCATTGATTGAAGTGTATTTGCCCAATTTCTTCTTCGACGTACTTTCGGCGTTCAAGGGGAGATTTCGATCAAATCTTGCAATGATTTGTGATCAATCCCGCCTCAATCTGATTGCAATTGAGTCTAGAACGCAGGGGGATCACGAAGAACTCAAGATTTAACTCCAAAATCACTTAATCTCTTCACGATTCAATCAAGAGTTACTTTACAAAGGAAGAACATAGTTATTTATAGAGAAAATCGCAGACCGTTCGATCTGATGAAGAGCGGTTGGATGGCCACGATCGCACATTTTAAGTGGGCCACAATCCCAGGATTTCCTCATTTTTTTGTCCGTCCGATCTTGATTTGAGAAACCACATAAAGCCACGTGTCACGCTGAGATTTGCTAATCACGCGATTAAATCGCAACTGTAGGATTCTACTTATGTCGCGAGTTACACACGTGTTCTGATGATGATCGGGTAGATTGGAATCCACCCAATTAACGCTCCTCACTTGACGCGATCGATCCGATGCCCCACGCTTCACCACGTGTCCTGCAAAACTTAGAAACAAGTTAGTCCCACACGGAAATAAATAAAGGGAAATAATATGTATATAAGGTGGAGCTTGTCTTAAGGGATGTGTCGCCTGATAACATGCAATCTTAACATGATAAAACATGATTATTAATGCAAATTAAGGCATAAAAAATTACATTTATGTGCATGTTATCATACTTTGAGTGCATCTCTATCATTCTATGCAATTTTATGTTATAATCTCAAAATGCGTTAATTTAGGGTTAATTATGATGAATTAAAGATTAAAGATTTTATAACCCATCTTTACTTGAGATTATAAATAGTTTTTAAAGTTAAATAATAGGAGAAATCATTTTTATAAACATTCATTTAATTTTCTAAAGTTAAAATCTTAAAGAAATGAATGTATTTTTGAAATAAGAATTAAATCTCTTGTTATTTAAATAATTTGACTTTTTAGAATGATAGATAATTAAATTTCAGATCAAATGAAAGAAATTTGGATTAATTTGGAGTTGTATTTTAAACGATATGATTTTTACAATTTTTATGGATTTTTCTAGATTTTTCCGGATTTTTATGAATTTTATTTTCGATTTAAAATGTTTAAAATAATTAAAAAAATAACAAAAAGCTTTTTATTTCGCGCGGGCCACGTGGATGCGACGTGGCATGCAAGGCCACGTGGCAGCGCCACGCGGACCCGTGCAACGCCTACGTGGCGCATTATACGTATAGTATATATTTTATTATTATATATATAAAATGGGTCTTCAGCCTTCCCTATATGGGAAGGGTTATTAACCCTTTAGATCGTCGGGTCTTATAAACCCGACGATTTTCTTTTTTATTTTCCGTGTGGGACTAATCCACACGTCTTACCTATTATGCAGGTGACGTGGCTTAACGAGGAGCGTCGGATCTCCTGAACGATCGATCAACACGCGTCGATCAAATGGACGCGCGGTCCACCTATTAAGATCAACCCACGTGCGTTTTAAAAAGGTTATAACGGCTACGATTGAAGCAACGTGGTAGCATCACACGCGCCGATCGGGTGGACGCGCGGACCACCGGAGATCATCAACGCACGTGCCTTAATTAAGGCGTTATAACGGACGAGATTTAATCTCCCAGGAAGCATCTCGGCCGTTCGATCTCGATCCAAGGGGCAATATTGTATGCGTTTTATAACGGTCACCTACGCGAGATCATCTAGACCGTTGATCCAGATCCGACGGCCGCGATATTTTTTGAAACGGTCCATCGTGGACATTTCATCGTAACCGTCGATCGAAATGATCGGACGGTTACGCCCAAATTTCCTTTAAATAGACTTGTTCTTCGTCGTTGTATGTATTCGAGTTGGATTTCAATAAAATTGAACTGTCTAGACACCATTCCACTCGTTTCTCTTGATTCCATCCTCTTCCTCTCTCAATTCACATCCACGGAGGGGTTGAAATCAAGATATGGTGGAGAATTGAAGGAGAAATCGCAGCTTGAATCCACCGATCACGTTCTTCGTGTTCTTCGTGATTAAGATGCTTAATCACCGCGATTTGATCGCAATCGGGGGTTAGTGGGAGCGGTTTTTGCTTCCTAATCTGCCATTTATGTTTAATTGCTTTTTAGATTAGGATTTAGGATTTAATTTCATCGAATTTAAGCTTAAATCACGATTTTTATGTTCCGAAATTTCTCTCCACTTCAATTTTCGATTTCTCCGCGAAATCAAGTCCAAATTCGATGATTCTTGATTCCGTGGATTCGTTTTGAAGTTATCTTTCTAAATCCACCATTTTCCCTAATTTCTCACCTCAATTCATTGTCCAATTTGACCAAATTCCAAAAGATATCTCGAAGATTCCTTAATTCCCTGTGGATTCGACCCTTATTTACCATTATACCCTTCAATTCACTCTTAATTCCCCAAATTAGTAAGTTCGGATTAATTTTTGACATGATACCGCATGAAATCGACGACCTCGCGGTCTTGTCTCGTCATCGCCCGTGTGGGCCTTGTACGCCTCAAATTACTTACCTGGGCCCACTACACTGTGGGCCCATCACTTCCTAGCCCAAAGCCCTCCTCGCGCTACGTAGGCGCCACATGGCCTCGCGTGGCTCTGCCACATGTCTAATGTGTCCCACGTCAGCTCGGCGAAGAATAGCAAAACATTTTTTGTAATTTTTTAACTAAAATTAACCCGAGAAAATACAAAGAAAAATCGAAATAAATTCCATAAAATTCCATAAAATTCAGAAATTAATATTTTTCTTTATATAACTCCTTTTTTACTCAAATTTTCTCCATTGGATCACAAATTTCTTCATCTTTAATGTTATGCCACTTAAAAATATAAATTCCAACAAGACAATAGGGTGAATTCAAAATAATATTAAATAATCTCTTAAGAATTCTATTTTATATCATCCCATCATTCTCTTCTTGAAATTAATCCTTTTAATCATCTACTAAAATCAAAATAACTCAAGGAAAGTGGTTAATTTCCAATTATTTAACCTTGAAAAATACCAAACATCAATAAAATATATAATTAACCCTAAATAATGCATAAATATGGACTTTAGTAAAATGGCATACCAATGGAGAAAATTCATAAAACTATGATAACATGCATCATAATTACATAAAATAAGCATGAATATTGGTTGAATAAGATAAGAATTAAAGTTATATATGCATGTTGGGTGTGATAACGTGCAATTTATACAGGTAATTATATGACTATTAATACATGATAACATTTGACGAAACAAATTCACGCAATCATTGAAAACACATGAATTTGTGTAAAAGTAAATACCAAACTCACCAATTTTAAGATTAAATCACAAATTGATTTTTATATTGATGAATACACGTCGAATCCATGGAGACTTAGGGTATTTTTGAAGTGTTCTTAAAATTCGATCAATACGGGTGATGAAATGAGTTGATAAATTAAGGATATTAGTATTTTTGTAAAGAAGACTCCAAGACAAATTCACAAAATCAAGAATTGCTCATGGAGAATCAAGGTAGAAAAATATATCACAAAGAGAGAGAATTTGATGAAAATTTTAAAAATTAATCTAATCTATGCTTTGAAATTAAAATCTAATAATAAATGAAAAAAGATTATATTGAAAACACATAATCTTATATGAAATTGGGCTTGAAATGATCAAATTGATCGCCGCATCAAAGACTATTTATTCGATATTTTTGAAAATAGATATTTAGAGTTCAAGCGGTGAATTCTCCTTATTATTTCTACAAAATCTTGATTTCAAACACCCCCTGGATGTAGAAATCAGTCTAGAGGAGGAAGAAATTATGAGGATCAAGGATTGAGCTGCCCAAAAGTTGATTAATCAAAATAATCTAAGAATACATTTTCCCTCGAAGAGAGAGAATTCATAATGTTTTGAAAACGGGCGTGACCGTCGAATCTTCTCCTTAATAAGATCAACGGCCGTGATGGAATCCGAAGAGGAAAATCATTATGGTTAAGTCACAGCCATTTGATCTTCATCAGAGCTTTAGGATTGCACCACGTGATCGTGTGAAGAGAGACCGTCACGAAATCTTGTTCATCCAATAGTGAATCGATATTTCATATCTCAAATGACTTCTCAGATGCCATTATAACTCCTAAGATGAACAACTAAGATTTATTCGTTTAATAAAATGAATCCTCATCCACTCATATGTTGTCACATACCCCCGCACTTAAGTGAAAAGTGAAGGGCTTAGATTAAATGTCATTTATTCACATTGATTGAAAGTGCATGAGTGCACCACGTCACATGAGATAAAATATAAAAACATTTTGTCCCACATTAGAAGAATCCTAGAAGTTTTCACATATAAATAGAAATGTGCATATAGTGGTTACCTTATGCATTTAAAGGGCGCTTAACCACTTATGACACACTAATCATGCGCCACACGTGCACCATCTGGCACACGTGTACATTGCCATGTGACAACACACAAGCGTCCATGTCACATCATCTGGCACATCAGCGTGCACATTAAAATTCATTTTGTAAATATATTAAATCAAAATAAATTCAAAAAAATTCCAAATTTTTTTTAATAAAATCCTTAAAAATTAGAAAATTCATAACTTTCAAAATAAACTAATTTTTAGTCCAAATTTCTTTTGTTTGATCAGAAATTAAATTATTTATCATTTTAAAAGGTTTAATGATTAATAAGAGAATAAATTTGTATCTCAAAAATACATTCATTTCTTTGGAAACTAGAACTAGAAAATAATTAAGTGAATATAAAAATATTTTCTCTAATTATTTCCAATTAAAACTTACTTATAATCTCAAATAAAGATGGGAATAATCTACTCTAAAATATATTATTTAATTATGCATGATTATCCCTAAAATAATGCATTTTGAGATTATAACTTTAAATTACATAGAATAATAGATATGTACTCAAAATACGATAACATGCATAACAGTAGAAAGTTTTTTACCTTAATTTGTATTGATTATCATGTAATTGTCGGCATAAATTGTATGTTATCACACCCCTCAACTTGAATAATCGTAAGTCCTTTAGAACTTTACAATAAAATCTCCCTACAAAGTTCTTTTCTACTTTTCAATCCTACTACTAAAGAGGTGAAGTACATAAATGTATGATTACCCTTCCTCATGGTGTAGACGATAGTGATGTAGATTCCATCTCGAGGTTGACTTCTTTGGTGCATATTAGGGTAGAGTTCATCGGCTAATGCTCGAGTCTAATTCTCAATTGTGATCGAGGTGAGCATATCTAGGGTTTGATACTATGGGGATGAAAAGATCATCACACTCTCATGAGTGGATATAATTCCTTACCCTCTCAAATAGGTACATCAATCCTTCACTCAAAATGGAGGCTACTTAGTGCGTTAGAACTCCCAATAGGTACTTAGTGCATTTTCCAACATCACTTCCATCTCAAGTACACATGCATGTCTTTATTCTAAGTCATCTTTAATTATCAACTCAAGGGCATCCAATTATATGACCTTCCACTCTTTCTTCCCTTAATCTACCTTTGCTTATCTTGTAGTTTCTCTTATTGAGGGTTGTTTATGCCCTATTAAAGGTCACACATCGACTACCCCTACTCCTTCTCTTCCTTACATGATGTATTTTATGTCCTTGGATTTCCCACTATCATGTAATCAATCACTAACATCACTAGTACCCTTAACGTTGTGACAATTTTCCCCCTTCCGTTGCAAATTTCAAAATCTACATGTTGGGTAGAGGATTGATTTGGTCTTGAAAATGGTCGCTGGCTCTACGAGCTATTATTGGACACCCATCTACTAAGTTTCTCACTTTCTTTGCCAGTTCCAATAATTTTTCCCTTTAGTGGGATTACACTTTTTTCATCCTTATCTTTCTAAAATTTACAAAGCTTACCCTTAGTTATCTATTTACCTGTTCATGCGTGAGTCATTTTAGTTGGGAAAACATCATCACTTCACACTCTCTACAACTCTATTTATCATCTTTTCTACTTTGTCTCATCCATTGTGATTTTTGGGAACTCTCCCATATAGCCGCTTCTGCTAGCCATCTTTATTGAAAATTACTTTACAGCTAGATGAGATATATCTCCTCAAAGAATGTACTCAAGTCCTTATGTTTTTCAGCAAATTCATCAACTATATCATAACCCAACACTACACTTTAACTACCGCCAAAAGCTTCTACATTGAAAATGAACTTGAATTTGTCTAAGAGGCTTTATGTGCCTTTTGTGCCCCTCCGGCACTATCCATTAGATCATATGCCTTGTGAAGAGATGATTTTGTGTGGTCTTAGAATACACACAAACTCGTGTCAAAACAAGTTCCAAACTCACCAATTTCAAGATTAAATAACTAATATTCTTGAATGTAGTCAGAATTATGAGTGAGATGATCTCTAATGAAATTTCTGCTACGATGGATGAAAAGGTTAATGCCTAATCAAAGAAGAACTAAGAAAAATTTGCTAATCGATAAATTAATAGAGAGAGTAAATTAAAGCCCAATCTGACAGATTAGATAGATAAGGATAGGCATGATGACTGTTTAAAGAAGAAAGATCACAACATAAGATAGACCAAGTAAATTGATTGATAAATAAAGAAGAATAATATAGAAAGGAATCTGACGAGAGATAGATTCAGATTAGATGACAAAAAATTCACAACGAGAATTGAGAGATAAGTTTAGATGGATAGAGATGTTATCAAGAGCAGAAATCAGAAAAATGTATAGGTAAAGGATATGATCAGATTCTAAATCAAAGAATGAGAAATAGATTGATCAACAAATACACGGAATAGACTGATATAAAAATAGAGAAAGAGGTGGGAGACTGATAGATTGCGAAGATTAGGAACAATAAAAAATAAAGATTTAGATATAGAGATTAAAACACAGAGAAATGTGATGCTAGAAGATGTTATTATAGTTATATCTCCTTCTGGAAAACCATGAGAATGAGATGAGGATAAATCTCAAAAAAAAATTACGTTAATAGAGACTGAAAAATAAAACAAATAACTAAAGTAAAAAAAACAGACAGCAAGAAGGAGAGATCGATGTCAGAGATCATAAAAGAACGTAGAGAACCTAAGCAATGGAGAGAATCGGTGATTGAAGAAAGAGGCATGACTGAAACGATTCGTAAAACACCGTGAACTTGACTGTGAGAAGTGTAGGAAACTTTGGAGAGCTTGGACACTGATTTAGAGCTTCTTCCACACTTCGTCGGATCTTGAGAGATCCAAAGACCTTTGAGGACCTTGACGATCTTGACAGTTGTGAGATCTGAACAATACTCTATATTACATTCAGAAAAAGAAGAACCAGAAAACTCGTGATGTCTTCTTTTATGCCCTAACCCCCATGGGACTTGAATTAAAGGAAAAATTCTTAAAAGATCTTTCTCTCTCTTAGGACATTTCTAGTATAGTTAATTCTAATATGTAGCATTTACATTAATTTATAACTGTATATGAACGTCCTAGTTCTTAACTAGTCTAAAAATAATCCTAGATGACATAAAATTAGATTAGTTTATAACTAATAACCAAGAAAAAAATTCTTATAATGATAATATAGGAAATTAATTTCAACTGCAATCAGTTTTGCAAAATATAAGAAAGTGCATGAATCCTCAAGCACATTAATAGGGTTAGTCCAAAATAACATAAAATAAAATAACATACTATTTGGATTTATATGAGGTAAGAGAGTTAGCCATAATTTTATAAAATTAAATAACCTAAAATAATCATGCTGAAACTTCAATTCAAATAGGAGTACCTACATCAAAATCCCTAACACTAACATACTTGACATATGGGCAGACACCCTCGAGTCAATGATCCAAGAGTCAAACAAATAGGTGAGTAAGTCAATACCTAAGCTGGAGATGGCTGCATGATGTGATGAGTGAGCTTGAGGAGCTATACGTGTCTCCTAAACCTTCATAAGACGATCATAGTCCTCTTGAGATATGGTCATCATACTTGAGGATGAAGAGGAAGCATCAAAAGAGGCAGAATTGGCAACCTAATCAGGTTTGCCAAACTTCTACCAACAAAGATCAGAACGATAATTAGTTTGTCAGCAATGCTCACATGAAGGGAATGGTTGACAGTCACACCCTCGACCGTGCCCTCAACCGCTCCCTTGACTGCACCCTCGGCCACCATCTGTGCAATGCCCTTTCCCTTGGAATTGGAGGACATCAATTCTCTAGAGTCAAATGATTGAAAAGGAGGGGGGATGGGGGTAGGTACAAGTGAGGGTAAAAGAGGAGTCCTAGCCGACACTCAAAGAACAAAAGATTACGTCTTGATGAGAGTTGGAAGGCGAGCCACACTCAATATAGATCCTCATATCTAAGAAGAGATTGAGGTGTCAAGGCCTCCAAGAAAGATAGTAACAACAAGCTCCTTTCGATAACGATGTTGAGTCATAAGATCAATCTTATATGGCTGATATAGCTCTAACTGAATGAGAAGTCCATGAATGGTGGTACAACTGAGTGAGAAGTCTTGAAGGTAATGTCATGACTGCTTCGCCTTGAACAAATGCTCATGTTATCATACTTTGAGTTCATATCTATCATTTTAGGCAATTTTAAGTTATAATATCAAAATGTACTATTTTAGGGATAATTATGCATTTTTAAAAATATATTTTAGAGTAGATTAGTCCTATCTATATTTGATATTATAATTGGGTTTTAATGTTAAATAATGAAAGAAAATACTTTTTATATCCTCATTTATTTTTCTAAGTTTTAATTTTTAAGAGAAATTACTACATTTTTAACTAAAAATTTATTCTCTTGTTATTTAAATAATTTGACTTTTATGATCCAACAAAACAAATTTGGATTAATTTAGAGTTTTATTTTGACGGTCATGAATTTTCTAATTTTTAAGAATTTTTATAGAATTTTTATGAAATTAATTCGATTTATTTTCAATTAAATGAATAAAAAATAATTTTATTTTGCGTGCTAACGTGGCATCTGACGTGGCGTGGACGAAAAAGCGTATCGCCTCGTGGTGGCGCATGGACAAGCAACGGGACATCGCATGTGTGTTCGAGCGTGTGTATGAGCGTGTGTGTGTACACATGTGCGCCCGTGTGTATGTGCCCATGTGCGCACGTGTGACGAGAGATTAGGCGCTTCCTTTTTAGGATAACAGTATCTCTCTATCATCTGCATACCTTATATACCCGTCAAATTTCTGATATTTTGTCATGCAGGACTATGTTTTCATTTTAATATGCATAGGTGATGTGGCGTCGCATGGAGCGTCTGATTCAAGCGTTAAGTTAAAATCGCCAATCGTCACTTAAGTCGAGGGGTACGCAGCGCAATCGGATTTGATGACGATTCGTATTTTAAACGTTTAATCTCAACCATTCATCATAACAGTTATAACGGTTGAGATTAAAATGGACGAAACAAATCTGGACCATTAGATCAAGATCAGACGGCGAGCATTTCACGCATTTCATCTTCACGAGCGACGTGGCGATATCTCGGCGTTCCATCTTCGATTGAACGGACGTGACTTAACTGTAACGGTTTGAAGCTTGGCATTCCATCTCAGCCACTAATCAAAGATGAAATGCCGAATCTGACGGTTACACCAAATTTGCCTATTTATACAAATGTTCATCGACGAAAAATGTATTCTTGGGATGTTTTGAGTGATCGAACTGTCTAGACACCACAACCCTTGAATCTCTCACTTTCTTCTTCTTCTAGACACATTTCGGCATCCACAGAGGGGTTGAAAGTGAGATTTCATCAAAAGAATAGAGAGACTTTGCCTCTTGAATGCTGACGATTGTCTTCGAAATCGCGGAATGAAAAGCCTTTGATCCGGCGATCAATTGGATCATTTCGATCTCTATCTTGCGTTAGATTATGTGTTTTCCTCCTAATCTTTTGTCATATATTATTATATTCTAATTTAGAATCCTAGATTAGATTAGTTTTAGATTTTATTTCGCATTTCTTCAAATTCACATTCTGAAATTTTTACCTAATTTGCTCTTTGATTTCTCCTTGAATCTTGATCCAAATCGAGTGATTTTTCATTATGTGGATCCGTCTTGGAGTTCTCTTTCTAAATATATCAAAATCCCTAATTTCTCACCTCATTTGATTGTCCGATTTGATGAAATTTAGAATAATACCTAAAAAATACCTTAATTCTCTGTGGATTCGACCCTTATTCACCAATATGCTATTCAATTCGTGATTATTTCATTAAATTTGTGAGTTTCGAATAACTTTGACGCTTATCTACGTGTATTCAACGAGCTCATGGATTAGCTTCGTCAGACTGCACAAAGAGTTCCAGCAGAGTAGTGGAGAGACGATGTGCAGGCAACAATGGCAAGACTTGGCCCTGCCATGAGGAACCATAGGTTAGGGCTCTAATATTATGTGTAAAATGAATATGAGAAAATGATATGTATTAATGAAAGAAGAGAGGAAAAGAGAGACATATAAGTGAGAGTAGAGAGAGTAGCAAATCTGAAATTATTAAAGTGCGATTATGGCCCATAAACACTCACAATAAATAATCAAATAAAAATACTCAACTTACTATAATAAAAATAAAATTAGTATAATGACAAGTCAATGTTGAAGTTTCAGAGAATTAAGTTCAAAATATGATGATCATTGACACGCTAAAAAATTCCAATAATTCAAAATAGTATAAGATGGTAGAGGTAAATTGGATCAAGAAATAAGTGGAAATGAGCTTTTCAACAAGGCCAAGATCTTGCAAATCGAGCATGTATTGAAGGAGATATTCTAGAGAGAAAGTTAAATAGAGACATTGATGTGAGAGGAGAGAAAAGTGCAATAATACCTAATTATATGCCAAAAACACATAAATTAAATTTTACTGAGTGTTGATTCAATGGTTTAACCTTCTACAAACTTAGATAGAGCAAGGGGTTTACCCAATAAGTAATGAACTGAGGCTATTCTTGTATATTCTTCCAAACGAAGGTCTAAGGTTCCAAACAGAGCGTACACCACAGAAAAGAAGCAATATACACACTTTCAGGAAAAAATAAGTGCAAAATATGAAGAACACATCACATGTCTTGCAATTTTTTGTTTCGTGCTGGTAGAAGAAAATTTCTTGCACCAAAATGGAGACAAACCTAAAGAAAGACTAAAAAGAAAAATTAAGTGGATCATGAGAAATCATAGTTGTCCAATTAGCTCCATAAGGGGTGTGACAACCAAGATATCACAATGTCTCTTCCTTATGAGGGAGAGAAGTGAGGGATAGAAAATTGGGAGCCATTTGGGCCATTGAACTGGCTCATCTTGATCAGAAAGAACTTCAGCCACCAGATTTAGGCACATCAAGATCAGAAGCTACTGAATTGTGCAACATGAAAGTGTGAGATGTAGGAAAGACACTAAAAGAAATCTTGGAAGAATCTAGGCCTTCCCATCTCTCTGTCCCCTATGCGTGCACTCTAGATTGTGCCAAATAAAATTGCACTATTTGGTAGAGAAAATTCAAAAGCATCACCTCTGTGTTCTTGACACATGTCTCACTATCATTTGCCACACATAAAGCAAATGGGACAGCTGTTATCAATTTCACAAAAGGTAAGTCTGACCCCTTTATACCTCGCGCATGTTGACTATATTTAGAGCAAGTGGATGGCTTGCTAGCATGCCATAAAGTGGTACACTTTGACATCAATGCTCAAGTCTTTTTTTATATAAAGTAGGGTTTGTATGTCTTGGTGACAGTATCGGATGCCAATATTAGGGTGGATGTTGGTAGCTAATATGCTTATTTGGAATACAAATATTGAAATAAATCCAATATTGAATATCCATTATGGCTATTGGATATCCAATAAATATCCTTCATCTGATGTAGACTTGGTACTCTTATTAGGGTATGTCCACAAGTATCAGAATCGGATTTTGAAAATCCAAATGATATATGAACAATATTCGTATGATATGAGGCAATATTTTACATCATAAATCGTCTCATATTTATTATCCACATCATCCATGCATGTACATCTGTTCCATCATCCATCATCGATATGATATTTGGCATCCAATCATGTCATTCAGCACCTAGATGCCTGATTTTGGAACAGCTCAATGTTGGATTATGTCTAGATGTTAGACAAACAAAACCTATTATAATTTTTTTTAAATAAGAAACTATTTAGAAAATTTTTAGAAAACTGCTAATATTTTTTCTAAAATCCAAAAAATAATATCTTATAATCTAGACATCATTTTAACATGAACTTTTTGCCAATTTGGTCTGTATCAAATCCTCATTCCTTTCACGTAATTATAATTCAGAAAATAATAGAATAATAATACTTACACACTTAGTTCAACTTACAAAGTTAAATCAAATCCTTCATAGTCTGTATATCTTTGTTTAGTTTATTTCTCACTCAAGGCCTACAAAGGTGACTACATATGAAAACATGCTAAATTTACATTCATCTAACTTTGAAAAGAGCCTAACACAATTTATGCACCAAATAAACTCTAAATAAATGTAAAATGAGCATATACATGAAATTATGTGATGAATGTGAACATTTTATAACAACATATGGCATGCATAGATTAGCAAGAATTATGTCTAAATATCAATTAGCAAGAACTACGTACCAATGACATGTTATCAATGCCCGCATGTAGGATAAACTTGAATGTAGGAGCACCAAGTGAGCACGATGAGCATCACATCTTTTGGTAGGGACGGGGAGGGCTTGATCCTCACATCTTCTTTGATAACTCTCTCTCATATCATGCGCCTTATCTTTATCGTCGAGATCTTGATCCATGCATTAACATCCATCGATACATCGTCTTTGCCATAGAGCACTCATCACATTAGTCTATGATGTCAAGGATAGTTGCTTTTCTTTTGCATTGTTCTAGTTTGTGTTCTAAGTTGAGCATGTGATATCCCGGATTGGGGTTCTAAGGAGAAAAAGGCGCCTTTTCAAATAAAGCCGCCTTATGCATGAGGAATGACTTTGATCACTTCTCATAGGGCCCACTCTGCGGTCCACGCATGTCTCGTTCCCCTCAAGTCTCTGTCGATCCGATCTTTTTTGCCTTGTTCCATTCCTGATGTGGGCCGCACAACCAGTTTGTCTTTACGAGGACGACGATCCGAGGCATCTGGCACCAGCATCCCATATTTTGCCACGTTTCACGTCGCTCCTTCTTGCTCCACTGTCCTGAAGAAGACAGTTTGCAGAGAAAGAGTGCTTCCCAAGTTTCAATATCCAATCCTAATTCCTCCCTTCTCCGTCGGTAAACCAGTGGCGACGCCACTCTTCTCACTCCAGCTGGCGGACTACTCCCTCAAAAGAAATCTGGGGGCCTCTCTCTCTCTCTCTCTCTGTGTCTAACGCCGCGACAATCACCGTGCCGTGAACAGCTTTCTCTCCCCACCTGACTATAAATACCAGACAAAAATTTCCCTCGCTCGCCGTCTGGAGTCCACAGAGAGAGACAAAGAGAGGGTGCGCCGCATCGCAAGAGGAAAGACCAAAGATGTCAGAGATGGCGGACTTGATAGTAGTTGGCGCGGGTATTATGGGCAGCTGCTGCGCCTACGAGGCGGCGCGGCGCGGCCAGAAGGTCCTCCTGCTGGAGCAATTCGACTTTCTGCACTACCGAGGGTCCTCCCACGGCGAGTCCCGCACGATCCGGGTGACTTATCCGGAGCCCTACTACTCCGCAATGGTGCTCCAGTCCTTTTCCTTGTGGGCAGCGGCGGAGAAGGAAGCTGGATACTCTGTACTCACCCACACACCCCACCTGGACGTCGGCCCAAAAGAAAACCAGAGTCTCAACCTCGGCGTCGAGAACTGCCGCGCCGCCGGCTCGCCGGTTAGCGTGCTCAGCGCGGGCGAGGTGGCGGGCATGTTCTCCGGCGCCTTCTCCCTGCCCGAGGGCTGGATGGGCGTCCTCAGCCAGGGCGGCATCATCAAGCCCTCCAAGGCCGTCTCCCTGTTCCAGTCTCTCGCGGCCCGCCGCGGAGCCCTGCTCAAAGACAGGGCCCAGATCGTTGCCATCGCCAGAGACGGAGACGCCATCAGGGTTTCCACCCGCGACGGGCGCCATTTCCTGGGTAAGAAGTGCGCGGTCACGGCCGGAGCCTGGACGAGGAAGCTGATCGAGGCCGTGAGCGGGCGGGTGCTCCCGGTCCAGCCCCTCCACACGACCATCTGCTACTGGAAGATCAAGCCCGGTCACGAGCAGGACTTTACTCCGGAGAGTGGATTCCCGACGTTCTCGATCCATGCAGACCCCAACATGTACGGAACGCCGTCGATGGAGTTTCCCGGCTTGGTGAAAATCGCGGTCCACGGGGGTTACAACTGCGACCCCGACGACAGGAACTGGACCATGGAGGAAGGCCTGTTGGAAGCGAAAATGGTGCCCTGTATCCGAAATATCTTTCAGGGGAGGATCGAGGGAGATAAACCGGTGATGGCCCAGGCCTGCATGTACTCTATGACGCCTGACGAAGACTTCATCATCGACTTCCTCGGCGGCGACTTCGGAAAGGATGTCGTTGTCGCCGGCGGCTTCTCCGGACATGGATTCAAGATGAGTCCGCTAGTGGGGAGGATCCTCGCTGGTCTGGCCATTGACGGCGAAGCCTCCGGCGTCGACCTTGCTCCCTTCAAGGTGGACCGCTTCGAGCTGAACCCAACAGGGAACGCCAAGGACTTCGCCGATGAGGTCGCCTGTCTCGCCTCGCCATCCAGCCTAATATAGTGACGACGATGCACGCCCACGTGGACAAAGCGTTACGAGGGTTTTAGCTTCTATCCTCCTATAAATAGTTGTTCGATGAAATGTCTGAGAGAGTGTGTGCATGTTAGTATAAACTTCACTTCGGAAACCGCCTTGGCGCGAGAAACACTCGCACGGAAAAGGTTTAACTGCTCAAGAAGACGTTTACACTCAATTTCTCATTCACGCCCGACTGCTCTCTCTAGCAGAATTACTCTCAATTATATAAAGAACGAAAAAACAAACAAATAAATTGAATTAGCCGCCCGCGGGTCCCACACTTCTTCATTACATGCATCTCCACCGCTATAACTGCCATAAGATTAGCATACTACGGCTTAGATCTCACTTTCAAACTCCTCCTTGATCTGAGCCTTGTTTCACTTTGACGAGACCAATTTTCTACCGAAACACCATAAATTTTGAGAATCCCAGTGATTTAGTGAATAAATCGGCGAGCTGATCTTTCGTGTGCAGGAATCTCCATTTTACATGTTTTTCTTCCACGCAATTTCAGATAAAATGGTAACGAACCTCAATGTGTTTTGTCCACCCGTGATGAACTAGATTTCAGCTGATTTCAGCTTATCCAAATCTCTTGATATACTACCAATGTGGAAGAGATATACTCTGCTTCACATGACAACAAGGCAATCACCTTTTGTTTGCAGCAATTCCACTTGATTGGTTTTGACCCATAAAGGAAAATGAGTCCTGAAGTACTCTTTTTGTCATCTAAAATCTCATGCATAATCGATGTCACAGTATCCTGATAACATGCAATCAAAACATGATGAAACATGATTATTAATGCAAAATAAGGCATAAAACATTCCATTTATATGCATGTTATCATACTTTGAGTGCATTTCTATCATTCCATGCAATTTTATGTTATAATCTCAAACTGTGTTAATTTAGGGTTAATTATGATGAATTAAAGATTAAAGATTTTATAACCTATCTTTACTTGAGATTATAAGTGGTTTTTAAAGTAAAATAATGAGAGAAATCATTTTTATGAACATTCATTTAATTTTCTAAAGTTAAAATCTTTAAGAAATGAAATGTATTTTTTAAATAAGAATTAAATATCTTGTTATTTAAATAATTTGACTTTTTAGAATGATAGATAATTAAATTTCAGATCAAATGAAAGAAATGTGCATTAATTTGGAGTTGTATTTTGAAAGTTATGAATTTTCCTATTTTTAGGATTTTTTTCGGAATTTTACGAATTTATTTTCAATTTAAAATCATTTAAAAGTAATAAAAAAAGAATAAAAAAGGGGGATTTATTTCGCGCGGGACTCGCGTGGATGCGACGTGGCACTGGGGCTACGTGGCAGAGCCACGCGGGCCCACGCGAACGCCTACGTGGCGCATGGGTGACATGTGGGCCTTATTTATATTTATATATATATATGGTTGGGTTGTAGTACATATAGTCTCCCGATTATCGAGAGAGATTTATTAACCCACTAATCCGTCGGATGTTATAAACCTAACTTGTTTCATTAATTTTAGTCGTGTGGGACTAATCCACACAGTTTATTTCAATACAGGCGACGTGGCGCCATCACCAGCGTCGGATCGGCGGCGCCATGGAAATCCGCACGTCGATCGCGTGGACGCGCGGACCACCGATCAATCATCACGCACGTGCCTTTAAGACGGAGTTATAACGGCCACGATTTAACGAGCAGAAACGCATCGCGATCGTCGGATCCCAATCCAACGGGCGCAGATTGATGTGTTTTATAACGCATATCACGATGACTGATCCGGAGCGTCCATCCGCGATCTAACGGCCACGACATGTTGATAACGGTTTAATTTGATGCGTTTAATCCGGACCGTTGATGAGGATTAAACGCATCAATCGGATGGTTACGCCCAATTCGCCTATAAAATAAAGCATTCTTCGATTTTTGTAAGCATTCTTGGAGGATTTCGCTTAATCGACCCATCTAAACCCTTCCTTTCTTGAATCTCTCACTTCTAATCTCTTCTAGACTCGATTCCGTGTCCACGGAGTGATTAAAAGTGAGATTTCGTCGATCGATCAAGGAGAATTTGTCTCTTGAACACTGATGTTCACGTTTGAATTCGCGGAATGAATAGCCATCGATTCAGCGATCAATTGGATCGATTCGATCGTTATCTCGGGTTAGAAAACAAGTTTTCCCTCTAATCTATCGTCAGGTATCATCAATTTTTAGTTTAGGATCTTAATTTAGCTTAATTTAGTTTTTAATTTCAGTTTATGTTCTTCGCGATTTCGGAAATTTTGTCCCACTTCACTCTTTGATTTCTTCACGATTACTAATCCAAATCGAGTGATTTTTGATTTCGTGGATACATCTTTGAGTTATCTTTCTAAATCTACCATTTTCCCTAATTTCTCACCTCAATTCATTGTCCAATTTGATCAATTTCTAAAAAATCTCTCGAAAATACCTTAATTCCCTGTGGATTTGACCCTTCTTTACCATTATGCCACTCAATTCGAGTTAATTTCCCAAAATTGGTAAGTTTGGTATTATTTTTGACACGAGACCGTGTGAAATCAAGGACCTCGCGGTCTTGTCGCGTCATATCCCAACAACTGACATTCCTTCTCTGACCTATACACTAGCCCATATCTGATGGTTCCCATCACATACCTTAATATCCTTTTAGCCATAGTCATATGATCTGAGCTTGGTTTGCTCATGAATCAGCTCAAATAACTCACAGAAAATACTAAATCAGGTCAAGTTAGAGTAAGATATCTTAAACACCTGATTAATTTTCTACAATGAGTAGGTTCTACTTTCGCTCCTTCACCTTGTCAGCTCAATTTTAATTGACATTCAATCAGTGATTTATATGAATTGCATTCTCTCATATTAAACTCGTCAAGTACCTTTAATGCATATAACATTTATGATGTGGCACAAAATAGGAGAATCAAAATTTATCAAAGAGAAGTGTAAGGGATGGTGTTTTTATAAGGGGATGTTGTGAATTTTAATATTAGTGACCTTGAACCCCCTAGGTTTTAATCCCACAATTGGGGAAGAGATAGATCTTTTTTAAAAAACCTTGAATTTTATTTCTATTCAATGAATCAGAAAAAATTTTACAACCAAACAGCATGAATACGCAAATATATGATTAGAGGCTATCGTAGGGTTCACAAAAATCCTAAGAGCATGAGATTTTTGGGTAATGATGATCTATCTTACAAAATGAGAGAAATGAGAGTACCTTGATGGAGATTCTTGACTAATGTGACCTTGTTGGGGTAAAATTCAAAATCTTTTTCCTGATCACTCTTTGCTTAGAGAGAAAGGAGAGAAGGGAATGAAGAAGAATGATGGAAAGAGGGGAGGAGGAGAAGAATGAGAAGGGGGAACGAGAAATGAAAGGTGTGTGTTGTGGAGAGGAAGAAGAAGAGGGATGAAGAGAGGAAAGTTGTGGATTGCTGTGTGGATGAGAGAAAATGAGAGAGAGGGAAGGAATTCATGGAGGATGAGAGAGAAAGAGTGGGGAAACAATAAAACTTTAAACTTTTTCAAATTTCAAATTATCGAAGAGAGTTTCACAAGATCCACAGAAATAGGGGAAGAGAGAGAATTGTGCAACCCTTGAAGGGGTGTGTCTCTTCAAGGGGTGCCAACTTTTGAGGAGAAATTTTGACCCCCTTGAAAGGATACCTGAAAAGCCACTTGTCAAGATGTGAGGGTGCCATTTGAAGGGTTTTAATTTTTGGAAATTTTAGGGATAATTTGGGTATAGTAATCTGCCTTAAAATCATGGGTTTCAGTTGACTTGGTCAAAGAAGGATCTATGATGCAATTAACTTGAAATTTGGGAATCTAATATTGCTTCCTAGAATTTAGGGAGATGATTTGACTTGGTCAAAGGGGTTTCTAAATTTTAGGGAAAGTGGTTTGACTTGGTCAAAGGCTCAAAATTAAAGGTTTTAAGTCAAGAGTAAGGTTTGGCCAAGTCAAGGGAAGTGTTTTAAGAATTCTAAAGATTAAGGGGTGGCACCCCTCATCTTCATGGGCGTGCTCCTCTTCATGTATTCAAAGTCTTTTGATATATACATGTCTTATAATGATATATTCTTAAATTTCTTCATCAAGATCAACATGTTGTTTACTTGACATGGATGACACAGAATCCTTGCATTTCTCCTTAAGTTGTAATGCTTTGGTGCCTCCTTGGATGCTTCTCTTGTTATTGAGGTGTCCCCACTAGTTTAACATAATCTAGTTTCAGAATTTCCTTGCATTACTTCAGTACCCAACTATGAATTTAGAAGACTAAAATCAGTCATGTCGAATTGGGTCTTCATGGAGGATTTAAATGACTCAATTTCCTCAATACTTGATCTGATTATGATGAGGTCATTGAAAAAGCATTTTATGCGGTCGTTAAAACACACAAACGTCAGTCAAACAAAATTTATAATTCCGAACTCACAATGACAAATAGAGAACTCCATATCATTACCGAACGACCGAATACCGAACCAAAACCGACACCGTCGGTGTTGAAAAACTGGGAAACTGAAGTCCGGTTTTCTTCCGGTGTCGATTTTGGTTTGGGGTTTCGGTTGAACCGTACTTTCTCTCTCCTATGATAGGAGAGAGAGAGAGAGAGAGAGAGAGAGAGAGACGGAGCGAGGGAAGGGATGGGATGGAGAGGGAGAGGGAGAGAGAGACACAGAGACAGAGACAGAGACGAGAGAGGGAGGGATGGAGGGAGAGGGAGAGAGAGAGAGAGAGAGAGGGAGAGGGAGAGGGAGGGAGAGAAATTTTAATAACGGAAGAAAATTCTTTTCTCATCCGCCCGCGAGAGAGAGAGGGTGGCGGAAGGGAATGCGGGAGGGGAGAGAGAGAGGGACAAAGGGACCAGGGGGAGAGAGAGTGCGTGGGAGGGAGGGACGGACAGGGGGGAAGACAAAGACAGAGAGAGGGAGGGACGGAGGGGGAGGGACAAAGGGAGGGCGGGAGGGGGAGAGAGAGAGGGACGAAGGGACCAGGGGGAGAGAGAGAGCGTGGGAGGGAGGAACGGACGGGGGGGAGAGACAAAGACACAGAGAGAGGGAGGGACAGAGGGAGAGAAAATTTAACGGCGGAAGATTTCTTTTTCTTTCTTCTTCCGCCCCGCGAGAGAGAGAGGGTGGCGGAAGGGAGGGAGGGAGGGAGGGAGAGAGAGAGGAACGATGGGATCGGGGGGTAGAGAGAGAGCGTGGGAGGGAGGAATGGACCGGGGGGGAGAGACAAAGACACAAAGGGAGGGAGGGACAGAGGGAGAGAGAGAGAGAATGAGGAAGGGAGAGAGACAAAGACACATAGAGGGGAGGGACGAAGGGAAAGGGAGAGAGAGGGAGGGAGAGAGTGATGAATGGAGAGGGAGAGAGAGAGAGCATGGGAGGGAGGGAGGGAGGGAGGGGAGAGAGAGAGTGAGGGAGGGAGTGATGAACGGAGAGGGACAAAGCGAGCGAGGGAGGGAGGGAGGGGAGAGAGAGAGAGCGAGAGAGAGAGAGAGAGAGCGAGGGAGGGAATGAAGAACGGAGAGGGAGAGAGAGAGCGAGGGAGGGAGGGGGAGGGAGAGAGAGAGAGCGAGGGATTGACAGACTGATTGGGAGAGAGAGCGAGGGAGGGAGGGAGAGAGAGAGGGAGAGAGAGAGGGCGAGAGAGAGGGAGGGAGAGAGAGAGGGAAAGAGAGAGGGTGAGAGAGAGAGGGAGAGAGAGAGGGAGAGAGGGAGGGAGGTAGAGAGAGAGGGAGGGATGGAGAGAGAGAGGGAGGGAGGGAGGGAAGGAAGGAGAGAGAGAGTGAGAGAGTGAAGGAAGGAGAGTAAGAAAGTGAGGGAGGGAGAGGACTTGAGAGAGATGATTTCCTGAAATTTTATTGTTATTTTTTCCCTAACTATATTTTATGGTTAAATTTTATCTATTTATGCCTTTTATCTTAAATTCTTGATGTATTGTATTGATGTTACTAGGAAATGTTAATCTCTTACCATTTGTTTGTGAAACATGTGTTATATATATAAATATATTAATAGTAGTGTCACAAATTTTTTTTAATAATTTATGTTCAATTCTAATGATGTTTCACCAAAAGTATAGGTTTAACCAAACCGACACTGAACAATACCGTCACCGATACCGAACCGAAGTTGGGTATAGGTTTACGTTCTTAGAATAAACTGGTACCGACACCGGAACCGGAGAACCCTAATGACAAAGATATAAAATCAAGTAAAGTGTAAGTATCGGGTCCATCCACAGAGAACACGGTTGACTTGGTCAAACTTAGGTTTCATTAGGGTTTCAAAGAAGTGATAATGGTATATAATCAATAGAAATGATCTAAATATATAAGATAAGATATTTTAAGACTTAAGAAAACCAATTTTTAGAAGAAATGCCAAAAGTCAAGGTCAAAGCGTTCACTTTGACTAACAGTTGACTTTCTGAAAATCAAAGAATAAAAAGAGCTTAAATATTATGAAAATTATATATTCAAAAACTAGAGAAAAAATGGAATTTATTGATATAAAATTCGTGATTTTTCGATAAGAATTTTTATGAATTATTGAAAATCAAATATCAGAAAAATCATGAAATGAAACACTTTGGTATAAATCTTCAAATTGACCAACCAAATGATTTCCAAATCTTGAAATTAATATATCAATAGAAAGCTAACAATCATAGGATTCCAAAGAGACCAAAATTTTGTAATTCTAATTTATATTTTAGGAGTAATTGATCCTGCAAGTCAACGCCCAAATTCAGATTGAAAAATGAACAGTGGTTGGTCAAACGTTAAATTGAGGGGTCAAATGATCATGGAATTTTATAAATTTGCTATCCAATGAAAGCTGATGAAATAAGAAATCCAATGAAACTAGAATTAAGTGATTTGAAGTTAAGATCAGGGAAATATCCTTATTTCAAAATCAGTAAAAATCCAAACCAAATTTGGGCCAAAATGAAGAACAAATCGACTTGAAAAGCAAAATTAACTATCTAAATATAATCTAAATACAAATTACCACAAGATGAACGATCGATTCTCACTGCTAACCCGATTTCCGTGAAGATTTGGCTTCAATTCACGCGGATTGAAGAGTATTGGCTTGATTTCTTCCTCGACGGACGTTCGGCGTTCAAGGGGAGAATTCATTCGAAATCGAATGATTAATCACGACAAATCCTACACCAATCGGATCGCGATTGAGTGTAAACACAGGGAAATCATGATGAACTCAAGATCTTACTCAAAAATTTCTTAATTGCTTCATGATTTGATCAAAATTTATATACAAAAGGAAGAACATCGGTTTTTATAAGGATATTCCGCGCGAAAAATGTCAGCCGTCTGTTCCGCGATGAGATCAGCACCGTCCGATCGCGCAAAACCGGTGGAATCATGGGCCACGACGCAGTCCATGTTCTCCTTTAATTAGAGCTATCTGATCAAGATCAAAAGCTCATCAGGCGTCCACATGTCACCCACGATCACAAGACACGACTCACGCCTTACGCCTGTTTTGCTCATCCGATGAAGATCAAATGCTCCTGATGCGTCCACGTGTCACCCGGTAAGTTGTCAAAGGCATCACTTAACACTCCTGTTAGAGCGGTAGTTCTGATGTAACTCGTATCTTGAATTGTCATTGTTGTGGTTAAGGCTTAGGACTTAAGAATCATTAATTTTATCAATCATTATTGATTTCACTCTGTTATCAATTTAAATCATTAATTTAGATCATTAATATCTTATGTTTTTATAAGTATGTTGGTCTAACCCATTAATTCTTATCTAAGGCTAATGGGTGTGTTTGGTTTCAAGAAAAGTAAGGGGAATCCTCTTATTACACACTTATGAAGACATCTACTCTATTAGAATGTTTATGGTTACTTAAGGCTCATTTTATAATATCTTTACTTATAGTTTTATTTATCAATATGCTAGATATCATATTTTAAGTCCTAATGTCGCTGATGGCATTCTCGTAATTTGCTTCTTCTAAACTGATTCAATATAAAGCATTAGGGTTTCGATCGGAGAAGGTTAGATAGAGAAAGTGCGATTTTTCAAAAAGGAAGAAAAGCTCTCTGGTGGCGTACGACCCCGGTCGCCACCAAGACACGATACCACGGCGCCGGAGGAGCCCTTTTGCGCGCGCGGATCTATCCGCTTATCTTTACTTCTTTATTTCTTTATTATGGACCTTTTGACCTGCGTGTTTAAGCGGGTCCTCGTTTTATTTCTTCTCTCCCTTTAGGCTTCCGGGTGGGTTCTTCCCTTTTCGGGATCCCATTTGTGAAGCCCATCCTTCTTTGTGAACCTTTTATTCTATTTCTATGAGTATGGGTGTGGGTTGTGGGCCTCAAGTGTGCCCTTTCCTCTCTTGGCCCACCAAGGGCTCTATAAGAGGTGAAGGGACCCCCCCACAAACGCTAGCCGTCATTTGAGAAAAGAAGAGACTTCATCTCGAGTGGCTGCTCAAGGAAAGTTGGGGAAGAGGTCCTACCGCTGACGCCGCCGCCGCCGCCGCCGCACCCGTTGTGCCGCCGCCGCCGCCGCCTCCGCCGCCACCTCTTGCCCTAACTCCGGATCCTCTCCACGCCGCCGCCATTTCCGCCGCTCCAAGCCGCCCGTTGTAGCCGCCGCAGGTCCGCCGCCGCCGCGCGCCCAGCTGCCGCCGCCGCCGCCGATCTCCGCCGCCGCCACCACCCGCCCCAAGGCCGCCGCCATCGCCGCTGCGCCCACCGCCTCCTCCGACGACCTCCCGGAGCCTCGAGCGCCGCCGCCGCCCCTCGCGCCGCCGCGCACTGCGCCGCCGCAGACCGCCGCCGCCGCCTCGCGATCTGCTGCCGCGACGCCCACCCGGTTGCCGGTTCCCCTCCCGCTCCGCTCGATTCCAGCACTTCCGCAAGGTTCCGCGCCCCTCTCCGCCACGAGAACCGCCGCCCCCTGCCTCTCCTCTGTTCCGCCGCCCGGCGCGCCCTCCTCCGCGTCAGGATCGCCGCATCGCCCTCCACCGCCACGCGCCGCCACGACCACCGCAGGGGAAACCCTAGAGGAAGAAGTGAGCGATTCCCGCTGAGTCGACTCAGCGGGAACCGTTCCCCACTCAACCCGGACCGGCTGAGTCAGCACGGCCCGGCCGGACCCGAGCCTTGACCGAGACCGGGCTGCCCAGGCCCCCGAGATCGACCCAGCCCGGGCCGGACCCGGACCGCCCGAGCCCGAACGGCCCAAGCCAACCCGAGCCGGCCCCGAGGCGAGCCCGGCCGGCCCAGAGCCCGGCCCCGTCGGCCCGAGCCGGTCGAGCGCAGCCCCGACGCCCAGATCGGCCGGCCGACCGAGCCCAGCCCCATCGGCTCCCGAGCCAGTCCCGAGGCCGCCCGAGCCGGCCCGCAGACGCCCGGCAGACGCCGAGCCGCCCCGAACCGGCCCAAACCGGCCCAAACCGGTCCAGACCGGCCCAGAGCCGCCCAGGTCGGCCCGAGACCGTTTCAGCCCGCCCCCGAATCGGCCCGAGACCACCGCCTCCCGCCTCCAGTGTTCGCTGCGCTCGTCCGGCTCGCCCCCGACTCATCATCACTCCGCCTCCACGCCGATCGCTCCCCGCGCTCCCCGCCCGACTCGCCCGGCGTCCGAGCCTCTGCCGCGCCGAGCCGATCTCCCTCGCCCCAGGCCAGACCCAGGGCTCGCGCCCCGCAGGTTAGCTTCGACCCCTCTTTCAAGTTAATTACTTTTTCGAAGCATTTCCTTTACTCGTCTCCACCGCCGTCGGGACAGCGTAGATAGAGTAGTACGATTATATGTTCGAGATTTCGACGCGTACGTCGAGTCCGCTGCGAGCGTGGGCTGCAGCCTCTGGCTAGTCCACGACGAGCGACTTCCACGCCTCCGGACGTGGATCGAGAGGATCTCACCCTACCCATCATCGCGAGTTTCCCGGGTCACTCGGAGTCGACTCCGCTGATCGGCACGTCCGCACTGTACTTATGTTTAGGTTAGGTCTCAAACTTAGGGTCTAGGATTTGCTTATCCATAGGTTAGGTTTGATAGGCTACCCTTAGTCATCCTCAGGTTCATTGATCAGGCGCGAGGGTTTTCACCACCGCGTCCTGCATCACTCTCTCTCTAGTGATCATGACCTAGAAGGCGACGACTCCGTTGGATTCAGTCTTCCTTCACAAACAACGAATCGTTGAAGCACATTTCCCATTCAACCACTCATAAGTTCTCTCTCTTTTTCATACAATATGAATCGTCATCCATTCGTCATTTAAGCACATTTCTGTTGTGTTAGTCGTTCGATCATCAATCTCATCCAGAAATGCATTATTCTGAGGTATTCGTTCTTTTTCGTCCAATTTGGTTCTCCCCTTATTGCATTCCAGTTTAATGTTATTTTCCTGTTCTCAAATTTCAATCGCTTTGAACTGAGCTGTTCAAAGTATTATTCAGTTAAGTGTTACTGATTTTATTGTCAAATCGAAGGTGTCCTCATATAAATTAGGTTGTTGATCTAAAACGCAAGTTAAAAATTTAATCTTATATTTTGATTATATATGTTCTTTCTTTCTTCAACATAAATCCATTTAGATTTAGTTTACTGCCGTGTCCTAAATATCTTGTCGGTCATTAATAAAAATTGATTGAAACTTGATTTAACTATTTTGTGTTGGATCTCATTCTCAGTCAATCATATAAATTGAATCAGAGTAAATTATATGTCGATCTTATTTATTACGTTGTCAGTCATATATAAATCTGCTAGGTTGAGAATTCTGTCTTTGTCAATATTAGGCTATTAGTCATTTCCAGAAATCTGTTTACTCTAAACTCCTGGTTGTGGTAAAGTAATATCAGTGTACTACGATACACTCACAAGAGTCAACGTGGGATCGACAAAGGTACAGTAAGGTATTGTCTACTTGTCAGTTCATTTTTCAGAAATTTATACTACGTTGGTTGCCTAAATTCTGGTGTGATCAAGATTGATAGAAGAGGAGCAGTGGTACGTTTATCTACCTCATTAACTTATTTTAGTTATTAGTTTAATTAGCTTAATCAAAGGTTAGATTCATTTACAGTGAGATACTTGTTTTTTTGTGTAAATCTGTTTTTCAGTTAGACAGTAAGTAAAGGTTATTATACTTGCAGCATTGTTTCTCTAATTTCTTCACAAAATTGATCTTTAGTCAGTCTGTAGTCAACAGTTGCTATGAAAAGTCAACTTTAGCTTGGTAAGTTTACGGTTGCTCAGAAAAGTCAACTTTAGTTTAGAAAAGTCTAAAGCTGCTTAGAAAGTTAACTTTAGCCCATATAGTCAACAATTCCTTAGAAAGTCAATAGTTGTCAGAAAAGTCAACGTTAGTCAAAAGTCAACTTGAGTAAGAAAAATCAACTTTAGTCAAAAGTCAACTCGAGTAAGAAAAAGCAACTTTAGTCAAAAGTCAACTCAAGTCAGAAAAGTCAAGAGTCAACTCAAGTCAGAAAAAGTCAACTTTAGCCCAAAGTCAACTCGGGTCAATAAAGTCAACTATAGTCAATAGTCAACTCGAGTCAGAAAAGTCAAAAGTCAACTCGAGTAAAAAAAGTCAACTTCAGTCAAAAGGTCAATTCAAGTCAGAATAGTTGACATTAGCAGAAAGTCAACTTTAATAAAGAGTCAATGTTTGACAGGAAGTCAACCCTGATCGAAAAGACAACCCTGATTAGAAGGTAAAACCATATAGATAGCAGCAAACAGTCATACATACTCATAGATTCACACACGCGCGGAGGACGAGAGCGTCTCATTCGTTGGGACGAGAAGGAGTTAAGCCTTCGGATCGGGAAGATCAAGAGGAGTCGGAAGACGAGGTCTCAATTTACCGGTGGTCGGCGATACTAGCCGAAGAGGCACGATAGGGCGTGAAGGGACGAGCGATCGCATAGAGATCAGCATGAGAGAGTCGGGCGTTCCAGGAGCCGAGGAGGTCGAGGCCTTGTGGGTAGTGTCGTAGGGACAGGTAAAGGTGAGTGTTAGGTTTGCCGTAGGGGGCAAATCTCAATCCTTGTAATTGAACATTGTCCTTCACCCAAATGAGGGGTGAGAGGATTAGGTTTCATTTTGGTGAGGATTGAGGCTCCGAGTCTACAGTACTCGGGACTGGATTAAGGGACATTAGGTCCCCCAACCAGTATAATAATATCTAGTGCATCGAGAGGATAAGGAGTGAGTGATTAATAATTATATAAATAACACATAAACCTAATTCCCCCCCCCAAGGTTAAACCACCACCTTATTGGGAACTTCAACTCCTTTAGCGCATGTGCTCTGATGGTGATTGTGTGGACTCGGGTCCACGCGATCGGCGCTTGACGAGATGAAACCGCGAGGTCGTCGATTTCACACGGTCTCATGTAAAAAATAATTCCAAACTTATCAATTTAATGAAAACATCTCGAATTGAGGGGTATAATGGTAAATAAGGGTCAAATCCACAGGGAAATAAGAAAACTTATGATGATCTCTTCGAATTTGATCAAATCGGATGATGAATCGATGGTAGAAATTGGAGAAAATGATAAATTATGAAAGAGAACTTCAAATCGTTTCCACGGAATCAAAAATCATCAAAATTGATCTTGATTTTGCGGAGAAATTGAAGATCGAAGTAGAGAGGATTTTCCGAAATCGTAAATTGCAAATTTAACGAAAAATTAGACAAAATTAAACCTTCAATCCTAATCTAAATCAAAATTAAACGTGAATGGATGAAAGATTACCAAAAACCGACTCCACTAACCCAAGATTGCGATCAAATTAACACGATTAATCACCTAAATTGTCGAAAAACGTGAAGAACGCGATCATGGAGTTCAAGCTTCGATCTCTCCTTCGTCTCTCAACCAAATCTCGATTTCAAACCCTCCGTGGATGCGGAAATGAGTGTAGAAGAGGATGGAATCGAGAGATTCGAGAAGGGAGGTGTCTAAACAGATCAATTGGATTGATTTCTAACTCAAATGCCTTACAAATCGGAGGAACACGTCTTTTTATAAGATATTTGGGCGTAATCGTCTGATCGAAACGATCAACGGTTACGATGAAACGGTCCATCGTGGACTGTTTTGATTATGTCGCGGCCGTCGGATCTCTGATGGAGCGTATGGATGAAGCCTTTGATATGCGTTATAAAACGCCTTGAATCGCGATCTGACGGTCGAGATGCGCCCCCCGCGCGTTTCATCAGAGCCGTTATAACTCGTTTAAATAAGGCATGTGCGCTGATGTGATCCGGTGGACCTTGAGTCCACGCAATCCATGCGCGGTATTTCAATGCGCCATCAATCCGACACCCCGCGTTAATCCAAGTCACCTGCACTTAAAAACTATGTGGAACTTAGTCCCACGCGGTAGAAATTAAAACAAAACATCGGGTATATAATGAGTGACGATTAAGAGGGTTAGCGTAATTCCGAATACGGAATGCTTATAAGTACTATAACCCATATATTTACGATAAATATAAATAATGCACATGTCACATCGCGCCGCGCAGGCACCGTGTGGGCCCGCGTGGCGCTACCACGTGGCCTTCAGTGCCACATCACATCCATGTGGGTCCCGCGCAAAAATAAAACCCGATTTTTGCTTTTATTGTTATTTTTTTAATCTTTAAAAATCGTAAAATTAATTCATAAAAATCCAAAAAAATCCCTAAAAATCAGAAAATTCATAACTTTTAAAATATAACTCCAAATTAATCCAAGTTTCTTTCATTTGATCCAAAATTTAATTATCTATCATTCTAAAATGTAAAAATTGATCAATAATGAGAGTTTTAAATTTTATTTTAAAAATATATTTATTCTTTAAGTATTTTCTCTTAAAAAAATACAAATAAATGTTTATAAAATGATTTCTCTCATTATTTTAACTTTAAAAACATCTATAATCTCAAATAAAGATGGGTTATTTAAATTATTTATCTTTAAATCCTTATTTTTAACCCTTATTTTAAAGTAATTTTGAGATTATACTAACTTTTTCATGGAATGATATAGAAAAATACACATAAATATGATAACATGCATAGAAATGAAATCAGTTATGCCTTAATATGCATCAATAATCATGTTTTATAATGTTATTTAGCATGTTATCAACGCTCCTGCGTTTATAGCGATCGCATCTAACATCCATGGTAGTGCCATGTCGCCTGCAAAAGATAAAACTCACGGGAACATAGTCCCACACGGAAGAAAAATAAAGAAGGAGTGAGTATAAAAGGTAGAGGGGCGTAACGCATTTGTGTTACTGCCCCAATTATCTCACCAGGGCCCACTAACCCGTGGGCCCTTCAAATGACAGCCCCCTCACTCACCACGTGGCGCCCCCTCGTGCATCTGCGCGGACTCACATGGTCTTGCGTGGTCTTGCCACGTGTCTGCGCCACCCAGTCTCCGCGTGGGCTCACCTGGCTCTGCCACATGGCCTTGCGTGCCGCGTCGCATCCACGCGGGTCCCGCGCCACGTCAGCCCGCAGTTCTTGCGATTAAAAACCACTTTCTTGTAATTTTAATTAAGAAATAAAATCAATAAAAATTAGTAAAAATCAAATTAAAAATGAGAAAAAGTTTAAAAACTTCAAAATTCAATAACTTTGAAAATACAACTCCTTCTAAACTCAAATTTTCTCCATTGGATCACAAATTTCTTCATTTTTAATATTATGCCATCTAAAATATAATTTCAAAGCAAAAAATGGGATGGATTAAAAATAATAGTAAGGCATTCAGTAAGACTTCTCTCTTTTAATCATCCAATCATTCTTTTCTTGGAATTAATCCTTAAAATCATCTATTAAAGTCAAAGTAAGGCAATTAATTTCTATTTATTTAACCTTGTAAAAGATTAAATATTCATAAAGCACATAATTAACCCTAAATAATACATAATCATGGACTTTAGTAGAATGGCATACCAATGGAGAAAATTCATAAAAACTATGATAACATGCATCATAATCACATAAAATAAGCATGAATATGAGTTAAATAAGATAAGAATTTAAGTTAAATATGCATGTTATCAGTCATCCACATAAACTCCGACCAATAGTCTATATTGTTTTATGCTTGAAATGTACACTGCTTGATCACTTGCACTTGTTTTAAAACCTATAGAAGTTAGTGTTTTATCAAGTTTGTAATTCCATTCCCTTGGAGCTTTGCTAATAAAAGACGTCTGGTTTCTCAACGGCTTAAGCTAAGCCTATCACTATGCTCTTTGGTTAACTTAACAAAACTAAGTTCATAGAGGGCCTTCTTTAATCTCAACACATAATCTTCTTTTCCTTTCTTAATGAAGTCCTCGGGTTGAGCCACATAAACCTCTTCCTTGAGCTCACCATTTAGGAATGCTGATTTTACATCAGGGTGATGCAAATTCCACTTGAATTGTGCTCCTAATGCTATAATTATTTAGATAGATTCTTCTCTTGCTATTGGTGAGAATACCTCATCATAGTCGGATGTTCAAACACTTTTTGAGCTAAAGGCTTTATTAGTGGATCTATAATATTGTTGATTGATAGAACTCTTTCCATCAGTACATCTCGCCTAGCGAAAATCTCCCTAATGAAGTGAAAGTGTCTCGAGAAGTTCTTAGACTTCTTATGAGATATTGACTCATTTGCTTGTGCTATCGCACCATTGTTTTTACTAATAACATGCAATTTTATGCATTAATATCATGCATTTTATGTAATTTTTCTTAAAAATATAATCATAAATGCATGTTATCATGATTTAAAGTGATTGAAATGATAATTCTTTTATTTTAGATGATATTCTTGATTTTTTATAAATTAATAACATTTTATGAGTATTTTAATGCCATTGATTCATCAATAATATAACCTTCTTATATATAAAACGAATTGACATTTTTTCTAGATTTTGTTTAGAATTTTTAAGGAATTTTTAGAAATTAAAATCATAAAATAAAAATCAACTTAGTTTTTTTATATAAAAATAAAATAAAATAAATATATATATAAAGATGAGACAGAGATATTCTCTCTCTCTCTCCCCAGATCTTGCGATCGATATCTCTCTCTCTCACCCTCTCTCTCTCCCGAATCCTTCTCTCTCCCCAAACACGCCTCTTCCTCCTCTCCCCACACCTGCGTGCATAAGGGGGGGGAGGAGAGACTCTCCATCTCTCCTTCTCCTCCATTTCTCTCTCTCCTCCAACGACAAATTTTTTTCCATCGCGAGGAGAAGCACAGGTGCATGCCTTCTTCTTCCTCTCCCTCTCGCTCTACCGCACGCACGTGGCGCGTGCAAGGAGGAGGAGGGGGAGATTGTTCCTCTCCTTCCCTCCTTCCTCTCTTTCTCCCTCTTCCTTCTTCTCTCTTGCACGACAGAATTCTCTTCCATCATGCGTGAAACTTCCCTCTTTCCCTCTCACGCAAGCCTTCCTTCCACTCTCACCCTCTCTCCCACCACGGAAGCAACTTCTGTCATGCCTCCTTCATGCCTTCTTCTCATTTTCTACGTCACACTGCCCTTCACCTATCCTATCTCTCATGCGGATATTCTGTTTCTTCTCTTCCTCCTTCTCAGCTCCCCTCTCTTCTCCTCTCTCCCTCGTGCATTCTCTTCTCTCTCATTTCTTCTTTGTTCTTCCTCTCTCTCTCTCATGCATGGAAGATAATTTTTTCTCTCGCGCATGAGAAAATTGTCCCTCCTATTTCGCTTCTCCGTTCTTGCCCCACGCCTCAATTGCTTCTTAGCCATCGTGAGGGAGAGGAGAGAGCAAAAAAAAAGAGAGAGAGAGGAGAGAGAGAGAAAATAATGTTTTTTAGTTTTTCAAGTTTGACCCAATGTTTGACCACGCGTTTTTGACTAGGAGAGGTTTGATCGGAGCAATTTGAGGAGAGAGAAATCAAATCAACTGCCCATATTTGAGGGCTTGAAATCTGACAATCTTGATGGAGTTAGGGGTTGAAATTCTATGGGCATCATTGTCATGACAAGTTCTATGAATCTGTTAGGGCTGATTTAAATTATGAGATGAAAAAATTAGGGTTCTCAATTTTTTGTGATGTGCCTCTAGTAGTAGTTAGCTAGAAGGAAAGAAGGTAGGGATTGATCATTATTATGTATGAAACATCATTTTTGGTGAGTTTCTTCTCTTTTCTATTCATTCATCGTGTTGGATGCAAGATGCCTAGTCCGGGTGAAATATATGGGCTCTTAAAGGTATGTTTTGATTAGAGAACATCACTAGATGTTTTTTCATCATGAATCCTTATATTATAATCATCTTCTATCAATATTTTTTTATTTTCTCATCTTTTCAATCATATTTTTATATTTATAAACCCTAAAAAACACTTTTCCACCATCAATGAAGGTTCTCTAATCTTCGAAATGGAATTTTCAAGCATTTGATTGATTTTTTTCATTCTCGTGTACATCTGCTTCCTTTCATTGATCATTTCCATTTTCTAAATCTAAAAATATAAAAAAAAATCTCTTTATTTCAGTCTTTTAACCTTTCTCTTTGTGGATTTGACCTCGACTCACCACTATTCTAATTTTTGAAAAATCAAATTTAAAGAGTTAAGTATAATTTTTTGATACATGAATTTTTTCATTTAACGACCGTATTTTTACGCATATCAATCACACAACAATGGAACAGGGTCTAAGATCTTAGGGATGACGCCAAGGTTTGTGATGAAATTCCTCAAAAGCTAGAGGACCCATTGTCTTCCTCTTCTTCTTGATAATTTGTGTTTATGTTCTAGTTACATTGCAATTATGGCAGTACATCCACATAAACTTTAGAAAAATTAAAAAATTCACCATTTGACTTCATAGAAGCTAAACCTGGTTAGTATTAGAATGTAAAAAAATATAGAAAATGATGTGTCTTAGGTTTAACTGCTAAAATTTTTTTTAGTCTATATTTAGTTATCAAGAGAAAGATATTTGTGTGATTTTCTAGTAATCAATACCAAAATATGGCATTTTGATGCATTGATGCAAATTCTAATTTATGCTTATCAAAGCCACACAGGCCTTGATAACTTACTTATTGATGTTGTGTCATGTGGTGACACTACCAAATGTCACACCATCCCAAAACACGTCCCTAGAAGATCCCGAGAAAAACTAAAATAATTTCTTGAAAAAAATCTAAACAATTCTTGAAAATTTTATAAATATACCTAAATTTCATAAATATAACTTTTGATCTAGATATATGTTTTGATGAAACCTTTATAAATAAATCCATTTTAGTCTTATTACATGTTCTTTATTCTTCAAGTCAAAAATACAAAAGGAAACAAACTAAAATCATTTAAAAGATAGCATTTTGATAAGAACATGAAAAGTAACTATAAACACCCATCTAATGCTCCTATTTAATTCTATTAGACTCATAAACATATCATCATGTCCAACATCTCATAACTTGATATTTGTGGAGTATAAGTGCATCAAAAATAACTTTTCTACATGACTTTTACCTCCTTTTTTTATGAACACAGAAGCAAGAGAAAGGGAAGCAAGATCCTCTAAAATAGGTATTTAAGTGACTTAATGGGCTGTCCAAGGCTATCCTAGTGGAGCCCAATCGAAGAATAACCCTCGTCTCTCTCCTCGCATGGGTCTAAAAAGGAGGAAAATAGAGAAGGGGACGATTTCTTCATCTTCTTCTACCTTGACCACTCGCATTATTTTTAATCTGGTGCTTCTCCATCTTGGAAACATCGTCTCCTTCTCCAACTCGCCTCTGCTCTCTTTCCTTCCCGTTTTTGTTACAAACTCTCATCTTCTCTCACGCGCTCGCTCTGCCTCGCACTCTTTCGGCTCTGTCTCCAACAGCCTCTATCTCTCTCATTCTCTCACATTCTCCCTCTTCCGCCTGCTCTTATGAACTTTCTGGCTTTTCTCCCTCTCAATTCTTTTCTCTTCCTTGATTTTTTCTGCACTTCGATCTCCCTCTCTTTCTAACTCTCCCTCAATCTTCTTTCCTGATCTCATCTCTTCACTCTCTCTCCTTATTGCCTTCGATCCCTTCTTCCCCCAAAATTTCTCAATTGATCTCTCTCGCTCTCTTCTCCTCTGTCATTCTTCCTCGCTATTTTTCACTCAAAAACTCCCGCACTTTCTCTTATACTCTCTATTTCGCCCTCACGCTTTTCCTCTCCCTCTCATTCTCTCTCTTCCTCCCTCTTCCTCTCCATCATGTTGTTGTCGCTTCCGTCATTTCTTGCTCTCCCTCTTTCTGATCTCTCGCATTCTCTCTCTTTCAGTCTTCTTCTCTCTCTCTCTCTCTCACGCTCTAAATCTCCCCTTCTTCTCCTTACGTTTCCTCACTCTCACAATCGCTCAATCTCATTTCCTCTCAACCGCTAATTCTTCCTATTTCTCGATCGCCATTGCCCTCTTCTGTTTTGTATCTGCTTTTGTCATTCTCGCATGCTCTCTCTCTATTCCTTGTATTTGCATGAATCCTGCTCCAAACTCTTCCCTCAATCTGCAGCAGTCTCTCTCCCTCTTACTCTCTCTTGCCCGTTCTCTCTCCCGCGATTTCATTTCCTCTCTTGTCGTTTTCTCGCTCTTTCCAGCCACACCATCTCTCTCTAGTCCTCTTCTTCCTTCTGTCTCTTCCAATTCGTCTTCTACTCTCTAAAAACCTCACTACTTCACTCTCCAATCTCCATCACGACTATTCTTGCTCTCTCTCTTGCCTCTTTTTCTCACGGTCTTTATTCCCCCTCTAAAACTCTCTCGCGCCCTCTCTCTGTCTCTTGGAATCTCCCCGCTCGCATACTCTCAATCTATCCTTTCTTCTTCTCTCTACCTCTCACCCTCTTTCGCTCTCCCCATTTCCTGCATTTTCTTTTTCTCAATCGTGCCGACGTTTTATCTTTCTCGGTCTCACCCTCTCTCCAATCCAAATTTTTGTAGGACCAATTCTCTTCGCCCATCTCTTTTCCTTCTCTTCCCTGCTCACCATTTTTCTCTCACTCTTCCGCCTTCCCCATCTTACGCCCTCGTCATTTATTCCGCCACTTTGATTTCTCTCTCGTCCTCTTTCCTATGACCTCTCTCTCTCTCACACAAGAATTCTTCTTCCATTCTCTCTCTTCCTCTTTGGTGATCTCACTTCTTCAGCCTTAGCAGAGGAACAATGTATAACAGATATTGAAATCCATAAGCCTTGATATATAGGAATGGTTGGAGTCTGAATCCACACAACTAGTCTCTGCAAAGGTGTGTTGACGTAGCCTTAGCAGAGGAATAGTGCAAAATAAAGGCCGGAATCCATAAGCCTTGATCTACAAGAAGGGTTAGTTCTTCAGCCCTTAAATCCACAAGGAGTTGTACTTGAATCCACAAGCATATAACACTCTCTAACATGGATAACACTCAAGGGAGAAAGCAAAGCTCTCAAAAATAGGATAACTTCAAAGTGTGTGTCTTAACTCTTAAGGGTTATAATGGGGCCTGATATTGGCCTAAAAAAGTGGAGGGTTGTCCAAGTGATTTAACCCATGAAAAGACAACATAAAAGTCTTGAAAATACAACTTTAACAGTACACATATGTTAGAGATAGATCTAACAAAAGAAAAGATGATGCTCCTTGGTCTTGTCATGCCTCCATAGAGATCTTCTGACAGATTTCTTGAGCTGTCAAGAATATTTGATGTCCCTAGGTGATCTTCTCCAAACATTGACAACTTCTAGATATTTTCCTGAGGCCCACTAAGCTCTGAATGTGTCTGTGAAAGTGAGCTGCCTCAGCTTCATCCAAAATAGGCACTTAGGCTCCATTCTAGGCGGCATCATTTCTTTCCTCTCTCCTTTGTTCACTCGGGACCAATTCCTCTCTCGCTCTCTCGACTCTTATCAAGCACATTTTCCCTTCATTCACGATAGCTCTCAAGACTCTAGAATTCTTACATCTGCAAGTCTAGTTAACCATTTTTAATCAATTAAGAACCCCCCTTCTCATGGTTAACTCATAAAGTTGACCACCAAACCTTCATTATTCCTCTCATCTCAACTCCCATCATATTGTCTTGCCCTATAATTCTTGGCTCAATCATCATCCTCTTTTCACCATTCCTTGTAATTTTCTTCACAAATGCCCTAAAAGGTTCAAACATGCAAATTCTAACACTGTAGTTTGAACTGTAGCAATGTATGCCACAAAATGAATGGAGAAGTGAAAAAAAAATGACAATGTGCCCTAAATTCTTGAAAATCATGCACTATAATGCTGCATTATCATTCACCATAATCTGCATTATACTTGGACTTGAATTCTCAATTTAGCAAGTAGTCGAGATAGCCAAATGCCCTAGCACTTTGTTCCCATGAGAATAATAAAGTCAACTTTGAATGAAGATAGAGCAACAACTTTTGCTTATGGAAAGACCATTGAATCAAGCTTCCCTAAAGAAGTATCCCATCCTAGAGGTGACTTTTTATCATCAACATTGGTAGCTTGATAAAGCAGTCCATTTCTCATTTTAGCCAACTAGCTTGAATTTTCAAATGTTTATCTCGTAAAGCAGTTTGAAGCCTAACATGCTACTAATGTACCTTAGAAGCCTTTAAAAACCCTCCATATGCTCAATGGTGCCATTGTTGGAGACATTTCATGAAAAAATTTCAATTGATATGCAAATCACAGTTGTTGAAAGCACAAGTTGTCATGTAAAAAATTATACTCAACTTTTCAAATTTGGTTTTGAAATTTAGAATAGTGGTGAGTTGAGATTGAATCCAAAGAGAGGAAGGTTAAAAGATTGAAATAAATAAATATTTGATATTTTTTTATAATGAAAGGGGAAATAATCAGTGGAAAGAAGGAGATATACGCGGAATGTAAAATAAACCGATCAAATGCATTTGAATGCTTTTTCATGATAAAAAATGTTAGATCACACGGTAGAAATGGGATTAAGTATTTGAAAATACAAAATTATTGTTTAAAATATTAATAAAATGGAAAAGCTCCATAGAAAATGACTTTAATATAAAGATTCATGATGAAAACACATTCTAGCAATTCTCTCCAAACAAACACAGCTTCAAGAGTCCCTATATTTTGTCCAGACTAGGCGTCTTACATCCAACATGAAGAATGAATATAAAATAGAAGAAACTTACTAGAAATGATGTTTCATACACGAAGAATGATCAAGTAGTCAATTCTAGAAGCACGCAATAAAATATTAAAAATCCTTTTTTTCTCTTGGAATTTAAATCAACCCCGATGAAATTTTAGAGCTTATGACGATAATGCCCATAAAATTTCACCCCCTAACTCCTTCAAGATCATGAGATATTATGATTTCCATTTTAAGCATTTCCTGTCATTATTTTTTTCTTAAAATCACTCAATTTGCTTGCAGCTGTTAATTTTGAACAATTTGATCATCAAAATACATCAAATTGCGCCACGTGTTTTGTGGTTTACCAAGAGGAGAGAAAAAGAGCTTGATATTGCTAGTCCTTTTGATCCTTGTTCTGCCTTCTTTTTTATCATATCAGCTTAAAATTAAGCATGAAAACAACAAAGGGGATAATTTTGTATTATAATTGGTTTGTCCTCTTCATTTCTCGTCATTCATCGTTCATGCCTACAATCATAAAACTAATACACATGCGATGAAATTATCTTCATTTGACATTGCAAAAGGTCAAACATCAAATCTGTATAAAATTAAAGGTAATTTAACGTGAATTCAACTTATCAATGATATGATATGAATCAGGTGAAAATTTCACACATACAAATTGTGTAACACTTTCCTTTTTGCCAAATGAAGTGGAGGGAAAGTTGTCTAACAATGTCTTTTTGCCAAGTTAACAATCCATGTGAGTCAAGGGCCAATAATAGGGGAGTATCTTATGCCCATAGCATGCATTTATCAAGTCAAAGGATCTAGTTAATGGGCAGTTGACCAGGTCCTTTGAGTATTGAGTTTTGTCTTCAAAGAATAGAAACATGGAGAATACTAAGGGTTTCCTTTTTAATGTTGCAATGACTGAGAATGAGCATTAGAGAGTCAGCCTTCAATGCTATTATTTCACCAACTGCAATATGTCCATGTTTGACTTTTTGTGAGGTTTCTTTCTCCTAAAGAGGCATATAAAATTTCATATTTAAGATGATTTGAGGATTTGAGGGTGAATCAATGGGATTGAATTCTTGTTTTTTCAAACAAGATATAAAAAAACTACAAAGAAGCTGCAAAATTATTATCCTGGTACAGAAACAGAGAAAAACACAGGCTGAAATCAGATTGTCAAAAATTAATAAGTGTGAGAAGGGAGAAGAGTAAAACTGGGTAAGGTGGCCCTCTTCTTTGGATTCCTGGTTGCAACCAGAGTCTACAGCTCCTCTGGGTCAGCCTCAATCAGTACCAAGTCAAGTCTAGGTGGCAACGAGTTGACATTCAAGGGTTGATCCTTTCATGGGCACAGTAGGTTCTCTGCCTCTTTTTCAGGGCCTCGTCAACTTGAATGTGGAAGATGAAGAGTGTGTCGATGTCCAATCCCTTTATGTGATAGTTACCTACTGCATTCTTAAGATGATCAAGGATAAACCTGCCATCCTTTCCAGGCCAGCAGTGCAGCCCTTTGTGGTGGAGGTTCTTGGCTCAGAATACGAGGCTGACACAGTGGCAAAATCTCATGAAGGAGATCGCGTGCTTGCAGACAATGATGCTTTTAAACGTCTCTTTGTCTCAGCAAACAGAATCTTCCTAATAGAGTGTACCTTCTGGTCTTCTTGAAGTGAACCCAAGGTTTTATCCCGTGGCCTTGGCAGATTTGGTTGGATCCACTGCTGTCTCGAGGAGTACACCATGGCAGATAAGAGATGTGTCTCCTCTGTGATCTCTCTCCTCTGGATATTAGAGCAGGTTATGGGCATAAAATTGTAGATAATAGTCAATCAACTGATGTGTCAATACACAGTATTATGAATATAATTATTTTCTATGAGCTAGATAGGACCTTAAGCATGCTTCAAAATTCAAAACTTTGAAATGAGCACTTCCCTAGAATGAAGCTTTGCCTACTGAGGCCACCTTATCCAAATGGAATTTATGCCAGATTTGGCATTACCTCTGGCATCCGTGGCACTACCTTGATTGATATAATGAAAAGTTTTAGTGAACATGAAATTGAAATTTTAATAAATGAGAAAAGTTGTTGAAGACATTCCCATGGCATGATGATACTTAACGCGATCTAGGATAAATACAAGCTTGGCAAAAAATTTATCTCATGTAAATGAATGTGTATCTATTTTATTGGTTCCCTTAAACCAAACTGCTTTCGATCCTTTGTAGCACTCTAAAAGTTCACTATAACGATAGTGTAATAATGGCAGTTCCGTCCATCACTGCAATTGTTATCTCTTACACATGCATGGCTCGAAAAACTTAAACAGTCAAGTTCAAACCTCACATGACATTCAACTGCAAATATTTATGGATGAAAAAATATTGAATATTGTTTGCTTTGCATGCTTACACAAATTTCTCTAGTCTAAGGATCTTTGGTTACAGTGTTTCCCTTTCAAACAGACTTAAAATGAACACCTGGCTAAAACTATATCGTCTATGATCCATCAAACACCTGATGACAAGGGTTTGCAAGCTTTCAACTCATTCATAAAGAAGCTTGAAGCGTTTACCCAATGTCAACAGAAATAAATCAGTCTTAAACCTAACCTTACATCTCTATTCATATCAGAATGCCCATGCCCAAAACAATTTTACAGTCTTACCCTAGCATAATATCTCTATCTTGATGGGAGACTACAGTAAATTGAAAATATGAGAAAATGATTAACATACATGGTTCCCACAAAGACAAGGTTGACTACTAGTGGAAAATGCTATCAACCTTGGGCCACAACAGATCATCACGTTGTTTTAGCTGCAAGAAGGAACAATGTCATGCTACATCATTTTAACGTCAGGATGCACCCATGGCATCCTCATCAAGGCTCCCAGGTTGGCATAACTTAGTGGTTAAAACATGCTTGCACCTCCTGCATCATGCATGATGTTGCATGCAACCACATGTGTTCATGGTCTCAAGAACTACCTACCATGAACATCAAGTACAAGAAAATCGAGTAAATCCTCTTTCCAACCCCACGTTCATTTCTGTAACTATCATGGTCCTAGAAAATGCCTTCTCACTGACATGGTAGCCCTTGTCAGTGGACATCAATAACAAGCCATTGAGCTGATATTTACTGTGAGCAAGATAGATGAAGATCGTACCTCAAATATATGTTTCTTAAGAATTGCAAGAATCTGATGAGAAATGATATCTTCTGGGTTAACTGCCAATCGGCCTCATCCATGTCCTGGTAAAATACGGGGAAAGAAAACAGTCAAAATCAAAAAACGAATCAAATAAACCAAAAAACAATCAATAGATCTGTACAGTTGTTTTCGTTTTACGGAAAGAATAATATGAATTAGAATAGTAGAAGGGGAATGGCTTACCATGCACCAGGAGCGATCTAAGTACACCAATGACCTCTCATTCAGATCTGTAAACAACGAGCGGCATGCTTCTAGGGGAAAATGATTCCTCATAAGTGCTTTCGGGAATTAGTCATGACATATTTAAGTGCACTGGAAGCTTTTTGAAGCTCCCCGCTGCGACAAAGGGATGCAATTAGAGGATAGTACACATCAAAGTCAAGGACCTTGGATTCAGGGAGAAGATCTTCAATATTCCAAGTCTTATGGTGAGTAGATCCAACTTCCAATTCACAAAATCTTGAAGAATTATCCTTCTCCCTGCTCAAGTCAACAAATTTATTGCCAGTGTAAAAATATTTGTTCCTTTTATGCGCCCTCCTAAGGGCTGCACTCCTACAGTTGCTGATGAATCTCCCACCTGAGAATTTCAGCAATCCAACTTCAGCGAGCACCATGATCGCATCATTGATTCGTCCATCTTCAGAGAGAACAATTAGGTCACCCAATAACGATCCCCCTTCAATCTGAATCTCCATTTCAGATAAAATGTCTATGATAGTTGGACATTGAAGCATATCCCAAAGGATAGATCTTGCTTCCTCCATTCTCCCCTTGGAAAGGAGCCCTTCAATAAGATGAAAAAATCCTAGGAAATCAAGGGTAATTCCTCTTTTCTTCTGCTCAGTATAACATTCCAAAGCACCTTCCACATCACCAATCATGCAATAGCCATTGACAAGAGAGCTCACAGTGAAAGAATCTGGATTCATAGAGCTCTCCTCTAGCCGTAAAAGCAGATTCATCGCCTCTCCCACAGACCCCCAACTGCAATAACCATTGATCATTGTGTTGTAAACCCGAAGATTCGGGTTTAGTCCACTACTAATCATCTCTTCAAATAGATTACGTGCTTTTTCCAGATGCCCTTGGGTTACTAATCCATGGATGAGAGTGTCATAGGTGACCACAGAGGGGACCACATTGCTTGGTCCAAGGGCATCAAATATCCTCATTGCCTCAACTAGACAGCCTTGTTGACAAAGTCCATTAAGAATTGAATTGAATATAAAAATATTAGGTTTCACACCTTCATCTTTCATCTTAGAGCAGAGCATTAGTGCCTTTTCTAGACGTCCCTCTTTGGAAAGCCCATCAATAATTATGGAGTATGTCACCAGATCCATAGTCAATCCATTCTCTCTAGCTTCCATAACCAGTTGATAGGCATCTTCAGTTCTGCCCTCCCTCTTCAGAGATTCTATGATACCAGTTGAAACACTGCATGAAAACTCTCTTTTTATCATCAATTTAAGAAACTGAAGAGCTTTCTCTGCGTCTTTCTTAAAAGAGAAGACGGCTAACGTGTTTATCACCTTGGGATCAGCAATCCCGTACTCCTTAATACAAGTGCTCACCACTATTGAAACCAGATCAATCTGGTCATTGCGTAAGAGGAATTTAACAAGTAAGAAATAAGATTTCAAAAGTAATTCCCCAGTTTTTCTCTTTGCCAGTATAAACAACTCCTTCACAGCGTCACGACACCTTTTGCGGCAGAGAAAGACAATGGCATCATTCACCACCAAAGATACTAAATTCGGTTCTGCAATTACATCCAAGCTGCCCATAAACTTCAAGACTCCAGCACTTTGATCGTGATCATAATTTATCTTGATGAGCATTCGATGGATTCTCGGGTCAAGAAGAAGACCTCTTGAAGAGAGCCTTTGGAAGACCTCAGTAGCTGCTTCCAGCATGCCGCATTTGCAAAATACTACAATCATGCCTCCAAGAGAATCGAGATCACACTCTGAGCCCATTGAAGCATACTCATCAATTATCTCAAGTGCTTCATCTATCATTCCTAGTTTAAAACAAACATTGATTATAGACACTCGAGTATTGGAGTTAGCTGTTAAACCCAAAGCAGGCATTGAGCGAAACAGAAGGAGCGCATCCTCAAACATTCCTAGAAAGAAGTAAGCCCTGATAAGTATATTACATCCAACTATGTCCAATGAAGCTTTATTTGCCTCCATTTTCTGCACGATATTCAAAATACTAGCTCCATTCATCTCTCTAAGATATGCGCATAACATAGTACTAAGTGCTATAACATCATCATCCAAAGAATTCAATAACTGATTGGCCTTCTTTGTGTCTCCCACTTTACAAAGACCATTGATTACAGTGTTCAGTGTTACAGCCCCAATTTCAATTCCCTTTTCTTCCATCTCGTCTAGAAACTTGAAAACCATCTCCAAATCTCCCTCATGGCACCACCCGTTAATCAAAGTGGAATAAGCAAATTCGTCTAAAGGAACCCCCAGCTCTTGGAGCTTCCTCATTAGAGCTGTAGCTTCCTTCAGCTTTCCTTTCTTGCAGAAACCTTGAAGAACAGACGTGTAAGTGATCAAATTTGGATCCGTACCCTTCACATTCATCAACTCTAGAATCCCAATCGCCTTCTCCACACTAACCTCCTTGCAAAACCCATTAACAAAAATACTGTAGTTGACCACATCAGGAGTGATCTTTTTCTCCGCCATCAGCTTGTGCTTTTCAAGGGCTCCAACTAGGTCAAAATTACGCAAGCATCCAGAAGCCCAACAACCATAAAAAAAGGCATCGGTGGCCAACCCTTTAGCTTCAATTTCCATAACCAAATCAGACGCTTCCTTAGTCTGCTTGCATCTCAACAAAGCGTCAACAACACATGTATAGGTCACCAAATTTGGGACGAACGTCTCGCAATTTTTGCTTTCCTCAAAAAACTCCAATCCTAACTCCGGCCTGCCCATCTTGCAGAATCCAGAAATTATCGAACTCGAAACGTAATTATCAAGAGAATAACCGTTTGAGATGGAAGTCATTATCTTCACCACTTCAATCGCTCTGTCCATCCTTCCAACGGAGCAAAACGAAAAAACCAACGTACGGAATGCATTCCTCAAAAGAAGTTTAGAAGAATTCTCGTCATTCAAATAATTCATAAGCAAGGAAAATGCTCTCTCGGGATCCTTCTCCAGGACGCAGACTCCACAAATTAGGGCATTCCATAGGGAATTAGGGCTTTCCCGGGAGAGCCGATTCTCGGCTTCGTAGTATTTTCCCGTCTTGAGGAGCGCGCGAATGATGAGATTATTGGAGAGAGAGTCTTCAAATTTGGTGTTGGAGGTGACCTGGGAGACGACGTGGAGGAGAAGTTGGTACTTTCCGCATCGGAGGAGCGAGGAGAGGAGATGATTCACGGAGTGGCTCGTCGGACTGAAGCCTCGCTTCAGTAGACTTTGCATTAGCGCACAGAGAGAGAAGGGTGGCTTCTAACGAAATTGACAGTGTGAGAGAAGGCATGCCCCTGCATTTTTCCATAATGGTTAAAAGACCTAGTTCCTTCAGGCAAGTTCTGAAGGTTTTCTCCTCTGTGCATCCAATTCCCACACAGAAGATCTTGCTCAGGAGCAACCAACACTCCTGCATAGTTTGAGAATGTCATTCAAGTTCCCCTTCAACACGCCACAAGATGACTCTTCTTGCTCACCCTTCTCTCCTAGCACTGCTCCTAGTTCCCAAGTCCCCTTCATTGCAGTTTGTTGCACCTCTTGCATCTCCAGAGGCTCTTTGGTTCCTACAAGAAAATTTTAATCTCTAGAAAGGGCCTTCCAATCCTCAAAGCATTCTCAAGAGTTCCTTGGCGCATCTTTGATCAAGAATCGAATTCTTTGATTTGGCTGCAGCCCTTATGATCCAGAGAGATCCCTCCAACTCAGATACATGTATATTAACCCAAGATAAACTAGAATTTCCAATATAAATAGAGTTGAATTGTGAATAAGTCAGTGAATAAGGAATTTTACTTCATTAGACGATTCTCGTTGACTCGACTGTTGAGCTGTTGAACCCTAACTTGCTGATCATTGACCTTTCGGACGTTTAACCTTGTGTTTAGAGTTGATCATGGATAACTTATGATGATTGATGGTGAACTTTTGGCCGTTGACTATTTGACTTCTCAATTGGATGACTTGTTGACTAGTCTTCAAGGTGCTTCTGAATAGCTTGGGCCTTTGATGACATGTTAGGAGCAATCTCATTCCTTCGGTACTTGATGGGACTCTTGACATCTAAAGTTTTCTAGTCAAGTAATATTAATGAGAGATCGAGTGAAGATGAATCCAACCACAAAATACCAATGATCAAGTGGATGATGCGGCGTTATAAATGAAGAGTATTGTTGTCTTAGTTAGAAATATTAAAGATAAAGATAATAAATCTTGATACTAAAAACAAGCATCCCAAGGTAATGATGATGAAATTTTTCAGCTTTATCAATATATATGTAGTGTAATTTTGAGTTCTCCACTATCCTCAAGGATAGTATCTTGATGATGGGTCATTGAAATGCAATGTTGATAAATATGATGATGATTCATCAAGATAATGACTAAATGGCACTAGATATCTCATAAAAATTATGATGATATTGATAAGACACTAATGAGATAGATAATCTAGAGATTAAGATGAATAGGATCTCAAAACAATATGGAGCAGGTAGACTTCTAGTATGGATATGTGAGATAATGGATACTCTTTGTGAGAGAATATACTAAATATAAATATGAACATCATGGATCAAATCTTTGCACAAGTCATCACCAAATATCTCAAGAAGATCCCCACTTAGACCTCATATTTTTGCTGTCTAATCCTAAATAAAGTCTGAACAAAGCATTATCAAAAGGAATCATCTAAAAAAGCTTTTATATTCTAATGGTTTGGATGAAAAGTCTCTCCTCATAAAATTTCTTGAAACCTCTTAATGATTTATTTGAAAACCTAAATCCAAGGTTTTTTGGTAGTAGATAAGAGAATAAAAGTAATAAGTAGATAAATATATGAAAAAAGAACTCTAGCATGGGAATTTTTTGCACAAAGATGGTGCATGGATAAATTTGATTAATTAGAGATCTGTAAAAAACTTTTAACGTAAAACTATAAAAATGTCATATGAAATGAAGCCCATGACAATATTAGAAAACCTTAATATTCACCTTTCATCAAATTTTCTATCTCTTTACAAATTTTATTGTAAAAGTAATGTAGAACTCAAACTCAAGCACGTGATTAATTGATAACTTCAAGATTTAAAAGTTGCTTACCTCCTCTATCCTTCAATTTTTTCCTAAATCAATTCTCTTTGCCATTATAGATGTTCTGACTATTCATCTTTTACTTCAGTAAGCAAGATAAACACACACCATGTGTGTATATATATAATAAACTGAGACTATATACTACACATATTATCTATAAAGGATGATATATATAAGAGACTTTATAAAATTTAAAAATAATGATATACATGTTAGGCAATATAAATACATGAGTATTAAAATATATGATTTATTTATCGCATATCTATTGGGATCTCAAACTTGATAAGCCTTTAAAATTCCCAATCAAAACATTGAATACAATGAAAAATATTGAATCAAAATTTCAAAGACTAAGACACCATGAATAGATGATCTTATCATGTAGAATAGATCAAAATTCAGACTTGAAAGGTTAGATGAAGAAGTTTTTCAAAGTGTCTAGACTCTAGCAATATCCTTAATGGTTAGATGATTGGATCTCCTCTTAAAACTCTTCACCAAGAGAGAATGAGAAGAAAGGGGAGAGTTTCCAACAAGGCTTACATGGGCGCCTTTGATTTTCTTCCCATATTTATAAACTTTGGGGATACTAATTTTTTTAAAAGGTGGGGCTCTATAGAGCAAGTGGTTAGTAAAATCCTAGCAGCTAAGTCTAGAGGGAAAGTTTTGAGCATTATGTTGCAGACTGGTTGTTCAAAAAATTTGTTAAATTATGTTTATATCCACCAACATCTATTTAATTATGTGTGTGGCCTGCTAAATTTAAATATTTGTTTGGTTAAGGACTCAATTAACTCAATAAAACTTATTGTTCAAGCTTAGTGATTAACTATGTCAACATATATATCAATTAATCAAGGATCAATTAAAAAAAGAGCTTATTGGGTGCCAAGCTACACTACATACTCATGAAGATATAGAGTGTACATGATTCCCTCCATAGAATCTTTCTATCATGGTTTATCATGTATGTAAAATCCTTCATCCGCTCAAGACTCATGAATGACTTGGGGCAATGTCACCTATCAAACCATAATCAATCACTGAAGTATTATTCATGCATGAAAGAAATCCGTGTTCAATATTTTGACTACCTTGGAGAAGAATTTAATTGCATCTCATTCCTTGAGTTGATCTCCCTTTCTATCGAGGGTAGATGATTCTATCTTGAAAGCAATATCATCTTCAAGGATGTCATGCCATTTCTAATCTATAATGTTTTGGATATCCCCAGGCTAGATATTTGTAAATTGCAATTAAAACACAATCATTCATCCTCAAGATATCTTTAGTGTCTTAGGTCTAAATCTAACATGCTCAAGCATGACATGAATAAAATTAATTGAAACTTGGTTATAAAGCCATTCAAGGATTCAAACAAATCAATTTATTGAGGTTTTTTTCAAAAGAGAAACCATTGGCTATGCTTAGTGACTATGCATCAATGGCTACATGATCAACCATAATCCTCATATAATTCAAATCAATTAGTGGCATTCTTCTTGAATTTTGTCAATATCCTTCTTGAATATCCCTCAAATAGGAATATTTAGAACTTATTTTTCAAGACTAGTGATCATTATACCATGATCTTATCATAATTCACTTAGCCATAGCATATGCTCATGGACGTATGTTACAAACACCGTACAACATTAATAATAAATAAATTTTATTTAAATTATTATAAATAAAACATAAAAGTGTGTTTTGGCTCATGGGCCACATAATATCTATTAATATCATGACATTTTTATTATTTGTGAAAGAGGAAAATCCTAATGCATAGGTCATGGATCTAATAAATGAGGGAGTACAAGTGATGGAGAATCATTTCAACACAAAGACACAAGGGTTCCAAGTGAACCTAGGTATAATCTAAGGAAGAGAACCCATTCCAAAGAACAACAACAAAACATGCTCCTCCTAATTCACAAATTTGAGAAGTTATTCATGAAATGAAATGCATGAGAAAAAACCCTCTCATAAAACCTCTCCAAGGGGACTTAGATTCCCTCCTTTTCCACTTATATATTGATCTAAAGATTGGCTTGGTCACATGAAGTTAAAACCTTATCCTTTAGAACACTTAGAACTCCATATAATTAGGCCAAGTCAATGATAACATGCATTTATAACTTAAATTCTTATCTTATTTAACTCATATTCATGCTTATTTTATGTGAATATAATGCATGTTATCATAGTTTTTCATGAATTTTCTCCATTGGTATGTTATTTCACTAAAGTCTATATTTATGCATAATTTAGGGTTCAATTTATGCTTGATTGATGATAAATCTTTTTCCAAGTTGAAATTAATAGAAGTTAATCTCTTTTCTTCAATTACTTTGACTTTAGTACATCTTTTAAGGACAAATTTCAAGATGAAAATATGATGATGATATTAAGAAGATTTCTTAATAAATGATTCAAGCTAATTTTTAATTCATCTTATATTCTTCTCTGAAATTATATTTTAGATGGCATGATGTTAAAAAGGAAGAAATTTGTGATCCTATGGAGAAAATTTGAGTTTAAAAGGAATTATATTTTTAAAGTTATAAATTTCTGAAGTTTCTGTCCTTTTTTGGATTTTAATTTGATTTTTATTAATTTTATTGTGTATTTTGTAATTAAAAATTGAAAAAAGTGGGTTTATTTACCGCAAGACCGCGGAGCTGACGTGGCGCGCGAGGCTGATGTGGCGCGCGGGACCAGCACGGATGCGACGCGGCACTAAGGCCACTTGACAGGGCTACGCATGGCCCACGCGAGGCGCAAGTGGCGCGGACACGTGGCAGGAGGCTACACGGGTCCACACAGACGCCCGTGAGGGGCGCCACGTGGCGAGGGGGCTGGCGAGTGAAGGGCCCACGGGTTAGTGGGCCCTAGTTAGGAGATTGGGGCGGTAACGCAAATGCGTTACCGCGCCCCACATTTTAAGCTCACCTTTCTCTTCTTTTTCCTCTGTGTGGGACTTAGTTCCTGCGGAGTTTAACACCTGCAAGACACATGGCGCTACCGAAAGCGTTGGATGCAATCGCGATACACGCAGGGGCATTGATCGCCTGGACCCGAGTCCACGCGATCACAATCGGAGCACGTGCGTGAAATAGCTTTTAAGTGACCGTGATCGAGGGCTCACCTGTGGACACGTGGATGCAATGGGAGCGTCCGATCCTCATCGGACGGGCGAATCAAAATGACAAATAAGATCGATTACCTTGTGACGCGTGGAGACTTCGGGAGCGTCCGATCTGATGGATATTATGTGGCCTATAAGCCAATCACACTTTCATCAATCTTGTTTATGTTCATTGAAATGAAATTTATTCATTGTCATTCTTGTGTGATGTTTGCAATGAAGTCCATGAGCATGTGCAATGACTAAGTGAATTATGATGAGATCATAATATAGTGATCGCTAGTCTTTAAACACATGTTCTAAACATTCCTATTCGTGGGATATTCGAGAAGGACATCGAATTATCTGGAAAGAATAGCACTATCTGATCCATCTCATATGATGAGTATGGCCGATCCTATAGCCATCGGTGTGGAGACACTAAGGATAGATAGTGGGTGCTCTTTGGAGAAAGAGTTCACTGAATTGATCCGTATGAATCCTTGAATGGTAATATACCTAACTGTCAATCAGGTTGATTCATGTCATGATTGTGTATGTGGTCCTTTGACTTGAGACACCAAAGACATCTTGTGGATGGATGATCGTGTTTTGATTATGACTTACGAATCCCTAGTCACGGGATATCTAAAACGTCATATATTGGATACGACATGAAGTCCACGAAGATGATTGTGTGGTCAAGATGGGATCATCCACCCTCGGTATATGAGGAGATCGACTCAAGGAATGAGATGCGGTTAAATCCTTGGCCAAGGTAGCGGAAATATTAGAGAAGTTGTTCTCCATGATTTCCTACTCGCATCAGTACTAAATTAAGTGACCGATTAGGGTTTGACAATTAACCATACCCTAAGTCATTCATGAGTCTCGTGTGGATGAAGGATTATACGTACACGGTAACCAATGATGGCAGGGTTCCATGAAAGAGTTCTAATATACTCCATATCTCCTAGAGCACGTGGTGTAGCTTGGCACCCACCGGGCTGGCGACTCAACCTGTCGATTGGGTTAAATCGATCCTTATTCAATTAATCTATATGTTGATATAGTTAATTGATAAGAAGGACCAATAAGTGTTATTGGGTTGATAGAGTCATTAACTAGCGAGATATATGGACCTGGAGGGTCACACACATAAGGTCAATGGACGTCGGTGGATATAGACATAATAATAAGGGTTTTTGTGAAAAGTTCACATTCCCAAAGTCTATAAATAGGGGGAGAACGACCATAATAGAGGTGCCCATGCAAGCCTAGTGGAACTTCTCCTCCCTCTTCTCTTCCTCTCGTGGTGACGAGTGTTCAAGAGGAGATCCGATCGTCTGGAGACTGTGTGGATACCGCTAGAGGCCGGACGCTTGAACGGTTGAAGAACTCTTTCATATGATCCAAGTAAGTATGAATTTTATTCCATACTAGATGATAGGATCACCTAGAATGGATGATGAGATCATCCATTCTTGGTGCTTCCACGATGTTGAATGTTTTGATTCAACACCTTCCGCTACAATCATTATTTTGGACAAAGATTTGGAGAGCTTTTCGAGCCTCAGATCCCAGCACGATCTTCATCAGAAGCGCGATCGTGAAGTGGCCGTGCAATCCTCATCAAACGGCGGAAAGGTCATGAGGAGATCAGAACCCGATCACGACGCGATCGTGGTCTGATTGCCGCGCGATCGTGGTCTGATCGCTACGCAATCAAGGCCACGATCACCCCTAACTGATGAGCCACGATCGTCGTGCGATCGTGGCCATCAAATCTGCCTCTCCACCGAATGAAATGGCTAGAATTTATCGGGCGAAATCTCCTTTAAAAACGATGTATTCCTTCTTGTTTTTCTTAACTCTTGATTGAATCATGAAGGAATTAAGTGATTTGAAAGAAAGATCTTGAGTTCTTCGTGATTTCCCCGCATTTAGACTCGATTTCGATCAAAATCGGAGCGCGATTGATCACGAATTCCACCGGATTTCATCGAATTTTCCCCTTGAACGCCGAACCTCTGCGAGGAAGAAATCAAGCCAACTCCGCTTCAATCCGAGTGAATTGAAGCCCCATCCTTGCGGCAATCGGGTTAGTAGTGAGATTCGATTGATTATCAGGTGATAATTTGAGTTTTAATTAGATTTAGATCTTTAATTTTGAGTTTTAGTTCTTAGTGTTCTTTAATTTTGCATAATTTTAGTCCAAAATTTTTCTAATTTTGAAAAAAGGATATCTCTTTGATTATAATTTTGAATCACTTGATTCTGGTTTCATTGGATTTCTTATTTCATCAGCTTTCCGTGGATAGCAAATTCGTCGAATTCTAAGATCATTTGATCCCTCAATTTAACGTTTGACCGAGCACTATTCATTTTCAATCCAAATTTGAACGTTGACTTTCGGGGTCAATTACATTAAAAATATAAATGGGAATTCGATCATTTTGGTCTCTTTAGAATCCTCTGGTTCTTAGATTTCTATTGATTTATAAATTTCAAGATTTGGATATCATTTGATTCAATTTGAAGATTTTCTTGAAAGTGTTCATTTCGGGATTTTTCTGATCTTTGATTTTCAATAATTCATAGTAAATCCATTTCTTATTGAAAAATCACAAATATTATATCAATAAATTTAATTTTTTCTCTAGTTTCCAAATATATAATTTTCATAATCTTCTGACATCTTCTGATTCTCTGATTTTACAGAACTTTGACTGTTGGTCAAAGTTAATGCTTTGACTTTGACTTTTGACTTTTCTCTGTCAAATCCGAGATCTTAAAGCTTAAAATTCTCTATTTAGTATATTTATATCATTTACATTCATAAAATATTATTTCTACCTCTTTAAAACCTCTTTTAAACCTAAGTTTGACCAACTTTACTCTGCAATCAAAGTCAACCTTGTTCTTTATGGATCGACCCAATACTTACACTTGATTTTATATCTTTGTCATTGTGAGTTTGGATTTATAAATTTTTGTTTGACCGAAGTTTGTGTGTTTTAACGACCGCATAAAAAGCTACGTCAGTCAACCACCCATATACCTTGATATAGGATCCTTATCCATCCAACTTCAACCACCATGTCATAGGTACCCATGTACATATAACTGATCTCAAAAGAAGATAGGAAACATCTTGTTTTAATATTACTTTCTTTGAACAACCACCTCTAGTTAGAAGTATAGGAGAGATCTCCATTTCAGCCAATTGTCAAAATGACTATCTCTGGATTTCACATTAAATCAAAACCCCATCTTGAACAAAATCAAGTCAAGGCCTGGTCAAAACACTTATAAAGGCAATTCAGTAAGAAAGAAGCTGCAGTCAAGGAGTGAAGCCACGAGGAGAAGTCCTAACTATCTCTTATTGGGAACAAAGCCACTATGGAGCATTCCAAACATCTCCTTCCATGGATGTTAAGCAGTGAAAGGCACCTCACCTAGCATGCAATCTTCACCAAGCAAGAATCACCTGAATCTAATAGCTGATCTCGTCAAATCTCCTCATCCTTCACGGAATCACGATCGCCATCATCACCCTCCTTCACCTTGCCCTGGTGAATATACAGAAGACAAGAAGCCGGGTCAAACCCAATCGGCTACTTGACGTTAAGCGTCGTTATTCTATCTCTTCCTATTACTACATTATATTTGGTTGCTCAGCTGATAGGAGGATATCGGGATGTCTCAGACACAATCAGAACGCCGGTTACATCATATCAATTCCACGATATTAATATCAATGAGCTCCCCGTGAAGTCAAGCTTTATAAATGGATAATATCAAGGTTATGATCCATCAAATGAAGATTCTCCACGTCGCCTACCGATCAAGCAAAGGAATTCAAAAGACATAAAAATTCAAGTCAACCCCATCAACCACGTAATAGTGAAACGACATCATTATCTATCTCTTACGGCTACAACAACGGGACGCGCAGATGATAAGGGAGTTTTGAGAAACCTCTGACCCAATCCGACTCCACGTATGCATCGTTACGACCCCATGACCTTCAATTCCACCACAAACCGAAGAGATCATTCGACGGCCATCACGGACTCTTTAAAATATATGAAAACTCCCCGAAACCTGTGTAACTATTCATGCACGGGGAATAACTACCGCGACGTGTCGTCTCACCATAACTCCTATTCCCCTTATTCTATAAAAGGGAAACTTGTAAGAGAAAAGACATATGTTGTTTTTATGAAATGAAGTTGTTTCCTTCAGCGAAATTTGATTGTGTTCATTGTGTTCATCGTATTCCATTCTCCCTTCCATAAACCTCATCCCGAGTTCTATCTCCCTATCTATTCTCCCTCCCTTTCATTCATCTCAAAGTGAAGAAGCAGATCAAGGATAATCCACATCATTGGTGAATCCAAAGCAGCATCTTTACGTTTGATCCAAGGTAGTCATCTTCTAAAATTAATATAGTGATTGATACTTCAATTCCTATATCCATAAGTCCAACTTCGACTGATTCCTGCTATCTATTCTCAATTCGCATTACTAGTACCCAAAAGATCATCAAAATAAATCCCAATCTGTGGTGATATCCTTACAAGATCCCATTTTGCATTGTAGGATTAAGTAGAAATCACTCCCTTTACTAATTCGTCATATTAATCGCTCACCTCTCAACCGCATTCATCATACTCACACTCTTCTCATAATACTTATCATCTTTTCAACGTATCCTACATCAACAAGCCTCTATAAAGAGAGATCATGACCCAAGAAGAGATATGTCCCATGTGAGACCAAGGCCTCCTAATGGGCTGACACATTGGGCCATACTCTAACAAGTCTAATGGCTTGTTTTTACTCTCTCACTCAAGCTAGAGCATAAATCTACGATGACATATGGTGGAAATTTGGGTGTCCTGGCCATCAAACATGGTGATCTGGCAACCGACAAGCCTGCCAACCTTAGATCTCCATCAATGCCCAATTTGAGGGCTATGTGTCACAATCTAGGGTGTCCAGTGCCCTGCGCCCAAGAGACATCGAATGACCACAATTGGATAAAACAATTTTTGGTTTTCCCCTTAATTTGAAGGGAAACTTGTCACAAACTTAATGACTCCTAGATCAAAAATAGATAGGGCTTAGAAAAAACCCATTTAAGGCTATTTTAAGCCCCAAAAATTTGTAAAAACTGCATATATCTTCTATTTCCTCTTGTGCTTGAACTTTGAGGCCTTATTCTTGGTCAAAATTATTTCTTTCACCCAATTAATGATTATTTTGCACTTATTTCATATTTTTAGTGAAATTTTGTAGAATTATCATTAATTAGCCTTGAAATGTGTCAAGACTGCATCGCTTGCATGCCTATAGTTTTTGTGGAAGAATCTTTAATTTCAGCCATCCCACAACATAGCGATAGTATTGTTGTCACACATTGGGTTTGTAAGGGTCTTCTCCATGAGCGATAGTATGGGGATTTTCATAGTAAATAGTATTGAGGGCGTTGGTTTCTCAATGTACCCATAGTAACATCATTGCATGCATATGGGTGTTTAATTTGAAGCACAACTCACATGACACTATTCATCGTCACAAGGCATGAGGAGTAGTTCATGGGTTCATTCAAACATATAGCATGGATTACAAGGAAACCTTCTGATAACATGTTAAATAAACATTATAAAACATGATTATTGATGCATATTAAGGCATAGATGATTTCATTTCCATGCATGTTATCATATTTATGTGTATTTTCTATCATTTCATGAAAAAGTCATTATAATCTCAAAAATACTTTAAATTAAGGTTAAATATGATGATTTAAAGATGAATAGTTTAATCACCCATCTTTACTTGAGATTATAAATGTTTTTAGAGTTGAAATAATGAGATAAATAATTTTATAAATATTTATTTATATTTTCTTAAGAAGAAAACACTTAAAGAATAAATATATTTTTGAAATAAAAATTAAAAATCTCATTATTTATCAATTTTTAGCTTTTAGAATGATAGATAATTAAATTTCGGATCAAATGAAAGAAATTTGGATTAATTTGGAGTTATATTTTGAAAGTTATGAATTTTCTAATTTTTAGGGATTTTTTCTGGATTTTTCTGAATTTATTTTGCGATTTTTAAATGTTAAAACAATTTTAAAAAGCAAAAAATTGGGTTTATATTTCGCGCGGGGCCACGTGGATGCGACGTGGCACTCAGGGCCAGGTGGCAGCGCCACGCGGGCCCACGCGAGTGCCTACGTGGTGCAGAGGTGACATGTGTGCATATTTATATTTATCGTAAGTATATGGCTTATAGTACATATAAGCATTCCGTATTCGGAATTTAAGCTAACCCACTAATTCGGCACACATTATAAACCCGACAATATCCTTTAATTTTTCTCGTGTGGGACTAAATTCCACACGGTTTTTAACTGCAGGACACGTGGCGAAGGGAGAGGTGTTGGATCGGATGGAGAGCAGATCATCGCGCGTCGATCGGGTGAGCTCGCGGTCCACCAGATCGCATCACAACACATGCATTTTAAGGAGCGTTATAACGGCCATGATTTCATCGCGCGGGGAGCATCCGGATCGTCCGATCGTGATCCAACGGCGCCAATCTAAAGCGTTTTATAACGCATATCATCAGGCCTCATCCGGACCATCCATCAAGATCCGACGGCTGCGACTTAACTGAAACGGTCCACGATGGACTGTTTCATCGTAACCGTCGATCGTTTCGATCAGATGGTTACGCCCAAATACCCTATAAAACAGGGTGTTCTTCCGATTTGTAAGCATTCGAGTTAGAATCAATCCAATTGATCTGTTTAGACACCTCTATTCTCGAATCTCGTAATTCTATCCTCTCCTACACTCATTTCCGCATCCACGGAAGGCTTGAAATCAAGATTTGGTTGAGAGACGAAGGAGAAATTGAAGCTTGAACTCCACGATCGCGTTCTTGATATTTTCGACGATTGAAGTGATTAATCGTATTAATTTGATCGCAATCTTGGGTTAGTGGAGTCGGTTTTTGCTAATCTATCATCCAATCATGTTTAATTTTGATTTAGATTAGGATTTCAAGTTCAATTTAGTTCAATTTTTGTTAATTTCACGATTTAAACGTTCGTAAATTTTTCTGTACTTCGAACTTAAATTTTTCTACGAAATCAAGATCAATTTTGATGATTCTTGATTCTGTGGAAGCGATTTGAAGTTATCTTTCATAATATATCATTTTCCCCAATTTCTACCATCGATTCATCGTCCGATTTGATCAATTTAGAAGAAAACATCATAAATTTCCTTATTTCCCTGTGGATTCGACCCTTAGTTACCATTATGCCCCTCAATTCGAGTTAATTTCATCAAATTGGTAAGTTTAGAATTATTTTTGACACGAGACCGTGTGAAATCGATGACCTCTCGGTTTCGTCTTGTCACCTTCTCTCTCATGGCTAACCTTAATTTGGTACACATTATTCCTTCCTTGGTTGTGAGTCAAGGTTGGTCACTCCACCAAATGGTTGTTTCCAATAATTTTCTTTACAAAGGCCTCACCGAGCTAGTTATATAGTGTTCATAAAGTAGCACCCCATACATATAGTTGAGGGGGAGATCATCCAAGTATGTCATGTTCGACATGCAATTTAAAACTCAAAGCAAATCCCTCGAGCTTGGTTTGCCAAGTTTATTCAGCTTATTCTTGCTCAAGGGTTAACCCTGTGGACATTAGACCCTACAATATTTTAAAAAAAAATATCTCAACTGACATTGTTATACTAGTTGTCTACCTTGATAAGTAATATCGCGAACAACAATGACATTACTAGGATTGCTTTAATCAAGGCTTAATTGTACAAGCATTTTCTAAACATCGAGTTTCTGATCAGCCAATAAAGTTGGTTCTTGAACAACATAAGTATTTTTCTTGATATATTTGAGCAGATCATACTACTTGGTTGAAAACCCTAGCCATTCCCCATCAATAATAAGCCTATTTTTTTGGGATCCTCCGATATGGAGGGTCTTCTTAGATATTTTATGCATGCTACCCAAGACATTGATTGGCATGATGCTCAACATGCTCTTGTGTATCACAGCCATGCTCTTGGTCATGACCTATTTTATCAGCACCCTAATCACCTTCACTTTGAATCATACTCACCTTGAACACTGGCACCTTTCATAAGGGGAATTAAGTTGCTTGAAGCATTTTATCTTAGATGTTGAAGATGAGTTTGGGTTGTCATTAATGTTTCATTTGAGATGTAATGGGCGATGGGTGATAACATGCATTTTTAACTTAAATTCTTATCTTATTTAACTAATATTCATGCTTATTTTTTGTAATTATGAAGCATGTTATCATAGTTTTATGAATTTTCTCCATTGGTATGCCATTTTACTAAAGTCCATATTTATGCATTTTTTTAGGGTTAATAATGTGTTTTATTGATGTTTGATCTTTATCAAGGTTAAATAATTAGAAATTAACCACTTTCCTTGAGTTATTTTGACTTTAGTTGATAATTAAAAGAATTAATTTCAAGAAGAGAGTGATGGGATGATATAAAGTAGATTTTTTAAGGGATTATTTAAGATTATTTTGAATTCACCTTATTTGTGATCTAATGGAAAAAATTTGAGTAAAAAATGAGTTATATAAAGAAAGATATGAATTTCTGAATTTTATAGATTTTTTTAGATTTTATTTTAATTTTTTAGGCATTTTTCTGGATTTAATTCCTTTAAAAAAAGGGGCAAAAATTCAAGAGATCGTGCGATCGTGGTCCACTTAAATCACGCAATCTCAGCCGTTGAATCATCCTTCAGCAATTCAGACGGTCCGCGATTTTTGCGATGAAATTTCCTATAAAAACGATGTTCTTCCTTTGAAAACTCAACTTTCGATTATATCATAAAGAGATTAAGTAATTTTGGAGCAAATTCTTTAGTTCTTCATGATCCCCCTGCGTTCTAGACTCAATTGCAATTATATTGAGGCAATATTGATCACGAATCATGGCAAGAATCGATCAAAATCTCCCCTTGAATGTTGCACGCACGCTGAAGAAGAAATCGAGGAAATACTCTTCGGTCAACGCAAATTGAAGCCAAATCTTCATGTCAATCGGGTAAGTAGTGTGATTCAATCGTATCCCTTGTGATAATTGTAGTTTATATTAGATTTAGATAGTCAATTTTATTTTAGAAATCGAATTGTTCTTCGTTTTGCCCAGATTTGGGTGAGGATTTTTGCTGATTTTGAAACAAGGATTTCTCCTTGATCTTAAGTTCAAATCGTTTGATTTTAGTTTCATTGGGCTCCTTGTTTCATCAGCTTTCCATGGATATCTAATTCGTAAAATTTCATCATCATTTGACCCTTAAATTTGACGTTTAACCATCTACTGTTCATTTTCAATCTAAATTTGGGCGTTGACTTGCGGGGGACAATTACTCTTAAAATACAAAGGTAAATATTGAAACAAATTTTGGTCATTTTTAGAATCCTCTGGTTGTTATCTTTCTATTAATTTAAAAAATATGCAAAATCTAATAAAATGCTAAAATGCAAAGGTCGTCTTATTTAAAATTTGAATTCATAAATCTTTCAGACGTAGAGCTCGTAAAGCTTTAAACCCAAATACGTTACCTACAATGGATGTAATTTATTGATTTGGATATCATTTGGTTAGTCAATTTGATGATTTAAACCGAAGATTTCATTTCAGGATTTTTCTGATCTTTGATTTTCAATAAACTCATAACAAATCCAATTCCTCTCGAAAAATTACTAATTCTATATATCATATTTTTTTATTTTCTCTCTAGTTTTCTGAATATATAATTTTTCGTAATATTTTACCCTCTTTTTACTTATCTGATTTTATAGAAAGTCAATATCTGGTCAAAGTTAACGCTTTTGACCTTGACTTTTGACTTTTCTTTGTCAAATCATTTCTAAATTCTTAAAATATGTACTCTCATATATTTATATCATTTCCATTAATTATATATCACTTTCATTTCTTAATATACCCTAATTAAACCTAATTTTGACCAAGTCAACCCTAGGATCAAAGTCAACCGTGTTCTCTGTGGATCGACCCGATCTTTACACTATACTTGATTTCATATTTTTGCTATTGTGAGTTCGGAATTATAAAAATATGTTTTACCGACGTTTGTGTGTTTTCAACGACCGCATAAATCGCCTCGTCAATGGGTTATGAGATCGATAAACTTTACAAAATTTCAATCAAAGATATCGAATGCTGAGAAATACATTGAATCGGATATTTGAGACATTGAGGCGCCAAGAAAATGGGTGATCCTATCATCTCTTATATATGAGAAAACATACTTATAGTGTCTCCTTGAGGGAGTTCTTGAAGTTATTCAAGTGTCTAGCCTCTAGCGGTATCCACACAATCTTTCGAATGGTTAGATCTCCTCTTGAAAGCTCTTCATCAAGAGAGAAAGAGAAGAAAGGAGAAAATTATCACAAGGCTTTCATAGGCACCTTGAGTTGTGATCATTCTCCCCCTATTTATAGATATTTTTCATGTAAATTATGTCTTTATCCACCAACATCCATAGACCTTATATGTTTCATCCTCTAGGTCCATATATATCACTAATTAATAACTTTATATACCAAGTAAAACCTTATTGGTCAACCTTAATTAATTATCCACATCATCATATAGATTAATTAATCAATGATTGATTTAACCTAATCAATAAGTTGAGTTGTCATCCCGTTTTGCGCCAAGCTACACCACGTACTCTAAGAGATATGGATTATGTAAGAACTCGTTTATGGAACCTTTCTATCATGTACTACCACGTATGTATAATCCTTCATCCACACGAGACTCATGAATGACTTAGGGTATGGTCAACTGTCAAACCCTAATCGATCACTCAAGTTAGTACTAATACGTGTAGGAAATCATCGGGAAACTCTTTCTCTGATATTTCTACTACCTTGGCCAAGGATTTCATCGCATCTCATTCTTTGAGTCAATCTCTTCAAATACCGAGGGCGGATGATCCCATCTTGGTCTCACAATCATTTTCGTGAACTTCATGTTGTATCCAATATATGACGTTTTAGATATCCCGTGTCTAGGGATTCATAAGTCATAATCAAAACACAATCATCCATCCACAAGATGTCTTTGGTGTCTCGAGTCAAAGGACCACATACACAACCATAACATAAATCAACCTAATTAACAGTTAGGTATAATACCTCTCAGGGATTCATACGGATCAATTTAGTGAACTCTTTCTCCAAAGAGAACCCACTATCTATCCTTAGTGTCTCTACACCAATGGCTACAGGATTAGCCATACTCATCATATGAGTCGAATCAGATAGTGTTATTCTTTCTTGATAATTCGATGTCCCTCTTGAATATCCCATGAATAGGAATGCTTAGAACATGTGTTTAAATACTAGTGATCATTGTATTATGATCTCGTCATAATTCACTTAGTCATTGCATATGTTCATAGAGTTCATTGCAAACATCACGCATGAATGAATAAATATCATTTCAATGAAAATAAACGAAATACATGGAAATGTGATTGGCTTATAGGCCACATAATATCCATCAAACTCAACCTATCAATTGGGTTAAATCGACCCTTGATTAAGTAATATATATGTTGATATGCATAATTAATAAAATTTGACCAATAAGATGTTATTAGGTCTATAGATTTATTAACTAGTAAGATATATAGACCTAGAGGGTCGCACATATAAGGTCTAATGATGTTGGTAGATATATACATAATTATGTAAGTTTTTATGAAAAATTTACATATCAAATGTCTATATTAGGGGATAACGACCAAAACTCAAAGTGCTCATGAAAGCCTTACGGAAATTCTCTCATTTCTTATTTTTCTCCCTTGGTGAAGAGATTTGAAGAGGAAATCCAATCATCTGAAGATCATGTAGATACCGTTAGAGGCTAGACACTTGAATAGTTTTAAAAACTCCCTCAAGGAAACCCTATAAACATGTTTTCTCATACATACCAGATGATAAGATCATATGTTCTTGGTGTCTCAGTGTTTTGAATATCCGATTTAATATATTCCACTGTACTTGATGTTTTGATCAACATTTTGCAACACTTTTCGACCTCATAACCCAACATTATATGTACTTGAATTCCTACTGAACTGATTTTATCGATGAGTACCATCACCAAATAAATTCTTTTCTTTTGTAATATTTTACCTTTTTCATTGTGTATTCCAAGACCATTAGACAAGGAAGATCATTGGTGTGTGTCATTAAAATGACAAAGGCTTTTACTTACTTGTGCAAAATGACCGTCCTTCTAGTATAAGCTCCTTGGCATCTACCATTGACTCTTGTTTTCATACTTTAGGTGATGTGGCAGCTTGAGGTGTATCGTATTGGGCCAATCGATCAAAGCCACCCATCATCACTTACTCGACATGGGTTTAGTGGTGACAACTAATTCATTGATGGAATTCTTAGGCCACTGGTTTTGCGATTTAATTTGTGATGAAACAAGAACCCTTCATTCTCATTGTACTCTCTTTTCCTTGCATGGCAATGTGACCTCATTGAGGCCCTCCCATTGTGATCCAATGACTTGGATTAAGGAGACAATTTCTTTTTCAAGTGAGTGGGCCACATGCCATAATCTAACATTTCAATTTTTTGCTTAGAAAATCTAATGATTCTAATATTTTCTAGCCTTATTTCCTATGCTTTCCCTTCTCCTCAACAAAAAAACTATTCTTGATAAACATCATTCAATCAAGCCTTGTGGATATCAATTTCTGAAATTTCTTAATTCAATTTCCGTTCTATCGATCTAGAGAAATTTAAGATTTGTGGTGATGCTGTGTAGAGAGGCTGCAACTTGAATTTTGAAACATGCCAAGAACATTATGGTATGAAAATCATGTAATTTAAATATTATTTGGGTCCATTTCTTGGTGGCTGCAGGTTATTTTGGACTAATGTATTTTGATCTAAATTGATTAAGCCTTAGATTTGATTTTGAAGCTTAGATTTATAGAAGTTCATAATCTTTAATCTTTTTTTTCCCTCAGCCCACAAATCTCTCTCTTTCTAACTTATATCTTCTACTTATCCCTTGATTAAAGTCCTATTAACTTGGGAACTAATTCACTGAAAATATTTTGAAGTTATCTTTTTAACTATATCGTTTTCTCCTAAATCTAAACCATCTTGATTATCTAATGTAATCAAAATGAAGAATTGTCAAAGGCCCAATTCTTGTGGATTTGACCCATACCAATATATTCTATGAATCATCAACTTAAATGAGTTAGGAGTTATTGTTGACCAATAATCGTACTCTCTTATGTATATAAAACTTAATCACATTAGATAACCGATACTCTCTTACGTATATAACGTATAGAAAATGTGGTAAATATACGATGCACGATAAATATTTGTGCTTTACGGTGAACTTTTTCGAGATGAATATTGTGAGTGCTCGGCAATCGAGCATAATAAGTAGACATCCATAAATAAAGTAATATGAATATGTAATTGACGAGAGGAAACTGCGAGGTCGTCGATTTCACACGGTCTCGTGTCAAAAATATTTCCAAACTTACCAATTTGATGAAAATTATTCGAATTGAGGGGTATAATGGTAAATAAGGGTCGAATCCACAGGGAAATAGGAAGTTCTTGATGTTTTCTTCAAAATTGATCAAATCGGATGATAAATCAATGGTTGAAATTGGGGAAAATAGTATATTATGAAAGAAAACTTCAAATCGCTTCCACAGAATCAAGAATCATCGAAATTGATCTTGATTTCGCGGAGAAATTGAAGATCCAAGTGGGAGGAAATTTCGGAACGTTAAAATCACGAATTTGACAAAATTAAAACAAAATTAAACCTTAAATCCTAATCTAAATTGAAATTAAACATGATAGGATGGTAGATCATGAAAAACTGCTTCCACTAATCCCAAATAACGATCAAATTGACGCGACGAAACCTCTTAATTGCCAAAAACACGAAGAACGCGATGTGGAGATTCAAGTGTCGATTTCTCCTTCACTACTCAACCAAATCTCGAGTTCTTGCCCTCCGTGGATGCGGAATTTAGTGTAAAAGAAGCTAGAATCAAGAGATTCAAGAAGGGAGGTGTCTAAACAGATCAATTGGATTGATTTCTAACTCGAATGCTTACAAATCGGAAGAACACCTTGTTTTTATAGGGCAATTGGGCGTAACCATCCGATCAAAACGATCGACGGTTATGATGGAACGGTCCATCGTGGACCGTTTCAAAAATATCGCGATCGTTGGATCTGAGATGGAGCGCCACGATGAGTCGTTTGAGATGCGTTATAAAACGCACGAGATCACATCCCTCAGATCGTGATCCAATGGTCGAGATGCGCTGCGGCAGTTTCAATCACGACCGTTATAACTCCATCTATTTCAACACGTGCGGTGATGATGATCAGTGGTCAGCGAGCGCATCCAATCGACGCACGATGTTCCACGCTCCGTCTGATCTGACGCTCCACGATTGGCCACGTCACCTGCACATTTAAAAACTCCGTGGAACTTAGTCCCACACAGAGAAAATTAAAAGAAGGGGGCGGGTTTATAATATGTGATGAAAATGAGGGATAATAATTATCTTCCGATAATCGAAAGACTTATATGTACTATAACCAATATATATGATAAATATAAATAAGCGTCACATCGTGCCGCGTAGGCGCCGCGTGGCGCTGCCACATGGCCCTGCGTGCCACGTCGCATCCATGTGGGTCCTGCGTGAAAATACCCCCCTTTTCGCTTTATTTTAAAATGTTTTAATCATTTAAAAACTGAAAATAAATTCAAAAAATCCCTAAAAATTAGAAAACTCATAACTTTGAAAATACAACTCTAAATTAATCTAAATTTCTTTCATTTGATCTGAAATTTAATTATCTATCATTCTAAACGGTAAAAATTGACAAAGAATAAGAGTTTTAAATTTTATTTTAAAAAAATAATTATTTTTTAAAGTGTTTTCTATTAAGAAAATATAAATAAATGTTTATAAATTGATTTCTCTCATTATTTAGCTCTAAAAACATCTATAATCTCAAGTAAAGATGGGTTGTTAAATTATTTATCTTTAAATCATCATATTTAACCCTAATTTAAAGTATTTTTGAGATTATGATGAGTTTTTCATAGAATGATAGAAAATACACATAAATATGATAACATGCATGCAAATGAAATCATTTATACCTTAATATGCATTAATAATCATGTTTTATCATGTTAATTTAGCATGTTATCAGTAATCTAAGATGTTAAATTCTCTTAGACAGCACTTACACCTTTAATCCAAGATGCACAAGTAAATAACTAGATAATTGTGCTTGTTGACTTTCATATCTTCATTAGGATTTAATTGGTTGACTTTTACTCGTGCTCTTTGACTTCATAACCTAGAATCGTCTGAAGAGAACTTCCCCTCCCTAAAGTCAAGGCGCATCATCCCATCCATGTGAACAGTTGACAAAAAGAACCAATGAGAGGCTTCCACGCGGCAAAGAAAAACTCAACACCAAACCAGATCAAGTCAACCAGGAAAACACCGAACTTTCCAAGTATCTCGTTGGAATGTTGCCGATGGTTTGCCCGAATCCAGTTCGTAAAATTCAACCGGCCGACAATCGCGTGGGTTTGTTACGACCAAGTCGACGTCCTCACCATCCCGGAACATTTAAAAACCGACTATTTGCAGAGAAGTGAGAGATAGAAAGGGCGAGAAAGAATGGGCTGCGGGATTTCGCGCAGCGGCGGCGCCGCCAGAGAGGGGGTGAGAGTAGTGCACGTCAACGGTTACGTGGAGGATTTTCCGGCGGGAGTGATTGTGGCAGATGTCACCCGGGGGCTGGGAAGGAAGCTCATGTGCTTCACGGCGGCGGAACTTCTGTCATTCAGCGGCCGTCCTCTTCCCGACAACGAAAAGCTACTCTCCGGGCGTCTTTACTTTCTTGTACCGTCAGAAGCTCTGCGGTCTGATGTATCTCCCGCTGACCTTGCCGCGCTCGTTACGCGCCTGACCGCCGTCGCCAGGAACAAGAAGAACAGGGCAGTCGCTTGCCCCGCGCAGCCGCCAGATCCGCCGCCGGTGGTTGGCGGCGCAGCCGGACTAGTAGGGCTGGCGTCAGCGTCCAGGGCGAGGTGCTGGAAGCCGGACCTGGATACGATCGAAGAGAAATCGTTTCGAAGCTCCAACGGCTGATGCGGCGGCGGAAAACGCGGGATGAGGTGGGTTGACGTAATCGTTGGCCGCGTCGACGAGGAAAGGCGTTCTGAGGGTAGCTGAAAGAATAGGGTTGTAAATGCAAAATGGATAAAAAAAGGGTTTTGTGCAATTAGATATTTAATCGTTCAAAGGAGAATTATAAGCGACTAAGAACCATAGTTTTCATTTACATTTGTTTATAGAATATTAAGTGGCGTTGTTGAGCTGCCCACCTCACAATTTTCTGCCAAATTGGTCTAAGTTTTTCTGATTTTTTACTCCCACTTCTCTACATGGCAACAAAAACATGAAGGATTACCAAATGCCGTAGAAGATTTAGTGGATACGCCATGACCAACTCTTTAAGCTATCGAGAAGGGGCGGGTCTTTCAGTTTCAGAATCAATATTTGCTGCCAATGAGCACTTTTATAAGTGTCAAGAGATGAAACGTAAATGCGGCAATTAAATTTCTTCTATTTGATCGCTCGACGATGATGACTAATCCTTCTATTTTTATCTATATTGAATTGTGGATTTTTTTTTGGGTTTTGGGAGTCTAGAAACATTTCAACCAGAAAAATTTTTCGAAAAATCGAGATAATTGATAGGATCGGATTACTTAGCGGTCACCAATTCCTCAATCAGTTAATGAATATCTTTTTTTTTAAAGTTGTTCCCACTTGTAGAATGTAGTGGGCAAATAAGAAACCCCCAAATACTAAAACGCAATTCTTGGGGTGACTTGAAAAATCCCCAAATATTCCAATTTACACGGTGACGAGACAAAACCGCAAGGTCATCGATTTCACACGGTCTCGTGTCAAAAATAAAACCGAACTTACCAATTTTGGGAAATTAACTCGAATTGAGGGGTATAATGGTAAATAAGGGTCGAATCCAAAAGGAATTAAGGTATTTTCAAGAGATCTTTTGGAATTTGATCAAATTGGACAATAAATTGAGGTGAGAAATTAGGAAAAATAGTAGATTTAGAAAGATAACTCAAAGACGTATCCACAGAATCAAAAATCACTCAATTTCGATTAGTAATCGCGGAGAAATCAAATAGCGAAGTGCGAAGAAATTTCCGAAAATCGGAAGAACATAAACCAAAATTAAAGACTATATTAAGCTAAATTATGATCCTAAATTACAAATTGATGATACATGACGATAGATTAGAGGGAAAACAAGTATTCTAACCCGAGATAACGATCGAATCGATCCAATTAATCGCCATATTGAAGGCTACTCATTCAGCGATTTCGAACGCGAGCATCGGTGTTCAAGAGACAAATTCTCCTTAATCGATTGACGAAATCTCACTTTTAATCACTCCGTGGACGCGAAATTGAGTCTAGAAGAGATTAGAAGTGAGAGATTCAAGGATGGAGGGGTGTAGATAGATCAATTTGATGAATACATCCGAGAATGTCTTACAAAATTGAAGAACACATCATTTTATTGGCGATTTGGGCGTAACCGTCCGATCGTCTTGATTAACGGCTCTGATGAAACGGTTCATCACGAACCATTACTGTTAAGTCGCAGCCTTCCGATCGCGATCGGACGCGTGAGAGGAGGCCACGTGTTGATGCGTTATAAAACGCGTGAAACCGATGTCGTTGGATCGCGATCCGATGCTCCTGATGTGTTTCATCGCAATTAAATCTCGACCGTTATAACTCCTTGAGATCAACGGTCGCGATCATTTCACTTAAGTCCCAATTAGAGCACGTGTATGATTTGTGATCCGGTGGACTCAAAGTCCACGCGATCCACGCGCGATCTTCATCGCGCCTTTGATCCGACGCCTCGCGTTGATCCATGTCGCCTGCATTTAAAACAAAAACGTCGAACATAGTCCCACACGGTAAAAATAAAAGAGAGGATTCGGTTCAAAATATGTGGCGGACCTGAGGGTTAGCTTAAATCTGAACTATCGGATGCTTATATGTATTATAACCCTGTATAATACGAGTAAATATAAATAATGTCACGTGTCACCTCCGCGCCACGCAGGCGCTCGCGTGGGCCCGCGTGGCTCTGCCACGTGGCCTTGCATGTAACGTCGCACCCACGTGGAGCCCTAGCGAAAATAAACCCCCTTTTTATCATTTTTTAATTTTTTTAATAGATTTAAATCGAAAAGTAAATTGGGAAAATTCTAGAAAAATCCTTAAAAATTAGAAAATTCATAACTTTCAAAATACAACTCCAAATTAATCCATATTTTTTTCATTGGCTCTGAAGTTCAATTATCTATCATTAGAAAGAGTCAAATTGTTTAAATAACTAGAGATTAATTTTTATCTCAAAAATACATTCATTTCTTTAAGATCTTAACTTTAGAAAATTAAATGAATGTTTATAAAAATGATTTCTCTCCTTATTTAACTTTAAAAACAACTTATAATCTCAAGTAAAGATAGGTTATAAAAAATATTTATCTTTAAGTCATCATAATTAACCCTCAATTAGAGTATTTTGATATTATAACTTAAAATTGCATGAAATTATAGAAATGCACTCAAAGTATGATAACATGCATATAAATGGAATGTTTTATGCCTTAATTCGCATTAATAATCATGCTTTATCATGTTAAGATTACATGTTATCACACGGGCTAGGCAATGATAATATTAGTCATAATCACGATAATCTCATTTAAGACCCATTTGAGTGTTATAACCATCATGTTTAAAAAGAAATATTGAGAAAATTAAGATTTTACATGCTAATTTTAAGATTTTAGCGTATGTTCTTTGTGTTTTTGCAATAAAATTTGATTGAAAGAAGTTGATTTTCCACCAACTCTAGCAAATGAGCTTTTTCGTTGTATCAATTAATGCAAAATCTTTTTCCTATGAAGGGAGATTATAGACATGATTGCATATGAACCCCTCTCAGAAAATTACTTATATAGTATACTCTAGAATGGTAACATAACTGTCTTGAATATCATTGACATTTTATAAATTTCAACAGTTCCTAAATAAGATTCTAAAAATAAAAATTTAGATACTTTGAATTCAGCACTTCAAACTATGGACTTCATCTATTTCGTATCCTATTTTCTCATTATCCTACAGCATGATGCAAATGTTATTGAACCGACATTCTTTGACCACCATTTATTAAGACGATTGAAAGGCCTCATGACATTGAGAAGCCAAATTCTATCAGGATATTTACAAGAGATGTTGATTAAAATGTCATGATAATTTTTAATGGCACTAGCTCATTGTGGGATTCATTATGGATAAGGATAAAAATGAAAATATCCAATCATTTCATCCACTAGCTTTGATGAAAATTTTTACACCATAGAAAAGGAAATATTGAACTACAAATTTTCCTAGGGAAGAGATCCCACAAATACAAAGGTGACATATTTGAGAAATGTATCAATGATAAATATTAAATTGGAACAAAAATTAAATCAAGGAATCCACAAAGACAAGATAAATCAAGGGTACCCCTTTCAAATTCTTTATCCATCGTTTTCTATGTAAGATTAACAAAGCTTGAGTGTTCACACATTATAACCTCAGATGTGTAAATCATACCAAACCTAATATTTTTTCTCTTCAAATGAGAGAAATATGCATTGTTTTAGCCTTTAATTTTTTAATTGCAATGAACTATCCGACTAGACAAAGTTCTTCTAGATGAGTTTGTCATGTCAAGAAATCTAACTGATTTTCAAGGTAATATGTTCTAAATTTATCAAAAAAAACCATGGGAATTGACTTAAACAATCTTTTAGTGAATGTGTGCAATAACTTAATGGTAATTCTTTCTCATGAACTCAGTTTTTCTATATTTTCTAAACTCAATAGAGGTGATTATAAGAGCACTTTGATGACACATAATCACACTTTGGACAAAAAATTTCCCCATTTAACATTCTAATTTGACATGATTTGAAATTTAGAAGTATGAATAAATGCTAGATTTCATATCAATTACTAATTTTTTGCGACTTTATGAAATATGAGTTGAAAGGCATAAATTGTTGATAATATTCCTAAAAGTGGTTGAAATACAATTTTTGTTTTTTTTGGAAATTAATGGAACTTGACTTTATTCAAGTCAAATGGTGACCATCTAATACCATTTTGAGTTTGTATCATGTTAATAACATACAAAATTATTACATTAATTTCAATTATTTTATGCACTAATTTACATGAAAATAATAATCATTGCATGCTATCATGATTTCAAATGATTAATTTGATTTATATATGGAAATTTTATTTTTTGGGATTTGTGAGAATTTTTAACTTCATAAAAATATTTTTCTTATTTTTGTTAAGGGAAGTGGAGAAAATATGTGAGGGACAAAAAAACATAAGAATTAGTAGTCCCTCTATGAGGGAGAGAAAGAATTTGATGATGTGTGTTGCAATTTGAGGCTCAACAAGCTCTCCAAAGTTTTTATCAAAATAATTATTTCAATGAAATATGTTGAATCAAAACATTCAACAAAGATGAAGCACCATGAATAGATTTTATCATCCATTCAACAAAGATGAAGTCATACTTTATAAATATCATTTGAAAGAGTTCTTCAACCATTCAAGCGTCCAGCCTCTAGAGGTATCCATATAATCTCCGGATGATCGGATCTCCTCTTGAACACTCGTCACCACAAGAGGAAGAGAATAGAGGGGAGAATTTCCCTCTAGGCTTGCATGGGCACCCTTATTACAGTCGTTCTCTCCCTATTTATAGACTTTGGGAATGTGAACTTTTCATAAAAACCCTTATTACTATGTCTATATCCATCGATGTCTATTGACCTTTATGTGTGTGACCCTCTAGGTTCATATATCTCTCTAGTTAATGATTTTATCAACCCAATAACATTTATTGGTATTCCTTATCAATTAACTATATTAAGATATAGATTAATTGACTAAAGATCAATTTAACATAATTGAAAAGTTGAGTTGCTAGCTAGGTGGGTACCAAGTACACCACGTGCTCTAGGATATATGGAGTATGTTAGAACTCCTTCATGGAACCATGCCGTCATCTGTTACTATGTACGTATAATCCTTCATATGTGCGAGAGTCATGAATGACTTAGGGTATGGTTAACAGTCAAACCCTAATCGGTCACTCAATTTAGTACTGATATGAGTAGGAAATCATCAAGAAAAATTTATGTAATATTTCCACTACCTTGGACAAGGATTTAACCGCATCTCATTCCTTGAGTCGATCTCCTCTTATACAGAAGACGAATGATCCCATATTGACCACTCAATCACCTTCAAGGACTTCATATTGTATCTAATCTATGATATTTTTGTAGATCATGTGGCTATGGATTTGTAAGTCACAGTCAAAACACGATCATCCATCCTTAAGATGTCTTTGGTGACCCAAGTCAAAGGACCACGTACACAACCATGACATGAATCAACATGATAGATAGTTTAACATAATACCATTCAAGGATTCATACAAATCAATTTAGTGAACTATTTCTTCAAATATCACCCACTATTTATCCTTGGTGTCTCTACACCGATGGCCACAAGATCAGTCATACTCATCACATGAGTGGGATCGAATAGTGTTCTTCTTTCCGGATAATTTGATCTTTCTCGAATATCCCACGAATAGAAATGTTTAGAGCATATATTTAAATACTAGTGATAATTATATTATGATCTCATCATAATTTCTTTAGTCATTGCATATGTTCATGAACTTCATTGCAAACATCACGCAAGAATGACAATGAATAGAAGTTAATTATAATGAATATAAATGAAAGATGAAAGTCCATCAATGTGAAGTGAGAGGACTAGGGTATAAGATCCCAGCAATGTAAAATATGAAAATGCATGATAGTGAGATGAGCTGACATTTTATTCTTTTTAAAATCTATTTATTTTTATTTTAAAAGGGATCTTAAGTGAAATCTCGAACATTTTTTTGGACGCTACCAAACGTCGGATGCTGCTAGTGATTTGCATCATTATCATTTAAAATTTATTGGGATTAGTGTCCAAAAATCATGAAGCACTAGATTGGTTAAAAAATTTGGGGATTTATTTTGTAATAAGTGCGCCACTATTATGGTGCATTATGATATTCATTGTGAAGTTAATAAGAGAATCTTCAACTTTTTCATTTAACTTCTCCCTTTTTGTCAATTTCAAAAATAGAAGAAATGGTGGTGCCTTTCTTAGATTTTGAAGTTGTGATGTGGTGCCCAATTCCGCCATAATGATTATACCTTTTTCAAATCTGGCAATGACATGACAAACAAGGCTGATTTAGCCGACAAGGAGAGGGAAATATATCAACACCCAAAAATGCTCAATTTTCAAGACTAGATGTCTCACAATCCTTAAGGTGGTAGGGGATGAACTTTCAGGGTAAATAGGTCTTTTCATCCTCTATTCATCTTTACCTTTTGAGAGATATTTATGATTTGGAGTGTGCCTCTAGAGCTATCTACCCAACTGAAAAAAGGCATCAATGGGTCATTATTTTGTGTTTGGGACTTAAATTACATTAATTTTCTTTCATTTTCTTGTCATTCGTCATATTGGATGCAAGATGCCTAGCTTGGGTGAAATGTACAGCCTCTTAAACGAATGATTCAATTCAATTACAATTGAATCATGACTGCTTTATCTTGGGGTTCTTAATGGTTCTACAAGCATGACTTTATGATTCTTCAGGAGGATATAAACTCCCACTTTCACCTCATTGAACATGGTACCAAAGAGAAGGGTCATACCTAGGGCTCTCTTCCTGTTGTCATAATCTCCACTGAAAATATATAAATCAATATAATGTCGCAAGCAAGGAAGAATAAGTGATCACGACAGATATCACGATTAAATGAACTTAGGCCTCTTAACCGTACCTTTAAAAGCAAGTAAACAATGGCTGAAAGATGGGAGTCACGTGAACACATCTAGCATGATCTTTTGTTTAGGAACTGCTCCTCTCCAATTCAGCCATGATTATCACACTCTTTTCAGCTCCTTCAGTTCTAAACTCACAAACACAATCATATAAGGGTGGGAGAAGTTTCTATGATCATGCCACATGCCAGTAATCAACAACTGAAACCCCAACTAAACGGTCTATGGAGAATAAATGTTAGACACAAGTCAACTTTCACTTTCAACACCTCGACGAACAAGAAGATGCGGATTAACAACCGAGTTGAAAGTCTCGGTTTGCAGTTCCAACTGTCCACCTTTCAAAAGTCAACGCCATGTCAGCTGCTTAGAGAGAAGATAGAGAGAAATAAATATTGATCAATATGAAGTTGGGTGGGTACCCGGGAAGTAAATAGGGCTTTCACAGATGGGCTGGGAACTTTATGGACCCTACTTATCAGCATGTCTACGTTTGGGCCTGCGATGGGCTTGCGAAGTTTGCACTCTACTCTTCGGCTCCCGACTGCAGACAGTAATATCTATGATTATAATGATTAACGTAATTAAATATTATCAATCCTCCACTGACCTCAAGATTGAAGCCAAGAGCTGGAAGACCAAGAAAACAGGCAGCGCCAGGGAAGCAGAAGCCTGCAAGCAAAGAAAACGGAATAGAAGTCAACGGCAATGTTTTCTTTGACTTTGAAACCGTCAACAGATACACACAGCGAAACCAAACCAGCTCCTCTGTGGCAAGAGCTCTAGTCAGTTTATGTCTCTTAAGGTTCTCCTTAACGACAGACTGGATCTGAAATCATTAGAAGATAAATCATTTACTGAAAAACCAAAAGCTAGATTTCATTGATTACTCATGATAACTATTGATTATAATAAACCTGGCGATGGTAAGCAGTTGCTGTCTTCAGAGACTTCCGGTAAAAACGAAGGGTTTTCTTGGTGTAGGGTTTTAAGATGAGGCGAGCCTTCTCCACATGAGGCTTGGCCAACATGGCCACATGGTCAATGTATGGCTTTGAGAATTTCTTCACCTCCTGAACTTTTAAAGCAATCAGAAAATATAGATTCTGAAATTAGAAAGGATAAAAAATTGGTTTGGGAAATTACCTGGAAGTAAGGGTGGGCTGCTTCTTGTGCCTTTTGTAGATGCGGCTTGAGAGAGGTCTCATAGAGGTCAAGGGCTTGGGTGAAAGTTGACCGTAAATATGGTTCAATGGAGGATGCGAATGTCATACAATGCTCTTTGGCGAGGGGGATCCATTTCTACACAAGAAAAATATCAGAAAATGAGGATGATGCATTACCCTGATTTTTTTTCCAAAAAAGATGAGCTCAGAGTGTAATTCTGAGAGAGAGAGAGAAACAGAGACAGAGAGAGCATTTCTGTACTCTCTCATTCTCTCTATGAATATATCTACTACGTACTCTAAGATACTTACAGTTTTAGCGGTCTTCACATGGGGCCCAAGTTTAATTTGCGCCGCAGTGGATATTTCCAACACCTGCCAGCAAAAGTGAAGAAGTTAATCCTCCCAATAAAAAACTCCCGATAAGTTAATCCTCGATAACATGCTGGCAAAGTGAAGAAGCACCTTCTTGACTAGACCGTCAAAGGCAGGTTTCCCATGCTTCCTCCATTGAGCTCCTGTGGCAGTCTGCAACATATCAAAAGGAAATAAAATATTAATACTATCAGATCATCAGATATGCAAACCAGTAAGAAAATAACCTGGTAACGAACTAGGTGATCAGCCAGCCACGGAGGCAACCATGCTCCCTCGATCTGAATTTAAGTAAACAGTTAAATCACAAATCATGAAATTCACCAGTAAATTTAATAGTGGGCTTCGTCATCAAGAAAAGATTTGGGTCCTAGAGATAGTTTGCCTGCGATCGAGTGTTTGATAGAGAACAAGGGTTTGATTGTCAAGATCAAAAAAGAGTGAGTCAGATTTTATTTTGCCATCTGATGTCTTCAGATAGATCCGATGGATCCAAATTGAAAAGTAAGTCAAGAAAGTACTAAAAAATCCTTTATAAGTACATGAATGCCAGTGGAGAAATTAACTGAGCAGTGAAAATTAAAATCTCTCCCACCTCATTCAGAAGCTTTTTCCTCGATGATGCATCCAACCTTACTTTCATCAGCTCTTCCTAGAAGTTTTTCAAAGTGAAGCTCAGAAGAGGGGGAGAAAGTTCTGAACAGAATGCAAGGATTTTTCTAAGACGTTGAAATTAACCTCAGCTACTTTAAGGGCTCGCTCAGTCTTCTTGATTCTTCTTTTCTGGTCATCACTGACACTCTGAAGCTGAAAATATTCAAGATCGATGATCAATGAATAAGAGTTGATCCACTCTATCTATTTGAACTAGTATTCAAGGTACTCACATTTTCTAATTTTGAATTGAGTTCTTTGACTTGTCTTTCAGCCTTAACGGCTCTAGCTTCTAGAGCATCTTGCTTCTGGTTCCGTGAATTAATATCGCTCATGAGCTCTTCTACCTGAGAAGGGAACACATTTCAAGTAAGAGAAGGGAAAAGATTATACAAAATAATTAGCTTCGTTCCTTCTCTAACTAACCTGCTTCTCAAACTCCGCAGCTTTGGCATGAGCTTTTCCTAACAACTGATCAGCATCTGCAGCACCTTTTCTCTGAATAGAAAGGAATATTGTTGGATAGATTTCATGATTTGAGGCAATAGAATGCCGGATTATCACTTGTAAGATCACCTGCAGCGAATCGATTTGACTTTGCAACGAATCGACGGCTTCAGTCTTCTCTTTGATGATGCTCTCCAATAGCAATATAGACTCATCCCTGCCTTTCAACTGCCTTTCTCCTTCAGCGACACTAGATTCTTCAAAAAACGGGAAAAAGGGCAACCAAGTGCCCGTGAAGCGTCAATAATGTCCACTCTAGAATAAAACCCAGAATTTTTTCAAATCGCATCACAACAAAAAGGAAACCTGAATACAGGTATTAAACGTAAATCCAAACAGACCAGAGAAAAATAAGTGAAAAACAACTCGAGTGAACCAGGGAAGCAAAATTTCGTCTTCAGGTATTCCCAGGGAACTTCCCAGAAATTTCTACTCTAAGAGAGGTAAAAATCCAGACTTTTTGCACATCGCAACAGAAGAAAATGGAAACTCTTATGGAGATGTTACGGCCAAACGCACAGAGAAAATGAAGAAAATATCAACTAAACTGACCCAGGGAAGCAATTTTCGACTTCAGATCCTCCAAAACATCTGGGTCTACCTCGTCCGCCCGGATTCCCGCGAGAGCGACAGAAAGTATCAAGAAAACCGAGAGGAGCTTGGAGCCCAGCATCGCGGCGATCTGCAATCCTTCAGAAGAGATCAGAAGCGACGGTTTTGCGGAAGGTGAATGTGAAGGGGGTTTTATTGATTAAAATTATACGCTCTTTATATTGTCGAGCAGTGGGGAGGCGGTGGGGCACGTGGCAGATGCACCAACACGGCAACTCCTCTGTGGCGGACACTCGAGCTTGAACCAACGTCAGCCGTTGGATGAGAAAGATAGATTTAGTTAATGGGCCCGACAGGATCCGTTCAAAGAAAGTTCTGTGGAGACGTGTTTGTTGGGGAGAAAATAGGTCTGGAGCTTTGACCGGTCAACCGTTTTTTGGGCGTGACAAAAAAGTCTAGAAAGTAAAACGAGAAGAATGTGAAGATAACCATATATTTAATTGACCGGAAAATAAATATAATACCCCTTTAATAATGAGAACTCAAGGAGTTTTCAAAAGTCAAAATGAATAAAAATGCCTCAATCCTCGGCTCAATTCTTTAACTTATGTGATTTAAAATATATAAAAAATAACTACAATTTGATAATTTAGAACAATTTAGTGCAGATTTGGAGAATAAGTTTCTTCTATTTATTTCTGGATCGGGATAAAATCTATGCTTCATCCTTTTGTTATGATTTGGAAGGGTCACGCGTCTGTTAGCGTCTCGAATCTAATAAGCTATGAATTATCATCCAATTTTCATGGATTTCCATCCACATGGGTGTTAGACACGAGCTCATGGCGCTTCGTTTATGTTGTTGCATGTATATCAATGCCAATGGGCCTAATTTGAATGTAACACTTGCATATTCCTTCTAATAGTCTTTTTCATCTCAAATTTCTTTGAATTCGTCTACCCTCGGTATTTGAAGAGAGTAAAGCAAGGAATGAGATGCAATGAAATCATTAGCCAAGATAGTTGAAATTTCAAAGAAAAATTTCTCCATGATTTCATCCACACATCAATACTAACTGGATTAACTAGCTTGGGTTTGATAGTGATGGATATTATGTGGCCTACAAGACAATCACTCTTTCAAATATCTCGTTTATGTGCATTGAAATAATATTTATTCGTTGTCAGTCATGTGAGATGTTTACAATGAAGTCCATGAGTATATGCAATGACTAAGTGAATTATGATGAGATCATAATACATTGATCACTAGTCTTTAAACATATATTCTAAATATTCTTATTCATGGGATAATCGAGAGGGATATTGAATTATTTGGAAAGAATAACACTATCTGATCCAAATCATATGATGAGTATGACTGATCATGTAGCCATCGGTGTGAGGACACTAAGTTTAGATAGTGAGTGCTCTTTGGAGAAAGAGTTCACTAAATTGATCCACATGAATCCCTGAATGATATTATACCTAACTGTCAATCAGGTTTATTCATGTCATGATTGTGTATGTAGTCCTTTGACTTGAGACGCCAAAGACTTCTTGTGGATGGATGATTGATGCAGGACACGGTGGTGAAAACCCTCACGCCTGATCAATGAACCTGAGGATGACTAAGGATAGCCTATCAAACCTAACCTACGGGTAGGCGAGTCCTACACCCTAAATACGATCTCTAGCCTAAACATAAGTACAGGCAGGCGTGCCAATCAGCGGAGTCGACTCCGGGTGACCCGGGGAAACTCGCGATGATGGATAGGGTGAGACCCTCTCGATCTACGTCCGGAGGCGTGGAAATCGCTCGTCGTGGGGTAGCCGGGGGGCTGCAGCTCACGCTCAGTGTTAGACCTGACGTACGCGTGAGAAGTCTCGAACCTATAGTCGTACTATCCTATCCTACGTCGTCCGACGGCGGTGGAGACGAGTAAAGGAAACGCTTCGAAAAGTAATTAACTTTGAAAGAGGTGTTGAAGCTAACCTGCGGAGCGGGGTGCCCGGTGGGTCGTGGCGTCGTGGTGATGGTAGGCACTCGTGGTCGATGGGGCTAATACAATGGGACAGTTGCAGCGGGGATTGTCTCGCAGGCCACAGGAGGTGTCACCCCAGGGTTGGTGACGTCACGTTTTCCCAAGCGATGGATGAGTAGTCTCTTCCTGTCAGCAATCAGAGTGGAGCTTTACGTCCGGCGGGTAAGGTCGCGAGCGAGTAGGCGACGAGGGACAGCCGGGAGGGGAGAAGCCACCGGCGGAGCGCAGAAGTAGATTCGCGGAAGCAGGACAACAGAACGGAGTCGGCAATGACAGCCGAGATTTAGCAGCAACCGCGAGTAGAATTTTCGGCAGGGAGATGGCAGGAAAACTGATGAAAGCGGACAGGGAATACGGCGTGGGATTAGGTGGAGGGTCGGGAAATCCGGGAGGCGGGAAGTGGGGGAGAGGCTGATCGGGATGCGTGGGGAAGAAAGGGACGTGCGGGGAGTTGAATCGGGACGGACCGGCGGAATGGAGGGGTCAGGGAAACCACCGGGCGGAGCGTTACCCGTCGAGGGCGACGAAGCCAGAAATTCCGGCGGAAGAACTCCCGTGTTGGGGAATCGTATTCCGCGTGGCCAAAATCCTGCAGGTAAGGACCAAGAAAAAAATGTTCCAGGGCGGCGTCAGGAATTGCGTGGGCAGGAACGGGGTGGGGCAGATTAACTTAGGAAAATGACGACGAGATGCCGTTAGAGGGGTAGGGATGCTTCGCCGGGTGATTTGGGTCGTTCGTGGAGTGAAATCGGGAAGAATCGGAGTTGGGGGGTGGGTAGTTGAATCGACAGGCTGGAGGTGCTTGCGGTGGAATTCGGACGGTCCTCTTTCCGAAATCCGTAGGAGCTTAGCCGGGTTGCGCGAGGGGCGACGGGGTGATAAAATGGGGGAGAGTCGGAGAGAGAAAGAGGGCGAACAAGCGATGGTTGGAGAGAATGGAGGGGCGATCCGACGGGATCTGGATTTTGGGAGGGCGTTGCAATTTGAGGAAGAAGTTGATGTCACGATTCGCGATTCTGAGACAGGATCATGACAAGCGCGGATCAAGAATTTCCGCAGAGAAGGGGTGAGGGAGGGGCGCACTCCAAGTTTCGAGGTGAGGAATCGGTGGTCTGCGGGAATGTGGGATTTGGGGATTCGAGATTTTGCAGGCGGAGGACAGAGGGATGTTCCGTGGGGGAGAAGGGCGTAGGTCGGGCTTGACGGAAAAATGGTAGGGAGAGAGGAGGGGTGGAGGTCCGTGGAGGGGGAGAGGGATGGAAGCTGGGCTCGTGGAGGGGATGGCGGTGCTGCGATCCGGCGGCGGCGGCGACCTGAGGCGGCAGCGGCGGCGGCGGCAGATAGGCGGCACGCTGATGAAAAGCAAACAAGGCAAGGGGAGGCGGCGGTCTCGGCGGCGGCACGTTAAGGTGCGGCGGCGGTGGTGGCGGCGGAGGCGGCGGTTGGTCTCCTTCCTTGATCTTCCTTGAGCAACCACTTGAGAGTGAGGATGATCCTTTCTTTCTTCAAATGACGGCTGGGGTTTGTGGGGGGGTCCCTTCCCCTCTTATAGAGCCCATAATGGGCCGAGAGGGGAAAGGGCCCACTTGAGGCCCACAACCCACACCTAACATGCTCATAGAAAGAAATAAGGTTCACAAAGAAGGATGGGCTTCACGAATGGGATCCCGAGAAGGGAAGAACCCACCCGGAAGCCTAAAAGGGGGGAGAAGAGATAAACGAGGACCCGCTTAAACACGTGCGGGTCAAAAGTTCATAATAAAGAAATAAAGAAATAAAGATAAGCGGATAGATCCGCGCGCGAAAAGGGCTTCCTCCGGCGCCGTGGTATCGTGTCTTGGTGGCGACGGGGTCGTACGCCACCAATGATCATGTTTTGATTATTACTTACAAATCCCTAGCCACGGGACATCTAAAATGACATATATTGGATACGACATGAAGTCCACAAAGATGATTGTATGATCAAGATGGGATCATTTGCCCTCAGTATTTGAAGACATTGACTCAAAGAATGAGATGCGATGAAATTCTTGGCCAAGGTAGTAGAAATATCAAAGAAGGAGTTATCAATGATTTTCTACACCCATCAGTACTAACTTGAGTAACCAATCAGGGTTTGATAATTGACCGTACCCTAAGTTATTCATGAGTTTCGTACAGATGAAGGATTATATATACATGATAATCGATGACTCACGGATCGAGACCACGAGGTCGTTGAAATCACACGGTCAAGAGTCAAAACAAAGTCCAAACTTAACAATTTCAAGATTAAATCACAAATTGAGGGATATAATGGTAAATAAGGTTCGAATCCATAGGGAATTAGGGAAATTTTTATGATTTCTTTGAATTTGATCCAATCTGACAATGAATTGATGATAGAAATTTGGCAATTTGATATTTTATGAAAGAGGACTCGAAGACGAATCCATGGAATCAAAAATCACTGAATTTGAATCTAATTTCATGGAGAAATCATCAGATGAATAGATGTGAAATTTCTGAAAATAAAAATCACAGAAAATCCAAAATTAAGAATGAAATTAACTCAAATTACGATTCTAAAATGAAATTAAAAGCTATACGAAGATAGATTAGGATGAAACACGATTACTAACCCACAACTATGTTCGAATTGATCCAATTAATCTCCGGAATCAAGGTTATTCATCAAAATTTAGAAAATTGCGATCGTGGAGTTCAAGCGTCAATTTCTTCCTCGTCGATTGTCGAAATCTTGATCTCAAGCACTCCATGGACGCAGAAATGAGTTTAGAAGCGATTGAGAACAAGAGATTTAAGAGATTTGGTGTCTAAATAGTTTGATTTATGATAACATGATAAATGAACATTATAAAACATGATTTTTGATGCATATTAAGGTATAAATAATTTCATTTCCATGCATGTTATCATATTTATATGTATTTTTCTATCATTCCACAATAAATCATTATAATCTCAAAAAAATACTTTAAATTAGGGTTTAATATGATGATTTAAAGATGAATAACTTAATAACCCATCTTTACTTGAGATTATGGATGTTTTTAGAGTCAAAATAAGGAGAGAAAATGTTTTATAAACATGTATTTATATTTTCTTAAGTTAAAATCCTACGCGGCGCAATGTGACGGGTGCATTATTTATATTTATCATATATATTGGTTATAGTACATATAAGCATCCGATAGTTTGGATTTAAGCTAACCTTACAAAGCGTCGCATCTTATAAACCCGACTTCTTCTCTTAATTTTTTCTGTGTGGGACTAAGTCCCACACAATTTCTAAAATGCAGGTGACGTGGACTAACGCGGGGCGTCGGATCGACGGCGCGATGAAATGGTGCGCGTGGATCACGTGGACTCATGGTCCACCAGATCTCATCAAATGCATGTGTCTAAAAGGATGAGTTATAACGGTCCGGATTGAATCGCGTGCTACACATCTTGACCATCGGATCGCGATTCAAGAGACGCGATCGAAGGCGTTTTATAACCGCATATCAAGGGCTTCATCCAGACGCTCCATCTACGATCCAACGGCTGCGATATTTTTAAAACAGTCCACGATGGACCGTTTCATCGTAACTATCGATCATTTCGATCAGATAGTTACGCCCAAATACCCTATAAGAACAAGGTGTTCTTCCAATTTGTAAGCATTCGAGTTAAAAATCAAGAAAATTGATATGTTTAGATACCTCCCTTCTCGAATCTCTCAATTCTAGCTTCTTCTACACTCATTTCCGCATCCACAGAGGGCAAGAACTTGAGATTTGGTTGAGTAGAGAAAGAGAAATCAACGCTTGAATCTCCACATCACGTTCTTCACATTTTTATGATTAAGAGGTTTAATCGTGTTAATTTGATCGCTATTTGGGATTATTTGAAGCGGTTTTTCATAATCTATCATCCAATCATATTTAATTTCAATTTAGATTAGGATTTAAAGTTTAATTTCGTTTTAATTTCGTCAATTTCGCGATTTCAACGTTCAGAAATTTCCTCCCACTTCGATCTTCAATTTCTCCGCGAAATCAAGATCAATTTTGATGATTCTTGATTCTGTGGAAGCGATTTGAAGTTATCTTTCATAATATACCATTTTCCCCAATTTCTACCATCGTTTTATCATCCAATTTGATCAATTTCGAAGAAAACATCAAGAATTTCCTTATTTCCCTGTGGATTTCGACCCTTATTTACCATTATACCCCTCAATTCGAATCATTTTCATCAAATTGGTAAGTTTGGAATTATTTTTGACACGAGACTGTGTGAAATCGACGACCTCGCGGTTTCATCTCGTCAATTTACTCGAATTGCTCTCGAATGTCTTACATCGTCGAAGAACATCTCAATTTATAGGCTAATTTGGGCGTAACCGTCTGATCGTCAATTCATCTTCGATCAATAGCTCTGATGAAGCGTCTCAAATGTGAATCGTTGCGATTAATTCGTGGCCATTTGATCGCAGATGGACCATCAAGATGATGCCACGTCGCGTATGTTATAAAAACATATCAAATGCTCGCCATTGGATCGCGATAGAACAATTCAGATGCGCTCCGTCGGTTCTAATCTCAGCCATTATAACTCCGTTGATCAACGGCTGAGATTAAATCATTTAGAAAATGATTCTCCGATGAATCAGTATGCGCCACGTACCCTGAGCTTTTAAGTGAAGATCGACAATCGCGATTTAATCGAGCGATCGGACTTCCCACAATGCGCCACGTCACATCCTTCTTGTGATCATCGATCGCGATCGATCAGACTCTCCAGATTACGCCACGTCACCTGTGCGCTTATAAAATTAAAAAAAATTGATTTTTATTTAGAAAAATTGATTTTTAATTCTGGAAAATCCCTTAGAAATTCATTAAAAATTTAGAAAAATTCAGAAAAAATTTGAAAAAATCCGAAAAAATCCCTAAAAATTAGATAATTCATAACTTTCAAATTAATCCAAATTAATACAAATTTCTTTCATTTGATCATAAATTAAATTATCTATCATTATAAAAGGTCAAATTTAATAAATAACAAGATATTTAATTTCTATTTCAAAAATACATTCATTTCTTTAAGATTTTAAAACTTAGAAAATAAAATAAATGTATAGAAAATGATTTTTCTCATTACATAACTTTAAAAACTAAATATAATCTCAAGTAAAGATGGGTTATGAAATTATTTATCTTTAATTCATCATAATTAACCCTAAATTAATGTATTTTGATATTATAATGACTTCTTCATAGAATGATAAATAAATACTCATAAATATGATAACATGCATAGGAATGAAATCTTTTATGCCTTACTATGTATAAATAATCATGTATTACCATGTCTAATTAGCATGTTATCAATGACGAAAATATTTCATAATTGAGTTCTTATGTACTCCATATCTCCTAGAGTATGTGGTGTAGCTTGGCACCCAACAGGCTGACAACTTAACGTATCGATTGGGTTAAATCGATCCTTAATTAATTAATCTATATGTTGATGTAGATAATTAATTAAGGTTGAATAATAAGTATTTGGTCTATAGAGTTATTAACTAGTGATATCTATTGACCTAGAGGCTCACACGCATAAGGTCTATGAATGTTGATCGATATAGACATATATATGACGGTTTTTATGAAAAATCCTCATACCAAATGTCTATAAATAGGGGGAGAACGATTACAACTCAAGGTTCCCATGCAAGCCTTGTGAGAATTCTCTCCTTTATTCTCTTTCTCTCTCGTTGAATAGCTTTGAAGAGGAGATCTATACAATCCAAAGACCGTGTGGATACCGCTAGAGGCTAGACACTTGAATAGCTTCAAGAACTCCTTCAAGGGAACTATATAAGTATGTTTTCTCCCAGGTACTAGATGATAGGATCATCTGTTCTTGGTGGCTTGGTGTGTTGAATATCCGATTCAATCTATTACGTTATATTTGAAGCTTTGATCAAAATTTTGGAAAGTTTATCGACTTTAGAATCTAACACTTAGATCCCAACATTATAAACCTACACATTGATTGTATATAGATATAAATCAACCTCAAAATTTATATTTGTCCATTTGTATTTTTCTCTTCCCTTCTTGACGTAATTTCTTCTAATAAAGATCTTCCAAAACCTTAAAACAAAGGTTAGACTCAAAATATTGTTGAATTTTCAATTTTTATTGCTTCCAAAAATAAGAACAACTATAGATGAAAAGTTTATCTAGGTCTCTTATGATTTTCAATGGTTTAAAATTAATTTCAACATACATATGTCATCTCACTTTAATATAAAAATTTTCTATTTTCATGATAACATATCATTTTCACTCCACTACTCATGATTCTACCTTGTCTCCAGGTTGTTTGGTTTTGAGGTCAATGAGCCTTTCAAAATTTTGATCAATACATCGAGTATAACGAATTGGATATTTAAAATATTGAGGCACCAAGAACAAATAATTCTATCATCTAGTAGGAGAAAACATACTTATACTGTTTCCTTAAGGGAGTTCTTGAAGATATTCTAGTGTCTAGCCTCTAGCGGTATCCACACGATCTCAGGATGGTTGGATCTCCTCTTCAAAGCTCTTCACCAAGAGATAGAGAGAGGAAAGGAGAGAACTTCCACAAGGCTTGCATGAGCACCATGAGCTTTGGTCATTCTCTCCTTATTTATAGACATTTGGTATGTAGATTTTTCATAAAAATCCTCATAATTATATCTATATCCACCAACATCCATAAACCTTATGTGTGTGATCCTCTAGGTTCATATTTCTCATTAATTAACAATCCTATAGACCCAATAATATCATATTGGTCAACCTTAATTAATTATCTACATCAACATATAGATTAATTAATCAAGGATTTATTTTAACTTATTCGATAGGTTGAGTTGTTAGCCCATTTGATGTCAAGCTGTACCATGTACTCTAGGAGATATGAAGTATATAAGAACTATCTGATGGATATTATGTGTCCTGCAAGTCATAATTTCATCTTTAATTTATGTTCATTGAAATGAACTTTTATTCATTTTCATTCTTGTGTGATGTTTATAATAAAATCCATGAGCACGTACAATAACTGAGAAAATGGTGACGAGATCATAATATAGTGATCATTGGCCTTTAAATATATGTTCTAAATATTCATATTTGTGGGATATTCGAGAAAGATATCGAATTATTTGAAAATAATAACACTATGATTCGACTCATGTGATGAGTTTGACTGATCCTATGGCCATCGATGTAGAGACACCAAGGAAAGATAATAAGTGCTCTTTGGAGAAAGAGTTCATTAAATTGATTTGTATGAATCATTGAATAGTATTATACCTAACTGTCAATCAGGTTGATTCATGTTATGGTTGTGTACGCAGTCCTTTGACTGGAGACACCAAAAACATCTTGTGGATGGATGAACGTGTTTTGACTACTACTTACGAATCCCTAGCCATATGATCTTAAAAACTTCATATATTAGATACATCATAAATTCATCAAAGGTGATTAAGTGGTCGAGACCGGATCATCTGCCCTCGGTATAATAGGAGATGGACTCAAGGAATGAGATACAGTTAAATCCTTGGCCAAGGTAATAGAAATAATGAAGAAGTTGTTCTCGATGATTTGTTACTTTTATCATCCGTTTGCATGTACATATAATATTTTGTCCGCATGAGACTTATGAATGACTTAGGATATGGTCAACTATCAAACCCTAATCAGTCAATCAAGTTAGTATTAATGTGTGTATGAAATCATTGAGAACTCCTTCGGTATTTCTACTACATTTGTCGAGGATTTCATCACATATCATTTCTTGAGTTGATCTTCTAAAATACCAATGGCGAACGATCCTATATTGACCACATAGTCATCTTTGAGGACTTCATGTTGTATATAATATATGATATTTTAGAGAACACGTGGCTAGGGATTAGTAAGTCATAATCAAAACACAGTCATTTATCCACAAGATGTCTTTGACGTCTCAAGTCAAAAGACCATATGCACAATCGTGACATGAATCAACTTGATTGACAAATAGGCATAGTAAACATTCAAGGATTCATACAAATCAATGAAGTAAAATCTTTCTCTAAAGAGCACCCACTATATATCATTGGTGTCTTTACATCGATGGCTACAGGATCAGTAATACTCATCATATGATTCAGATTATATAGTATTATTCTTTTTAGATAATTTGATGTCCTTTTAAAACATATATTTAAATACTAGCGATCATTGTATTATAATCTCATCATAATTCACTTAGTCATTGCATATGCTCATGGACTTCATTACAATCATCACACAAGAATAGTAATGAATAAATTTTATTTCAATGAACATGAATGAGATATATGGAAGTATAATTGGCTTATATGCCACATTATATCTATCATAGGTAACACTAACTTTCACGCCTCTCATTCTACTTATTGAATTATTGAATTGGTGGACATCCCTCCAAAAATCAGTGCAACCACATTTTTTCTCGATTAACCCATCTTTCTACTCCAATACCAATTTATAAATGAGTGCATGGGAAATCATTAGAATGGGGAATTTTAAACTTAAAGCATAGTGTAATGACGATCCTAGCATCTAATCCAGATCTAAATCTACACTTCTAGTGTTCCAGGGAGGAGCTCTTTGAGGTTTCTTAGATTTCTAGTCTTTAGTAGTGTTTTCATCCTTGGAAGGTTGCCTCTAGTAGTATTCTCTACTTCTGTGAAAATATTTTTACGATATAGTCTCACTAGAAGTAGAGGGGAAAGGAATTCTAGAGAGGAAGAGAAGGTAGGGAGAGGGCTCTAAAAAAGGCAAGCCTTGGAAATTAATGGTTAAGCACCCACTCCATAATTACATGGTCCAAATTTTTGTGAATTTTTTTATAGAAGTCTTAAAAGAAACTCTATATCCTACAAAACCCATTGATATTATGCATGTGACCCTAGAGGCCCATTTCTTTGTCTAGGTAATAGCTTGATAGACTCAAAAATATTTATCAGTCAATCTTATTGGTTAGCTATCTCAAAATATAGATTAATTAATCAATAATCGAATTAACTCACTTGATAATTTGAGTGGCAAGACCGTGGGGTGCCATGTTACACTCCGTGCTCTAAAAGTATTTGGTACATGTGAACTCTCTTGTGGATAATTTACCATCTATATATGTATATATAATCTTTTCATGTGTGTAAGACTTAGGGTTTGGTCAAATATTAAACCCTAATTGATAATTCTCGTTTTTACTAATGCATGGAGGGAATTATTGAAAATGCCTTCAATGATATTTCTAGTACCCTAGTTAGGGATTTAATTGCATCTCCTTCCTTGAGTCAATCTCCTCTTCTTTAGGTAAATGATCTTGTGTTGACCACTTAATCGCCTTCATGGACTTCATGTCATATCCAAACTAGGATATTTTAGAGATCTTGTGATTACAAATTTTTAAGTCACATACAAAAAATGAATATCTATACACAATATTACTTTGATGTCTAAGAGCAAAGGGTTTCTTACACAACCATGTATCAACACTGAGGGATAGTACCATTGAGGGATTTATGTGTATCAATTTAGTAAACTCTTTTTCTAAATAGTACCTAGTACATATACTTAGTTTCTCCACACAAATGGTTTACATGATCAATCATACTTATCGTATGAGTGCAACTAGAATATGTTGTTCTTCATGGATATTTTGATTTCCTTCTTCCTTTGAATAAGAATTTTTAGAGCATATTCTCAAGGATTAATGATCTTTATAATATGATCTTATCATAATTTGCTTATTCGTTATATATGTTCATGGACTCCATTGCAAACATCACACAATAATAATGATAACTTAAATTTTATTTCGATGAATGTAAAAAATTCACGAAAGTGTGAATTGATAACACACAATATTATGATTTTAAACTCTGCATATCATTCAATACCTAGCTTAAAGAAGAACATATTTGTGTGTTATCATGATTAAATTGCTTAAATTTGCCTTCAATACGATTCGGTGATAATTCCTAATTCTTTTGCAATAATAGTACAAATCTTTTAGATTAGAAAGTCTCACAAGAATGAGTTTATTAAGGCAAAAGACATTTATTTGGATTTTATATGGGGTTTAAATGAATTTTAGAGCATTATTTTAATAAATCTCTAATTATCTTAAGGTTTTTCTGCATATTTATCACTAACAAGGGCATAAGTGCAATTTCAGGTCTTCAAAGGTAAGTCAGACAGCCGCCACCAGATCGCGACACGTGTCGCGATCTGGAAGCTCCGCGTTGATATCTTTATTTTATTTTATCTTAATCGCTGACTTACCCGTGAAGATGACGTGGAGGCGCCGTCATTTTTGACGTCAAGGAGGAAGTAGAGAGAGCGACGTGGCGCTCTCTCATTCGCCGCCTTTTCCTTTTGTCGTTTTTGTTTTGTTTTGTCATTTTCGTGTTTCTTTTTCGTCGTTTTCCCATTAAGCCTAATAAGAGAGCGACGTGGCGCTCTCTTATTTGCGCTAAATGAGGAATCTGCGGCGAAAGTAATCGCTGGAGATTCCTCTAACGGTTTCTATTAAAATATTATTAAATTTTACTTACCTGCGCAGGTGAGGCACGCCGTCATTTTTTACCGTGAAGCGAGAATAAGAGAGCGACGTGGCGCTCTCTTATTCGCGCTAAATGAGGAATCTGCGGCGAAAGTGAATCGCCGCAGATTCCTTCATTTACCCTTTTTTTGTGATTGATCTAAAAGTTTGTTACCTTTCAGGTGATGTGGCGGAAATCCGATGGCCGGCGTGATGACGACGTGGCGCGATCACGGAAGCTCACTGATTTAGGGCTGCTGACGCAAGAGATCACCAAATCAACGACCAGAAATGATCGGGGAAGAAACGTTGATATCTTCTAATCCGATCGTCCGATTGGGCTGAAATTTTGACGACGTGCTCATCTCATCGTGCTATTCCCATCTGTATGGTTGAGATTTCCATCGGATTCCCGAAGTTCTCGAAAAATCAATCTCAACCGTCGGATTGGGAGGAAGCCCTAACTCCTAAAAGTTCTCCTCCTCCACTCTGAATTCTCTTGTCTTTTGGCTCTCTCTTGACACCAGGTCACCAGCAGGAAAGGGGGAGAAGCTTAGGCCCAAGCTAGGCATCATCGGATGCTCGAGTTTGTTCTGGAGAAGGAGAACAAGAGGAGATCGACGTCGTAGCAAATCAAGCACCACCCGGCCTAGGATTGGCACCAACACGGGGTTTGTGGGAAGATTCTGAAGAGGGATTCTCTTGTAGGCCTTTTCCATGGATAATGTAGGACTCTTTCTTCTATTTTAATCGTAGGTTATTGCATTTGTTTCCACAAATCATACCCAAACCATCTCATTTATCTCTACACTATTTTACCTCTCTTCTCTCCCCTTCACCTCTTTTTTCTCCACCTTTCATCAATCTCTACCCTTCTAATTCTCATCTCTTCTCCTCCAATTAGAACTACAGAAACATAATCTAAACAATTACATCCATTCTCTCTATAAAATTCCTCTTCTAACTTCTAATATTCTCCACTATAGGAATTCATCCCTTCTTCTACCTTCATCTCAACCCTCATTATCTAGATTCCCTGAGGATCGACCCTTGCTTACTACTGTCCTAAGTGAGGTATTATAAATGTATTGCATGAATTAGAACACACAACAACAATATAATCAAACCGAGTTTTAGTTCATCATGAATGACTTGAATGCCAAATAGTGTACACGCTTGTTTAAAAAGAAGCCTTTGAGATATAGTGTTTGAGGAGATTTAACAAAGGCATATCAAATCAAACATGTCATTTATGATTTGAATTTGAGCCCACAAGTTAGGTTCACTAAGTTCATGCAGATTATGAATTCCCAAGGACTTGTTCCTTTCAAGTTGAATGCAACAAGATTTATATGCTATAATTATATAATATTTTCATATTTGCCATTTTTATTAATGAAAATTTTCTCATTCTATTAATCCTTTAGTGATTTTATGAGCCAAGGAGAATATATGTGTACATTGTTTTGTTTGTCATTTGGCCAAGCCTTAGTACTTTTCTGGGATAGAAACTTCTCATCTACATCGGCAGATAGTTCTCAACCAATGTTGTTCTACACAAGATCTTTAGGGGTGCAAATAAATAACTTCATCGATTATATTGCCACTGCATTTTTGGCATAGTACCTCCCCAATTCTTATTCAACGTGTCTCCATCAAAAGGTGTATCCCTAAATATTTGGGAAATGTTTAATCAAGAAGTGGAGAGGTAGTATCATTGATTGACTCTTTGTATTATTGATTGATTGTGAAGCTAATCGTTTTCATACTTATTCATCATAGAATTTTGTACACTATGAGTCTTCTTGGTCAAATTTTGTACAACCAAATGCTGGCCCATTAGCTTCAAGCCTTATCAATATTAATTTATCTAAATATGACTCTTATATGAGTAACATAAACATCTATAAGTTGAGCTTACTCAAGCTTTGGCTATACAAGTGATAAAGGTGATATGAAATCTGCTCATAGCCATTGCTATGAGTAGAGTAGAATGATACACCATACTAAGATTGTCAAATCTTGTTCCAACATTGGGTAGAGTAGAATGATATGGTAACCTCTACTTGCAAGATGATGCATTTTGTCTTTTCTCTAAGAGAATTTTTTTTGTATTAACTCTTGTGTCATAATGACACCAAAAAACTATCTTCTTTGTAGAAATCCACATAAGAGCAATGATCATGTTGAGGTGGGTTTTCGTTTTGTATGGGGAAATTGATGGGTATTATGTGGCCTGCAAGCCAATCACACTTTCATCTTTTGTTTATATTCATTGAAAATGAACTTTTATTAATTGTCATTCTTGTGTGTTATTTGCAATGAAGTCCATGAACATATGCAATGATCAAGTGAATTATGATGAGATCATAATATAGCAATCGCTGGTCTTTAAACACATGTTCTAAATATTCCTATTCGTACGCTATTCAAGAAGGACATCAAATTATCTAGAAAGAATAGCACTATCTACTCCAACTCATATGATGAGTATGGCTGATCCTGTGGCCATCGTTGTTGAGACGCCAAGGATAGATAGCGGGTGCTCTTTGGAGAAAGAGTTCACTGAATTGATCTGTATGAATCCCTGAATGGTATTATGCCAAATTGTCAATCCGGTTGATGCTGGGATCTGAGGCTCGAAAAGCTCTCCAAATCTTTGTCCAAAATAATGATTGCAGCGGAAGGTGTTGAATCAAAACATTCAACATCGTGGAAGCACCAAGAATGGATGATCTCATCATCTATTCTAGGTGATCCTATCATCTAGTATAGAATAAAATTCATACTTACTTGGATCATTTGAAAGAGTTCTTAAACCGTTCAAGCGTCTAGCCTCTAGCGGTATCCACACAGTCTCTAGACGATCGGATCTCCTCTTAAACACTCGTCACCACGAGAGGAAGAGAAGAGGGAGGAGAAGTTCCACTAGGCTTGCATGGGCACCTCTATTATGGTCGTTCTCCCCCTATTTATAGACTGTGGGAATGTGAAATTTTCACAAAAACCCTTATTATTATGTCTCTATCCACCGACGTCCATTGACCTTATGTGTGTGACCCTCTAGGTCCATATATCTCACCAGTTAATGACTCTATCAACCCAATAACACTTATTGGTCCTTCTTATCAATTAACTATATCAACATATAGATTAATTGACTAAGGATCGATTTAACCCAATCGACAGGTTGAGTCACCAGCCCGGTGGGTGCCAAGCTACACCACGTGCTCTAGGAGATATGGAGTATATTAGAACTCTTTCATGGAACCCTGCTGTCATTGGTTACCGTGTACGTATAATCCTTCATCCACACAAGACTCATGAATGACTTAGGGTATGGTTAATTGTCAAACCCTAATCCGTCACTCAATTTAGTACTGATGCGAGTAGGAAATCATTGAGAACAACTTCTTTATTATTTCCGCTACCTTGGCCAAGGATTTAACCGCATCTCATTCCTCGAGTCAATCTCCTCATATACCGAGGGTGGATGATCCCATCTTGACCACTCAATCACCTTCGAGGACTTTCATGTCGTATCCAATCTATGACGTTTTAGAGATCCCGTGGCTAGGGGGTCGTAAGTCATAGTCAAAACACGATCATTCATCCACAAGATGTCTTTGATGTCTCAAGTCAAAGGACCACGTACACAACCATGACATGAATCAACCTGATTGACAATTTAGGTATATTACCATTCAGGGATTCATACGGATCAATTCAGTGAACTCTTTCTCCAAAGTGCACCCACTATCTATCCTTAGTGTCTCCACACTTATGGCTATAAGATCGGCCATACTCATCATATGAGATGGATTAGACAGTGCTATTCTTTCTGGATAATTCGATGTCCTTATCGAATATCCCACGAATAGGAATGTTTAGAACATATGTTTAAATACTAGTGATTACTATATTATGATCTCATCATAATTCACTTAGTCATTGCACATGCTCATGGACTTCATTGCAAACATCACATAAGAATGACAATGAATAAATTTCATTTCAATGAACATAAAAAAGATACATGGAAGTGTGATTGGCTTATAGGCCACATTATATCCATCAGTTGATTCATGTCACGATTGTGTACGTGGTCCTTTGACCTAAGACACCAAAGACATCTTGTGGATGGATGATCGTGTTTTGACTATGACTTACGAATCTCTAGCCACGGGATCTCCAAAACGTCATCGATTGGATACGACATGAAGTCCTCGAAAGTGATTGAGTGGTTAAGATGGGATCATCCACCCTCGGTATATGAGGAGATCGACTCAAGGAATGAGACGCGGTTAAATCCTTGGCCAAGGTAGTGGAAATAATAAAGAAGTTGTTCTCAATGATTTCCTACTCGTATTAGTACTAAATTGAGTGACCAATTAGGGTTTGACAATTAACCATACCCTAAGTCATTCATGAGTCTCGTGTGGATGAATGATTATACGTACACGGTAACCAATGACGGCAGGGTTACATGAAAGAGTTCTAATATACTCCATATCTCCTAGAACACGTGGTGTAGCTTGGCACCCATTGGGCTGGCGACTCAACTGTTGATTGGGTTAAATCGATCCTTAGTCAATTAATCTATATGTTGATATAATTAATTGATATGGAGGACCAATAAGTATTAGTAGGTTGATAGAATCATTAACTGGTGAGATATATGGACCTAGAGGGTCACACACATAAGGTCAATGGACGTCGGTGGATATAGACATAATAATAAGGGTTTTGGTGAAAATTTCACATTTCTAAAGTTTATAAATAAGGGAGAACGACCATAATAGTGGTGCCCATGAAAGCCTAGTGGAAATTCTCCTCTCTCTTCTCTTCCTCTGGTAGTGACGAGTGTTCAAGAGGAGATCCGATCGTCTGGAGATTGTGTGGATACCGCTAGAGGCCGGACGCTTGAACAGTTAAAGAACTCTTTCAAATGATCCATCTAAGTATGAATTTTAATCTATACTAGATGATAAGATCACCTAGAATGGATGATGAGATCATCTATTCTTGGTGCTTCAACTCTGTTGAATATTTTGATTCAGCATCTTCCGCTGCAATGATTGTTTTGGTCGAAGAATTGGAGATAGAGAAGGGCAAAGACCGACCGAGGTTCGGTAGACCGAACCAGACCGAGACCGTCGGTCTGTCAAAATGGGCTTTGACGGTCTCGATCGAAATTCGGTTCGGTCCTGCACGCGTATTCGGTCTTGGACCGAAAAGAAAAGAAAATTTTTAGAAAAAAGGGCATTCGGCAATCAGCATAAGGTCTTCTATCTTCGCATTCAGCAGCCACTATAAAGCATTCAGGGTCCCCGAATATCTTTGCATTCATCTTGCATTGCGCATCGAGGAGACTGATTTCATGTATCTTCATCGATTCAATCATTCAATCGCTCGTGGAAATTTTGTTCTTGTCTGCAAAATCAGGTTCATCCGTTCATAGCCTTTCATTTTGTAAAATTTCATAGCAATAAGATTCTAATAAATGGGACTGGTTTTGGAAAACCTAAATCTTCCAAGGTGGGGAAGTGGGGGCATGATTGAGGGAAGAGGGGAAGACGAAACCGGGTTAACGGGGGAGGGAGAGGGAGAGAAAATGGAAGAGAGGACACAACGAGACACCGATTTACCTTCTTTTCCAATACGTAGACACCGATTTTGATTTTCCCTTCCGAAATCTCCACTTCGTCGCCTCCCTCCATCACTAACTTTTCCTCGATTAAGAATGCAGTGCTTATTTCGAATCTTGAGCCAGCGACAACGCTCTCTATATTGTAGCCTTTTTTTATACTCTTTTCTTCACGCGGGAAGCTCCGTGGCCTGTCGTCAACTTGTTCTCTGCTTTATCCTTCCTTTTTCTGGTATTTTTTAATTTTTATTAAATGCCATGCACACTGGGGCTGGACATCCATGAAATGTACATAAAAAATGAAGCAAAAAGGAAACATATGAAAAATTGGTTCTCTCTCACTCTTGCCCAAAATACATCATATAATCCCTTCGAATTTCCCTCTTTGGATCTCCCTTCTCTATATCCGTTTATGAAGGCTCCAAAGAAGCTTTCAGAGAGGGTGGATAGGAGGTCAAATCCAGAGGGAAGATGGAGGAGGGCTGGGGAGGAGCCCCCTTAGGACTAGAACAAACATATTTAATTCATGCAATAAAGGAATGTCTGATATTGGCAGCCACACAATGTAAAAATGATGCAAATACTCCCAGAATCTGAAGTTCTTCCTTGATCCTTCCTCATTAGCCCTCCCTTACTACTGCTGTCTTATGATCATTACTTGTGAAGAAGCTTTACTATCATAAAAAAGGTCAGGATTCTAGGAAATCTAAGTAAGTAGGAAAATGCTCATTTTGGTGCTTTGTTCTCTCCATGTCCTCTTCTCTATAACTATAAATCGTGGGGTAAAACGGATGAAGCGAATACTGATGAAGAAGAATTTGGTGAAGATACGAACTAATTTTCATGTTATTATACTTTCTTCTTCTTTGTTTCAAATCAGCAAGTATCATCGGTAAGGTTTTTGACTATAATTTTTTTTATTAATGGACATTGATATAATTATCTCTTTTCAGGTACGCATATTCATGGTCAAGAGAGACCGAAGTTAAGACCGAACCGGACTGTGACCGAGGTGGACCTAGACCGGACCAAGACCAAGACCGAGACTTGGACCGAATGGTGTGCCAAAAACCGGACCGGGACCGGGACTGCCGAACCCTAATTGGAGAGCTTTTCGAGCCTCAGATCCAAGCAGAAATGCGATCAAATGCCTTATCATTGGAGTACTCCGCATGCACTTCGCCAAAGGTTTTAGCATAATTTCGTACACCATTCAATGCAATAAATTGGGCATGCACGGCACCTATTATGTGATCTTCCCCCCTCATCATCCATACAAAGACAAAAAAATTCAGGTTTGTAGACAATATCTCTTACTTCTCTTAAACTTAAACCCATGGATGATACATGAAGGAGAAAATACTTCTTTTGTTTTCTACTCACATGCGGCAAGGGATCGACTTGACTCTCTCAAATCAATTATTGAGGTCGATTCTTTGAATATTCTGAATCTTTCTTGGTGCTTTGAATTTCATACATACGCGCTTATAGCATAATGGAAATGGGGAAAAGGGTACCACAGAAAACTTCATTCAATGAAAAATCATAGAAGACTTGTCGTATCACTAGATCTACGATGTTTGATTGGTGGAAGTTGAATTCCAATTCATATATCTATATTTTAATCATCTAGGAAATTCCTAAACTCCTCTATCAAAATTTAAAGATGATATAGTAATGACAAGGACGTTAGCAACATTTAATTATCAAAAGAATTTTCAAATGCACGCGAGAGGGGTCCATAATCTCCATTGACAGCCCAAATCACGCCACCTCGGACCCCATTCGCGAGAGTAGTTGGATGGTCTGGATCGTCCTTCTACCTATACCGAACACGGTAACAGCAATCTGCCCATCGCTTTTGCTACCTGGCTATATAGTTTGTCAACACGGGTACTGTGGTGCACGTTTACGGGAGGGCCTGCTGGTTTAATGGTCACTGGAATACTGGCAAAAAGCGGAAAGGAACAAAAAGTTTGAAGAAGTTGCTGGAAGCTTAGACGGCTCTAACTCCTTAGCGACCTCTTCTTTCTTTGCCAAGGGTCTGCTCTGATTTTTTCAGGTTCTTCCCCCAGGGCCCAGGTTGATCAAATTTGCTCGTCCTTGTCTTGTAGATTGATCCTCGTATTGTTTTTTTTTTTATCTCTTCTTGTATTTCTTTTTGAATTCCCAGATTTTTCTTGAATGATTTTCGGTTCTTCAACCGAGAAAAAAGGGCCTTTTAGGCGTCCTTCGTGCAAGAAATCTCTCGGTCAGTGGCGTGAACGAATTTATTTCTGTTTTTGCATGCTGTAGTGTAACTACAGATATATTTGTCAAAACTACAACAGTTGAATTTTTTATTTTATTTCCGTGAATTCATCGTGCACGAATTTCATTGAACTTGGGATTAGTGATGAGTTTTGACTCACCCATGTTCCCTGTTTCTTCTTTTCCTGACAGAAACGTCTGAACGCCAATGAAAGAGAGTGGTGACTGTTCTTTTGAAAGACTTCCAGACCATCTTCTTATAGAGATTTTTGTCCGAGTTCCAATCCAAGACTGGGCTCGAGTGTCCTGTGTGAAAAAACAGTGGGGAGCCATTTTTCAGAGAGATTGTCTCTGGCATACTGCACTTACTAGAACATGGCCTTTTGCCGCAATGAGAAAACGGTGGCCTGGACCAATTCCTCAAGGATTGGGCAGAAGGTGGGGCCCACAGTTCCTTAAACACCTCTCTTTCTTTCTCAATAAACAGAGGATCATGCCTGACAAAGTAACATCTTCTAACCAGGAGATATACTGCATTATACGTAAGCAAACATATCATTTCATACGATGGCGACTTAGATGAGCTCATAGGACACACATACTTATTCCTGAAGGACCAGCTTGTACGGTCTGCACCTCTCCCTTCTCCCTCGGTGCTTCATGGAACTATCATTGGTGGGTTTTTTTCTTGTGAAATTCCTCGTCGGTTTTGGTGTCTAAACTTAGGTTTAAATTTTCTTTCGTAGCGTAGACCAGTTCATTGCATGTGGAAAGACAAGAGAACTCGCCGATCAACTTGCATCAATGGTCTGGATTGCTGTCATCAATCATCTGGAGGAGAACGAATGCACGCTCAACCTGCTCAAACTCCTTGCCCAGGAGAAAGAGGTAAGTTTTTTATGTGCTGCTAATTGTTTTCCTGATCAGCCTTCACAATGTTGACAGTCTCTCTATTGACTCGAACATGGTAGATAAGATGCACAGAAATTGCATGATCAGGGTAGAAGTATGATACAATCCCATCATGTACCCACAAGTATCTAGGTGTCAAGAATTGTCTAACCTGCATTGGCTACATCTATAACTAAAGTGGGGCACTTTAGATGAAGGAGGGATTCTGATCTGGGCAGGGGAAGGGAGCTATCTTTGGAGCTGGATCTTGATTCCTCGTAAGTGTTTGCATGAGAGAGTCTGACCAAAATAGAGTAGGTCTTGACTTACTCCAGAGACCATTGGGTTTCGGTAAGTTCTTGAAATTTGATTTGTAAGGATCATATAAGATTACTTATCAGATCAGGATCAAGCATGATTTGATCCTAAAATTCTCACAACTGCCTGGGCAAGGCTACTGAAGGGCCAGATAGCACAATCGTCATTATGTAAACAATAGAAAAAAATGAAAAAAAGTCCAAAAGATAGAGAGAGAGCTAGAGGAGAGGGAGGAGGAAGGTAGGGAGAAGGTCTTTAGGGAACATCAGATCTTTCAGATCAGTCATATTCCTCCACCTTTATTCTGGATCTGATCAGACGACCAATTTTTCCCATCCCTAGTCTTTGCCTGTGCTTTATCTGGATATACTCCAGATCAGCATGGACTATATAGACCTTTTGTTCCTGCTCTCAAAAGAATCAAAGATCCACAAAAGGACCCTAGATCATGTCCACATCAGCGTTAAGTACACTGATCGTCTTCCTGATGAAATAAAGGTAGACACCCACTCCAGTGTTGACCGGTGAAGTACTTTTCTACACAAGTATCTGCGTCAGCTAACGTCTGCATTGATCATTTTTCTGTAGTCTAGATAATCATGAAGAACAAAACCTACTCAACTGTTGACCAGGGTAATACGACATTAAGTTTCTTGCACGTTGTAAAAACCTTAATCCTATCCGTATCGATGGCCATCTTTCTCCATTTGATAAAGCTGATCGTAAATAACAAAACCCACAAGAACGTTGACCAGTGAAATAAGTTAATATTTGTGGTATAGGATGAGATCCTTCATCCTATTCAGATTATCTAGCGTTAACCACCTTGATCTTTACTGCGCAGGTGTTCTTGCCTTACCCGTATACCAGGTCAACGAAGGTGCAGTGGAAGGTGTTCGAGAAGCTGTTGACTGATTTCAGGGATTGCTTTAATCGGGTTGACTATTTTGACCTGCTCACGCGGGCCCAGTGCAAGTTCCAGATCATTCCGTCTGCCTGGCTGGGCTACTAGTGCGATCTCCTTCCTCTTCTCAATGCTCATTCAAGCTCTCTGTTTTCATGGCCACGTGTAATTATCTGGGGGGCAACGCTGACGTGGCTGTACAGTCAACTAGTCGAATTTGAAAATTTTCGCCTTAAAAATTTTTTTTTGGTATGTTTCCTCTTCTTTCTACTGGAGTACTAATGCTTCCACGGCATCCTGCGACCATTGAAGGTCAACGTCGACGTGGCAGTACGATAGGAGGGTCAACGTAGATTTTTCCCGAAAGTCAAAGTTCGAAGATGACCTCTGACGTGGCCTACTATGATACCCAAATTGCGCTCCAGCGGGTTAAATATGCCACGTGGCAGTTAAATTTTTAGGGGCCCCGGCTGTCAAAAAGCACGATCATTTTGGATAGCAGCAGGCAGTACGAATTAGGTAGGGCCCACTCAAATGAAAATCACGGCCAAGATTCTCTCGCATCCGACGGACGGCGGATGCTTGGGCAGTGTGGCGCCTTTTCTGACAAATATTCCCGCGCGAATTCCCTCGGTATGCTCACTCCGTACGATCTCGCTACTTCCGCTTGAATTCTTCCCCAAAGAAACCCTAGTTCCCAGGCAGTGAGGTCGTCTTCTAGTGCTGGTCCTGGATCTCCGAATACGACGTAATTCACACTTTACCCTGTTTCCATTTTCTCAGGTTTGATGGTCTTAGTTTTCTCGTTTTATAGCTCATGCTGGGAAAATTTTTCCTTTTTAATTCTCTCTGGGTGATTCCGAGTCGTTTTGCCGCGCTTCTGGTTTGCATTGCGCAAGTTGGGTTCGCGTTTAACTTTTTTCGACTATTTTGCTACCGAGTGCTCAAGAAGGCTCGCATAATCTGTGCTTTTACGTAAATGTTAACTCTGTGAGAACCGTTTAGGGGTTCGTTGACGATCTTAAGGTTTCTCGTGCGATTCGAGAGAACCTTCTTCTGTTCTGGAATCTACATTCTGGATCTGTGCTGAAAGTGCGCAATGGAATTCTTGAAAGCAATTAATTTCAGAAGGGCTCGGAAATCCCAAACTATAAAGGCTGATTCAAGGAATGTTATCCAAACGGATGCTCAACTCAAAGCAGATATTTCTAATAATTTGCCCAAGGAAGTGGGCTGTGATTCTACTACTCCACAAACTGATGATCAGGAGGATGATGAGGATGATGATATAATTTCGAATGAGATAAAGAGGAGGCTCAAGGAACTCAGAAGGAGCAATTTCATGGTTCTCATTCCTGAAGAATCATGTCCAGAAGAAGAAGAATCGAGCTCGAGTGAATGGAGGGAATCAGATGTCGAGGAAATCTATTCATGGAGCGGATTTGATGCGTTCTATTCAAAATACTGCGAGCGAATGCTGTTCTTCGACAAGATTATCTCCCGAAAATTGCAGTCTACTGGTAAATTTCAATTTAGGATTCCTGAAATCAATCTTTCAGTTCATAATGTCTTCTCCCCCTTTTAGGACACCATCATTCATCTATCACATCCCCAAAATCTAATCCCAAGAATTTAGTGTCTTCTATCAGAAGATTATCTTTCAAGAACAATAATGAACTTCTGGAGGATGAAGGTGACCAACTACATCCTCAAACAGACAATGACAAGGAACGTGACTGTCTGAATCTTGAGAAGGCTTATGTGGCGCAAGTTTGCTTGACATGGGAGGCTCTTCACTGTCAGTACACCCAGCTCAAGCAGAGGATTTTATCCCAGCCTGAAGATCCCTCTTTCTATAGCTTTGCCACTCAGCAGTTTCAGCAGTTTCAAGTTCTTCTGCAAAGATTCATCGAAAATGAGCCTTTTGATCATGGTTCTAGGGTCGAGATCTATGCCCGGAGTCGTCTCGCGATGCCCAAGTTGCTTCAAGTTCCTTCCCTCTTAGGTCAACTGAACTCAACAAAGCTCAATTTTTTTATTAATCTCGTTGATTGAATCTTTTTTCTTCTAGGTTTGGAAAGGGAAGAGGAGGGCGAACAAGATGAGATAGGTTATTCACATGTTCTTGTCTCTGATCTGGTAGAGGCCATGGAGGAAGCTTTGTTAACATTCCGTGATTTTCTGAAGATGGATAAGAAAAGATCGTCTTCTGGTTATTTAACTTTATTCGTTGCTAAGCAGAGAGAAGCTCAAGACCCTCTCCAGCATGTTCGAAACACCCTTGACAAGGTTCTTGAAAATTGACCTTTTTGATTTTGACTTTTTACATGAGCTTGAAACTATGCAGGTTTCACTTTCAAATTTAGTTCACTTTATTGCACGAGTGGATTTAAAAAAAAATTAGGTTCTCTCATGAGTTTTAATCTTGATGAGAGTGCAAATTTTTTACGAGTTCGATTATCTCGTAGGTGCAACTTTTAGAGGAATGACTTTTGATAAGGAACTTTCACGTGGGTTTGACTTTTTCTTCGGAGTGAACTTTTACACGCTGCTGTAGGCGCAGATTTGATTTTGGATGTTCTTTAATCCAATACAGAAGGAGATGAAGCTGAAGGAGCTGTTTGGGAAGAAGAAAGGACCGAAGAAGATGAAAAAGATGGAGAAGCAGGAAGAGCTTGACCTTTTGTTTGGGCTCATTGACATTAAAGTTGTCTCGAGGGTGCTGAGAATGAGCGGGCTCAGCAAGGAGCAGCTCCTTTGGTGTGAGGAGAAGATGAGCAAGCTGGAGTTGACAGAAGCTTGCCTTCAGAGGGAAGGGTCTCCTGTTCTGTTCCCCTGCTGACATTACCGCCTTCAACAGTTGCGTTGATGAGTTGAATTAATGGTCTATTTCTATCGGTTTCCTGCATTTTTCTTAATCTCGAAGAGACTGCTTTTGAGCACCTTGTTACATCTTGTTACCCGATGTGTTCCTGGTACGCCGTTGTGGGGCCCTCGTATTTTTGGGTTAACATCATACAGTGGCACGACCTTTAGGGTAATTATCAGATACTGGCACGACCTTTTTTCACGCTCAAATAGTGGCACGACCTTTTTCGATGGCTCAGATACTGGCACCACCTCAGTATTCCCGCTGAGGTGGCATTTTTTTATTTTTTTCTCCCCCACCTGGCTGCCACCTCTCTCTCTCTCTTCATTCTGTCTCTCGTCATTCTGTCTCTCGTCATTCTCTCTCTCGTCGTTCTCTCTCTCTCTCTCTCTCTCTCTCTCTCTCTCTCTCTCTCTCTCTCTCTCTCTCTCTCTCTCTTTTTCCGGTCATCTCGGAGCCGAAGTTCGGGTCGGCCAGGCTTGGTGATCCGGACCACGCACACCTCGGCGGCGCGGGGGCTGCGGGGACGAAGGAGAGGAAGGGGGCGATGCTCGAGCCGGTGGCCACCAGCACGACCCTTCTGTACATGTGCACCAAGTAGGGCAGCCCCGCGAAGTGCACCATGCGGACCCAGAGATGGTGCGGAGGGTCCGACACCAGCCCTCGGGTGAAGTCGCCTACTGCCCCTGCTAGCATCATGTGCGACTCCTTGTTGTCCGATATGATGCCGAAGGCATGCCACTCGGATAAGGGCGACCGGCTGATTCTGCCCAGCAGCCCGGCTTTCACGCCCTCCGGGAACTTGATGATGGATGCGTGTCCGGAGGAAGAGCTGGCCGCCACGGGGACTCTTCTCACGGTGACCCACGGTATGATTGTAAGGGGCTGTGACGAGGAAGGTCGACCAGATCTCCCTGCTGCCTTGCCCGGCTTCGAAAAGGCCGAGGTTGTCGTATGACTTCGACTTGGGATCATAGCCAGTGAGAGGACGACGAAAACCCCGAGAGAAGGGCTAGCGACGTCCACCCCGCAAATCTGTGGCTTCGCTCGAAGAAGTTGTGGTGCGAGATGGCGGACGAGGGGAACGCCGCCAGGCATGAGAAAGAGAGCGAGAGAAAGGATGGCAGACGCCACGCCTATGATCTCGGGAGAGGTGTTTTTCGGTCTTGGAGGGTCAGCACGAGGGCGTAGACGAGCCACGCCACGGAGGAGACGCCGCAGCCAGCTGTGGATGCCGCCGATGCACTGGAGGAGCGAGGTGGTGGCCGTCTTCGCCCGGAGAGGCACCTGCGGCCTTCCCGGGGGCCTTGACGGCAAACCAAAAAGACGAGCAGAAGGAAGAGTTCGCTTCGGCACGAGCGTGAGGAGGAGCACGTTGTAGATGGCGAACGCGGCCGCCTTACGCCTGCCGTAGGGAAAAGTTCCCGGAGATGGCCAGACCCGGTAAAACCATGTTGACGACGAAGAACACCGCGAAGAGCCACTTGTAGACCGTGAAGAGTCCACTGGTCCGAAGTATGGTGGAAATCCTGGATTCGCGGCCCGCGTGGGTTTCCTCGTCGTCACAAGTTTGTCGACCTCGCGCAGCTCTTTTTGGCTCGGGAAGTCCCTCGTTGTTGCTTCTCGACGTCGTCATAATCCTCTTCGGGGATTGCCATGTCGGCATCTTCGTCGTGTTCGTCGTCGCTATAGACATCGCAGAAGTGAGCTGCTAGATCGGCGAGCGATAGCGGGCCGTCGTCTTGCAAAGGGGAGAACCACTGCCCGAGCTGCAAAGCGTCCGGGGCAGATGAAACGATGGAGCGGAAGGCCGATCGGCGAGACGAGAGAAGGGAGGCGCGTGCGGATTGATCTCAAAGGAAACTCCGCGGCAGCTGGAGAACCTGGTCACGTTCAGTCCGCCATTGTCCGAGGCAGTGATCTTTGGAAGAACGAGGCGCAGCGTGGACTCGGGGTTGGCGAGAGAGGTGCAAGGCGTCCGAAGAGCTTGAAGGGGTCAATTGGCGATGCGCGGATTTATATCAAAAAGTTACGAAGACGAAGTCATGTCGGCCAGTAGACTTCTCTTTTTGCGCCAAAATATGAGGAGGTTTGGTTATTACTCCTAAGAACTTTCCTTGTTGCCCTCGGTGCGCATGCAATTTGCCCTCGGTGCGCGGAAGAGATAAAATATGATAGGAGCAGAAAGAAAGCGAGAGAGAGAAATATGAAATAGACCGTCACTTGTCTCGAGTGAGAGAGAAAAGGGAGAGCGAGTCAAACCGATAGAGAGAAAATTCGCAAGAGAGAGAGAGATAGTAACGGTCCCGAAGAGAGAGGAAGAGGAAAAAAATAGGAGAGAGAGAGAGAGTCGCAGAGGCAGTCGGGGAAGAGAAATACGAAAGAGAGTGAGACGGAGGAGTGAGAGACGAGAACGACGTACGGGAAATAGGGGAGAGAGAGAGAGAGTAAGGGTCCCGAAGAGAGAGGAAGAGGAAAAAAATAGGCGAAAAAAAGAGAGAGTTGCGAGAGAGTCGGGAAGAGAAATACGAAAGAGAGTGAGACGGAGTGAGAGGCGAGAGCCACGTACGAGGAAATAGGGGAGAGAGAGAGCGCGAAAGAGGAGAGAGCAGGGAAAGAGAATGAGAGAGAGAGAGAGAGTGAAGTGGGCAACATAGAGAATGAGCGAAAAAGGAATACCCGGACGTAAATCCTATCGGGGTGAGCGACAGTCTTCGGGAGATAGTCGGTAGCCCAACGAAGAGCCACCGAGCTTCCCGCCGATCTTCCTCCGCCATTAACCCCCCAAATTCCGCCACGCTCCACCCCGACATAGTCGCAGTAAAAAGCTATGGGAAACCCAAATGTCACGTTATCCCCGAGCATCGTAGTACCCCCAAAAGATCAACGCCGACGTCGGCTCCATCTAGAAGACCAGAATCTCCCCTCCACGTCGGCCTGCGGGTCCGACGGGAGGTACCCGGATCTCCGCCCTCGAAGAAGAGAATGCACTTGCCCTAGTGCTTCTCCGTAGTTATGGTGGGCGTAGGAGGAAGGAAGAGAAATAACCGAAACAGAGAGAGGATAGGAGAGAGAGAAAGAGACGGCGCCATGGGTGAGTTTAATTCTTCGCTGCCTTTCTTTTTGAAGAGAAAAAAATATACGGGACAAGTGACTCCGTTGCCGGCCTTCCATTTGGATAACTAATCTGAGACGGCTTTAGAAGAATGATTCGCTGCAGAAGTGCGGCGACTATACTGAGTGAGAGAAAGGGAGTTGGGGGAAACTGGAAAAGAGAGAGAGAGAGAGAACGACGAGAGACAGAATGACGAGAGACAGAATGACGAGAGAGAGAATGAAGAGAGAGAGAATGAAGAGAGAGAGAGAGGTGGCAGCCAGGTGGGGGAGGAAAAAATAAAAAATGCCACCTCAGCGGGAATGCTGAGGTGGTGCCAGTATCTGAGCCATCGAAAAAGGTCGTGCCACTATTTGAGCGTGAAAAAAGGTCGTGCCAGTATCTGATAATTACCCTAAAGGTCGTGCCGCTATATGATGTTAACCCTTTTCTCCCATTATGCAGCATGAGATCCTGCCAATGGCGGTGGGCTTGTTCAGTCTTAAACCATGGGCCTCGCTCTGGGCTTGTTCAGTCTCAAACCACGGGCCTCGTAGTGGGCTTATTCAATCTTTAACCATGGGCCTTGCTGTGGGCTTCTTCAGTCTTTTCACGTGACATGCCCTATTATTGAAGTGTCTTCAAGGCTCCCTGGTCTCAAGAACATCAAGGACTAATTACTTTCATTTATCCATAATTAGTATTTTTATCAATAGGCCTCTTTATATTTGTTAATTACATAATTATCTAGACATTTCAGTTAATTGTATATTGACGATTTGATGCAGTCGTTAAAAATATACAATTGTCGGTCAAACAAAATTTATAATTCCAAACTCATAATAACTAGAAATATGAAATCAAGTATAATATAAATATCGGGTCGATCCACAAAAAACACAATTCACTTTGATTGAAGAGTTAACTTGGTTAAATTTAGATTTAATTAGGATTTTTAAGAATTAAAAGTGATGTATAATGAATAGAAATGATATAAATATATCAGATAATATATTTTAAGCATTTTAGAAAATGATTTGACGTAGAAAGTCAAAATCAAGGTTAAAGTGTTGACTTTTACCAGACGTTGACTTTCTATAAAATCAGAGAAGAAAAAGGATTTAAAAAATTACAAAAATTATATATTTAAAAACTAGAGAGAAAATGAAAAATTTTGATATATAATTCGTAATTTTTATACAAGAATTAGATTTATTGAAAATCAATGATTAGAAAAATCTAGAAATGAAGATCTCGATCAAAATCATGAAATTGGCTAAAAAACAAATGATATCCAAATCAAACAATTCACATATGAATAGAAAGCTAACGATAAGACGATTCCAGATAGATCAAAATTGTCGAATTTCATCTTGTTTAAGAGTAATTGCCCCTCCAAGTCAACTCCCAAATTTGGATTGAAAATGAATAGTCGATGGTCAAACGTCAAATTGAAGGGTCAAATGGTGATGAAATTTTATGAATCACATATCCACAGAAAGCTGATAAAACAAGGAATCCAATGAAATAAAAAATCGAATGATTTGGACTTCATATCAAGGAGAAATCCTTGTTTCAAAATCAGAAGAAAAAAATCTGCACTCAAATTTTTTATTTTTAAACTTTAATTACCTATCTAAATCTAATCTAAACTACATAAATTTTAAGGATTACGATCGAATCACACTACTAAACTGATTGACGTGAAGATTGGGCTTCAAATTGTGTGGATTGAAGAGTATTTCTCCGGTTTCTTCTTTGACGTGCGTTCGGAGTTCAAGGGAAGATTCCGATAGATTCTTGCAACGATTCGTGGCCAATCCTGCCTCAATATGATCGCAATTGAGTATATAACATATGGGTATCATGAAGGACTTAAGATTTTGCTCCAAAATTGCTTAATTTCTTCACAATTCAATTGAAAGTTAAGTTTACAAAGGAAAGAACATCTATTTATAGAAAAATCGACGCGAAAAATGCAGGCTGTCCGATTCGCTGAAAGAACTTTGGACGGCTGAGATGGCGCAATTTTTATGGCCCACGATCCCACGATCCCACAATTATCGCCTTTCCGATCTTCATCAAAGTCTCCTTATGAAGCCACGTGTCGAATGGTGGTTCACCGAGTGCGTGATTAAATCGTGGCCGTCGGATTTCATTAATGAGATTGACGATCGTGAAATTGTCACGTGCGTTGATGGCGATTAAGTGGACCCGAATCTACGTGATCGACGCATGTCAATCTGCACGCTTTGATCCTACGCATCTCGCGATGCCACGTTGCCTACGAAAAGGAAACATAGTCCTACACAGAGAAAACTGAAGAGAGAAGTCGCGTATATAACGTAGAAGGGCCTTTAGCCCTTGTGTCGCCTGCATGGGCCAAGTACGCCCCCCTTATCTTACTTGGGCCCACTAACCCGTGGGCTCATCAAACGCCAGCCCAAAGTCTACGGATCAATTTAGTGAACTCTTTCTACAAAGAACATTCACTATCTTTCCTTAGTGTATCCACACTGATGGCTACAAGATCAAACATACTCATGATATGAGTGAGATCAAATAGTGTTATTCTTTCCAAATAATTCTATATTCTTTTAGAATAGGAATGTTTAGAACATGAGTTTAAAGATTAATTATCACTATATTTTGATCTCATCATAATTCACTTAGTCATTGCATATGCTCATGGACTTTATTACAAACATCACACAAAAATGACTATGAATAAATTTTATTTCAATTAAGATAAACGAGATACATAGAAGTGTGATTGTCTCATAGGACACATAATATCTATCACCTAACGTAAAGATGAGTACCAATTAGAAATAGTCGATCAACTAATATATTTCTTTTCATACTTGTCTTGATATTCCTATTCATTCAATATTTAAGTCAATTTATGCATAGTCCTCAAAGATTTTATTTTTAGGTGAAAATAAGGGTGACGAAGCAAATCCATGAGGTCGTCGAATACACACAGACACGTGTCAAAACAAGTTCCAGACTCACTAATTTTGATAATAATCACGAATTAGATAACATAGAGGTGAATAAGGGTCGAATCTAAAGAGAATTAAGGTATATTCGAAGAACTTATTAAAATTCAATCAAATTATACATAAATTGAGGTGAGAAATTATGGATTTTATTATTTTTAGAAGATAACTCAAAGACAAATCCACAAAATCAAAATTCACAAAGTTTGGATCAAGATTCATAGAGAAATTCACGAGCAAAATTAACGGTTGTGATTTAATCACGCGTCCATCGAAGTCCATTAGGAGCATTTAATCTCAGCCTTTATAACTCCTCAAATCAACGGCTGAGATTAAAACTTTATAAAATGAATCGTCGGCCAATCAAATTCCGTGGCGTACCCCTTCACTTAAGTAAAGATCGGCGATCACGATTTAATCGCGCGATTGCATGCTCCATGTTTCGTCACGTCTCCTACGCACAAAAATAGAAAAATATAATCTCACATGAGGAAAATTAAAAGGAATGTGTGAGTATATAAGAGGTGAGTGATTAATGAAATTAGTAAAAATCCTAAAATGGGTACTTATTCTCATTAATCACACACACGTGCACACGTACGCACACACGCGTACACAAGCGCATACACACACGCGGGCACATGCACACGTGTGCCACGTGGCTTTCTCAATATGCCGCCACATGGTGCCACATTTTTTCCCGGGCCACATCAGCTGCCACATTTGCACACGATAAAAATATAATTTTTATTTATTTTTTAATTCAAAATAAATTGAATTAAATTCATAAAAAATTCCTAAAAATTAGAAAATTCTTATCTTTCAAAATATAACTCCTCATTAATCCAAATTAAATTATTTAAATAATTTAAATAATCATTCTAAAAATTCAAATTATTTAAATAAGAAGAGACAATTCTTGTTTAAAAAATATACTCATTTCTCTTAGAAAATAAAACTTAGAAAAATACACGAGTGAATAAAAAGTATTTTATCTTATTATTTAATATTCAAACCTAATTATAATCTTAAATCTATATGGTAATAATCTAATGTTTAAATTTTCCTCTTAATTATCCATGAGTATCCCTAAATTAGTGTATTTTGATATTATAAACTTAATTTTTATAGAATGATAGATATAGACTCAAAATATGATAACATGCATAAGAATGGAATATTTTATGCCTTAATGTACATTAATAATAATATAATTTCATGTATAATTTTGCATGTTATCAAAGTGTACTCTAATACTAAAAGGAACTATTAGGATTAGCCTCACCTTCAAGAAAATAGATAATTTAGATCTAATTATATACATAGACTCTGACTGTGTGGGTTGTTGATTGATCACAGTTCTATAATAGGCTACTTCATTATTCTAAGAGGAAAATTGGCCATATATATAAGCAAGAAACAAAGTGTGATCTCCAAATGAAGCACAAAAGCTGAATTCAAAGAATGATCAAGTGATGCTGATGAAGTCTTATAGATAAGAGACATACTCAAAGAATTGAAGGTTCAAAATTAAGAACCAGTCAAGGTGCTATGTGACAATGACTCACCAATGAAAATATCTCATGACCTAGTATATCATGATCAGATGCAACATGTGTATATTGATTGTTTCTTCATCAAAGAGAACTTAGAGAAAAATGTCCTAAGTATAGTTCATGTTGGCACATCAGAGCAATGTAGAGATACTTTTACCAAGGGGGTACCATCCAAGAATTTTTTAGACTTCTTTGCATTCTTGGAATGAGGAGTATTCATTCATGCACTTGAGGGGGAGTGTTGAGAAGATCAAGGACTAATTGTTGTTATTTATCAATAATTAGGATTTTTACCAATAGGCTCATTAATAGTTATTAATTACATAATTGTATAGAATTTTAAATAATTGTAAATGTGACATTTTCAATAGATGAATGCAAATTCCGAATGACCGTTGCCAAACAGTCACTTCACGAAGCTGTAAAGATACTACTTGGATGACAAAATATGGAAAGCAAAGCCGATAAGAACTCCATTAGCATCTAACCCTAAGCTTTCCACTAATCCCTCTCCGAAGAATGAAGGGAAAGCGATTACACGGCATGCCAATTGTAAGCAAATGCAAGAAAATTCGAGAAACTATCACATATGTCTTAGATATTGAAAGTTTAATGTAGCCCTTGAAGTTTCTCGTGAAAGAAGTGAAAAGGTTGTCTGCTAGGTCTATAAAAGGAGGGGATTCCCTCTTGGATTCTCTAAAGGTTGTTGTGTTCAGAAACTCATGTCCTTGGGTGTGTAATTACTCTTGTTTTTTTCGTGTGAAAATCATTTTAAATCAAGTTGCCTTGGCAATATATCCTCCCTAAGCTCATGCTCTTGAGGTCACCCTCCAAATGGAACATTTCCATGACAGTCATATCTTTTTACCGCCGGTAACATTCCTCTCGAGGTAGGCGCATCTCCTCCTCCTCCTCCTCCTCCTCCCCGTATAATTCATTCAATGTTCAATGACTTATTTGCCTAAAATATTGAGAGGTGGGTCTCGAATATCGAGAGAAAAAGGTGGCGTGCAATTCCGGTCGGTAAAGTACTTCTTGTTTTTACTTTCTGTGGAAACTTACCCGCCGTCTTCTTCCTCTTCCTCCCTTTTACTGTTCCTTTCTCTTCCTCTCCCTTCTCTACCATTCCCCACTTCTCTCTCCCACTCTGAAACTCCCCACTTCTCACTCTCTCTATACATATCTCCCCACTCCTTTGCTTCTTTTCTCCCTGTCTCCCTCCGTCACTCTCTCTTCTTTCTCTCTCCACCTCTACCTCGGAGCTTCTGTCCCAGCCGGAACAAATGAAGGGGAGCCAAAGTGACGCATCAACAGCTACCACGTTCTCCGTAGACAAACTGAGCTACGAGATTTTCTCCATCTTGGAGTCGAAATTCCTGTCCGGCATCCCCACCAAGAATCTCCTCCAACGACCCGCCGCCGGCAGAGTAAGAATTCTCTCTATCGACACCGGCGGCGCCACCAACGGTCTCCTTGCCGCCGCGTCCATTACCCGCCTCGAATCCTCCCTCCAAAGACTCACCAGCGACCCTTCTGCCCGCATCTCCGATTTCTTCGATGTTGCCGCCGGCGCTGGCACCGGCGGCGTTCTGGCGGCGCTCCTCTTCGTCTCCGGCGCCGGCGGCCGCCCTCTCTTCTCCGCCGCCGAAGCCTCTCGCCTCCTGCTCGCCCTCCTCCACACACGCACCCCACTCCTCTCCCGGATCTTCCTTTATAGAAAAGATGGGAAGTTTCTGAATAAGAGCCTGCTGGGGAGAATTTTCGGAGAATTGACGCTTCGCGATACGGTGAAGCCTCTGCTGATCACTTGCTTCGATATGAGAACGAGGGCGCCGTTTCTCTTCTCTCGGGCTGCGGCTCTCGAGAATCAAGAGTTTAACTTTCTTCTGAGTGATGTTTGCGCTGCTACGACTGGCGCCGCCGCCGAAATAATGTCGGTTGATAGAAAAACTGTGGTTGAAGCGTTGGCTGGCGGCGTGGCGGTGGAGAATCCGGCTGCCGCCGCCATGACCCACGTGGTCAATAATCGTACGGAGTTTCCGTTGACCACCGAGGTGGAGGATCTTTTCGTTGTCTCGCTCGGGAATGGGGAGTTAACATCTCCAACGTCGCCGTCTGGGCTCGCAGGAATCGTCGGTCAAATTACGGCTGACATGGTTAGTGATTACCTCTCTCTCTCTCTCTCTCTCTAGATATATATATATCTATATATATATATATATCTTTTATCCATGTGCCATGCATCTATCGTAATAATCTATATAGACTATTACGTATTATTTATGCATATTTCTACACGTTTTCTGAAGGTGGATCAAGCGGTGTCAACAGCGTTTGGAAAGGGTAGATCAGAGAGCTACGTTCGAATCCAGGTGTTTATTGAAATGATTTTTTTTTCTCATCAAGAACATGATAGAATAAAGAAATCTCTTCAGGTGAGCATGTCCGGGAAATTGGAGTTCGGCGGCAAAGAGGAGGCTGCCATGGCCAAAGTGGAAAAGCTACTAAGGCAGAAGAGCGTGGAGGCGATGCTCTTCAGAGGGAGAAGAGTTAGTGAGAGGACAAACGCAGAGAAATTGGAAAGAACAGCGGAGGAGCTTATCAAGGAGGGTGACGGCCGGAAGAGGTGTCCTTTTCCCGTTGTTCTTTTAAAGCAGTCAGCCCGCGCACCTCCTCTTTCTCTCTCTTAACTTTCTCCAAGAGAGAGAGAGAGAGAGAGTAGCAACGAGAGAGAGAGAGAGAGAGAGGATCCCGTGGTTATCTTGAATAAATGATGACGTTGTTGACAAGAGGAGATGTCGCCTGGACACGAACAGTAAAAATATGGGCATGTACGATGATAGTAATAATAGAAGCTGTGCTCAGACTGACATCTATTTATGAGAACAAGCTAAATTCAGGAAACAGGTTTCACTCTCTAGACACAGGGGAGATGGGCTGAGGGAGGGAGGAAGAGAGAGAGAGAGAGAGAGAGAGAGAGAGGTTTAATGGTCTCTGAGATGCGGGAGGGACGGAGGGAGAGAGTGAGAGATAAGTAGTCTCGGATGTACAGCATGATTGTTGCCTCGGATGCCTTCCTTCAACGTGTAAAATGCACGTGATCATATACTCCATCACCTGCTCCACTGACCTCACTTGTATAGATTATTCGACAGACAGGTCCTGGGAAGCGTTTAATCCCCTCACGTGTATGAATTACGACAAGAAACAGGAGTAACAGGCTGAACGAGGACCGCATACCAGAAATCACCATGCCCATGATCCTGGGAATTCTTCTGTTGAGATCTCTGCGCCAGTGCCAACTCATGTTCAAGGTCAGGCTCCTCTTCCGATAAGAGCTCCCCAGATTTACCCTTTTACTTACGGCGACAACCTTGTCTGCAATCACACCCCTCATCTTCCTCATCTCTCTCTCTCTCCCTCCCTCCCCGGTGTCTCTCACGGTGTCACCTCTTCTCTCAAGCTCTCTCCTCCTCTTCCCTTTTGTCTATAACCTACTCTCTTCGTCACTCGTGCTCACTCTAACTCTCGTTCTCTCTTTCACCCTCTCCCTTGTGTCTATCCCCTATTCTTTCACTCTCTCGCTATCTCTTTCCCTCTCCCGGCGTCTATCACCTTTTCTCTCTCTCTATATATATCTATCTCTCCCCTTCTCTCGTGTCTATCATCTATTATCCCTCTCCCTCTCTCTCTCTCTCTCTCTCTCGCTCTCTCTCTCTCTCACATTTTCTCATTCACTTTGGTTCTCTACCTCCCTTTATATCCCCTTACCCGATATTAATCTCTACTTCTCTCTCTCCTATGTGTCTATCTCCATCACTCTCTCTCTCATCCTTTCAGACGAGGATTGTAACTCCCCAGTTAAAGAAGTGATACAAAGACACAAACGAAGGTCGTGTTATAAGTCCCCTCTCAAAACTCTAAAAGAAACTCTAAAAACCTAAAGAGAAAGAAAGGAGAGATAGAGAGAAGAAAAAGGAACAACAAAAGCCATTTTCTACCATTTGTTGCTGGTACGAGGCTATACTACCAAATCTCCAACTTCAACCACATTGTGCATGGGGATAGTTTCATTAATTGAATTCTTATGCGAGTAAGGGTTGTGATCTCTAAAATGACACTTGCATCCATGAATTATATACCTTGTTCAGTTGTTTACTAAGATTTTAATGATGAGAATATATATTCTTTATGACAGAATCGGTATGACTATGAACATATCCTAACATGCCTAATGATCTATATTTTTTCTGTATTATAAAACTAACCCCACTTGAATCCAAAGAAGTCAAGTAGTTGAATTCTCATATTTTTTATGAGTTTTGTGGATGCAAGGACATAGGTACGCTTGTAGATGAACATGGATCCAAGTTATAATCACAAAGAGGAGGATATTACGTCCCCTCCTTTTAGGATACAAGCTTACCCTATTTCCGTGAGACTAACCCAACTTAACTTTTAAGAAGTCAAGTAGTTAGATTTTCATATTTTTGTGGACGCAAGGACATAGGTACACATGTAGAAGACCATGGATCCACATTACAATTACAAGGAGAAGTAAATAGGATCTCCACCTTTTTATGATCTAAGTAAACCCTATTTTTATGTACTTAAAGTCGTCAAATGAGGTCAAAGGGATCTACTGAAGCTCAAGGGTGGCTATATCATGTTTGAAAGTTGTTAGATGGATTGTCTTTTTTTTGGATGAGTGACATTTTAAGGAAGTTCAATGAGGTCAAATTTCCTATTTTAATAGGAAATTTAGACCAACATTTGAATTCTTTTAAATAAGATTTAATCTTGTTTAAAAGGTAATTGTGCTCTCCTTTTGAGTGGTTCCTTTAAAATTGGAGTATATCCTATTTAGAAAGAGGAGGGCACCATGATAACATGTTATATTAACATAATAAAACATGATTATTGATGCATATTAAGGTATAAATGGTTTCATTTACATGCATGTTATCATACTTATGAGTATTTTTCTATCATTCTATGAAAAAGTCACTATAATCTCAAAAATACTTTAAATACTTTAAATTAGGGTTAAAAATGATGATTTAAAAGATAAAAAATTAATAACCCATCTTTACTTGTGATTATAAAGGTTTTTAAAAATTAAAATAATGAGGGAAAAGGTTTTTATAAACATTTATTTACTTTTTTAAGTTAAAATCTTTAAATAAATAAATGTATTTTTGAAATAATATTTTAAACTCTCATTATTTATTAATTTTAACTTTTTAGAATGATAGATAATTAAATTTCGGATCAAATGAAAGAAATTTGGATTAATTTGGAGTTATATATTAAAAGTTATGAATTTTCTATTTTTAGGGATTTTTTTCAGATTTTTCTGAATTTATTTCGATTTTTAAATAATAAAAATGAATTAAAAAAGGAGCAAAAAGCGGGTTAATTCCGCGCAGGACCCACGTCGATGCGACGTGGCACGCAAGGCCACGTGGCAGCGCCACGCGGACCCACGCGGCGCCTACGCGGCGCAATATATACTTATATTTATATAGTTTACACTATATATAGTAAGTTCAGCCTTCCGTATATCGGAAGGGAATATTAATTCCCTTAAAACGTCGCTCATTATAAACCCGATCGCCTTCTTTAATTTTTCCTGTGTGGGACTAAGTCCCACACATTCTTTTAGATGCAAGTGACGTGGCCGCTCACGGTGCGTTGGATCGGGCAAGGCGCGGAAGATGGCGTGTTGATCGCGTGCGCTCGCGGTCCACCAGAGATGATCAGCACACGTGCTTCAATTAATCGGATTATAACGCCCGAGATGAAACGGTGGGGACCTCATCTCGACCGCCCGATCGCGATCGAAGGGGCGCGATGCGAAGCGTTTTTAAACGTATTTCAGACGGACCATCTGGACCATCCATCAGCGATCTGAGGGATGCGATATATTCGAAACAGTCCACGATGGACAGTTTCATCGTAACCGTCGATCGTTTCGATCGAACGGTTACGCCCAAAATCTGTATAAAAGGAGGGGTTCTTCCGATGTTCAAACCATTCAAGTTGGAATTCAATCTAATTGAGCTGTCTAGACACCTCCCCTCTCGTTTCTCTTGATCTCAACGTGTTCTACCTTCAATTCCGCACCTCCGGAGCTCTTGAAATCAAGATTTCATCGTGTAGATCGGTAGAAATTGCAGCTTGAACTCGCGAAGGCGTTCCTCGGCTTATTCGTCGATTAATCGGTTTAATCGAGATAATCCGATTGCTAATCATGGTTAGTGGAAGCGGTTTTTGCTAAGAATTAGTCTATTTAAGTTTAATTTTGATTTAGATTAGGATTTAAGGTTTAATTTTGGTTAATTTGTATTTAAATTGCGATTTCTTCGTCCGAATTTTTCTCTCCACTTCGATTTTCGATTTCTCAGTGAAATCAAGTCCAAATTCGATGATTCTTGATTCCGTGGAATCGATTTGAAGTTATCTTTTTTAATTTATCATTTTTCCCCAATTTCTATCATCAATTCATCATCCGATTTGATCAATTTTGAAGAATACATCAAGAATTTCCTTATTTCCCTGTGGATTCGACCCTTATTTAGCATTATGCCACTCAATTCATGACTAAATCCCAAAATTGGTAAGTTTGGTATTATTTTTGACACGAGACCGTGTGAAATCAACGACCTCACGGTCCCATCCTGTCACACCACCTTTTTCTATGGGTGGTGCCCAACCATTTGAAGAGAGAAGGGTACCACTTTTTAAAAGTGGCTCCCAACCTAATTAAGAGGAAGTAGCCCCACTTCATTAGGAAGTAGGGGTTTGATGCCCTCCTGTAAGGAGGTAAACTTACCTCTTTATGCATGTCCCATTACTTCCATTTAGAATGTAGATAAGAGGGTCTCAAAGGAAGAAGATATCCACCCTTGAACTCCACCCTTGGGTGCCCTCAAGCCTTAAAAGCCTCTTCCCATAAAATCGTCACTTTCTCTCTCGTCCCCCTTTTGGCTTTCTCTTAGCTTTAAGCTACTTAAGGAAAAAGAGAGGCTTACGCCCAAACTTGGCATTATTTGATGTTCAAGTTTGTGGAGACAAGATCAAACAACATATTAAGGTCATAACTAGTCAAGCATCACCCAACTTGGGTCTGATAACAAAATGAGGGGTCTGTGTGAAGATTTGGATCTAGTTTTCTTTGTAATCCCCTACATGGGTAGTATAGAAACCATTTATATATTTGTGTTTTATTTGTTAATCGTTTCATGACAAAAATCTTGTATATCCATCCATCTCTTGTTATCCTCTCATAAACTCACTTCCACCTTTTTTGTCTCTCCATTCTATCATTCCTATTCTCTTCTCTTTTTCATCCTTACGCGTGCGCGTGTGCACACGCACGCACACACACACATACACATGGTTGTTCTATTCACATTGTGCGAATGTGTGCGATTTGTGCATTCTGTTCTCTTTATGGAACATAAAATTTTAAAATTCGCACAGAGAACCTCACACACCCGTGTGCGATTCGTTTTGTGCGAATTTGGGCGAATTTTGCACACTTGATAAATTCTCTCTTCTTCCCTTCTTCCCTTCTTCCCTTCTCCCCTTCTTCGAGTTCTCCTAAACTTGTTATGCTATTAACCCGATCTCGAGTTCTCTCTCTCTCTACTGACGATATCTCGACATCGACATCGGCTAAGGGAAGTGTTTGTTTTGAATAATTAATTTTAAGTTCTCTTATATTTGTTTTAAATAATTAATTTTTTGCTAAGTTTCTTTATTTTCTTTTCGAACTTGTTTTTATTGATGTGAGGAGTGCAGGATGCCTAGACATCCTTTATCTCGTACATCTGCTGCCGATGAAAGGTCTTCATCGGCTAAGGGAAGTTTTGGTCAAAGCCAACCAAAGAAGTCGAGAAAGAATAAATGCGCTGCACGAATACATTTCACACAGATTGAGCCAAAAGTTTTTAGATGCAATATCTACGGTGTGACTATAGAGCAAAATAAGTACAACATCAGCACGGTCCTATGGCAACACTTGAAAAATGAGCATCGTAAAGAGTATAATATTTTGAGGGCACAAGAAGTCAGGTCCCCAAGCCAACCGTTAGTGGCTAATTACTTTGAGCGAAAATTGAATACGAAATAATACTGCATTGGTCGCATGATGGAGGACACAAAAGAAGAGCTTGTACGATTCATTTGCCAGTTAGCCTCACCATGGAACATTGTGAGTAAAAAATACTTCATATGATTGCTTCGATCCGTTGCACAGGAGGAGATATCCCTTCCATCGACAAGGGTCGTGAAGGCAAAAGTTTTTAACCTTTATGCAGAGTTGAAGACCATCATTTGTGACTGATTAGAGAGTGTTGATCGACTGGCCATTACTCTTGATTGTTGGACATCTGATAATCGAATTTCATTCATCGGTCTCACAGTTCATTGGGTGGACATAGAATGGAAAATGTGTAAATGTGTTCTTGGTATACGCCAGTTAGAGGGATCACACACTGGGGAGTGCTTGAGCGCTGTTGTGTTAGAGGTTCTTGTAGAATTTTATTTGAGCACAAAGGTTTGTGCTATTATGACGGATAATGCTTCAAATAATTCAACAATGATGACTATATTAGAGCGAGAGTTGCGGCCAGTGAATCCACATTTTAGTGCAAAAAGACATGTCTTGTGTATGGCGCATGTGATTAACTTAGTGATGCAAGCAGGGTTGAATGCACTGGATGTCGTCGAAGATAAGCCCGAATCAACTTTCATCGATAGAGTAGATATCACTAACCTTGATGGTGTGGTGAATGGTGGAGAGATGAATGTTGTTTAGTGCCTTAGAGAAGTGGTCAGAGCAATACGTGGATAGACGAAGCAAGAAAATAAGTATTTTTCTTATTGTAGATAGTCAAACATGCCCAATACGAGGAGGATCCCACTAGATTACCCAATCAGGTGGAGCTCTACTTACAAAATGCTACATGAATGCCTTGAAAAGAGAATAGTCATCGATGTGATGATGTCATCCGCTTTTAGAAAACCTACTTTACTTGATGCAGAATGGGACCTAGTACAAAAATTTGTAGTCTTATTGAAACCACTCAACGATGGTACCTCTGTTGCTATTCAGAGCAAGGCACCAACTTCAAATGAGGCCATACTGATTCTTAAAGGATTGATGAGGTATCTTGAGCGAATTAAAGTAGAAATCTCAAACTCATCCATGCTTCCAATTGGACAATCTATCTCCACTGGGCAAAGGAACACATTAGCTAGTGTATGTGGTGTTAATCCCGATAGGGTGGTGGTTTAACCTAAGAGGGGGAGGGGTGAATTAGGTTATATGTTAATTTTAATTGTTAATCTCTACTTTTTCTATTTATGAAGATTCGCTGGTTAATCACTCACTTCTTGTCCTCTCGATGCACCAAGTATTATTATATTGGTTGGGGGACCTAATGTCCCTTAATCCAGTCCCGAGTACTATAGACTCGGAGCCTCCTCCTCACCAAATGAGACCTAATCCTCTCACCCCTCAACTGGGTGAAGAACAATGTTCAAATACAAGGATTCAAATCCTCTCACCCCTACGACAAATCTAACACTCACCTTTACTTGTCCCTACGGCACTACCCACTAGGCCTCGACCTCATCGGCTCCCGAACGCCCTGACTCCCTCAGGCCGATCTCCACACGATCGTCCCTTCACTCCCTGTCGTGCCTCTTCCGCTAGTACCGCCGACCACCGGTAAATTGAGACCTTGTCTTCCGGTTCCTCTTGGTCTTCTTACTCATGAAGTCTTGACTCCTTTTCGTCTCAACGAATGAGACGCTCCCGTCCTCCGCATGTGTGTGAATCTAATGGTATGTTTATCTAAATGCTAATAGCTATAAGAGATGATTATAACAACTATGTGAGAGTGAATTTAAAAGTAAATGACACACGAGACTCCTACTTCAGGATTGATACTCTGATCTAGGGTTGATAGTTGACCTAAGGTTGGCCTTGACTGAAAATTGACTTTGACTCAAGACGATTGATTCAGTCTAATTGAGTCGACTTCTGAATAATATGATTGACCTTAACTAATCAAGATTGACTTTTGACTTATAGTTGACTTTCTAACTTATGTTGACTTTTTTTACTTGAGTTGACTTTCCTGCCTTGAGTTGACTTTCTATCGAAAGGTTGACTATCTGACTAAATTGACTTTTCTAACTTGAGTTGACTTTCTATCAAAGGTTGACTTTCAACTAAATTGGACTTTTCTGACTTGAGTTGACTTTCTATCAAAGGTTGACTTTCTGACTAAATTGACTTTTCTGACTTGAGTTGACTTTCTGTTTGATGTTGACTTTTTGGACTTCTGTTGACTCTAGTTGACTTTTGACCTAGAGTTGACTCTACCTAATTTCCACCGAATACAATGACCTTAAGCACTAACTAACTCACGCTGGGATCAGTGAAGAAAAATTGAGATAATGTTGCAAATAGAATGCAAATTAGCTTCTAACTAATTGAGAATTAATTCAATGAGAAAGATAGATATATCCTGCAACTAGAACAACTAGGTTAGCCAATATATATGACAGACCTTAATATAAAATGAGTAATAGAAGAGATAATGTATCTGAGGGAAATAAATAAATTACCTCTTACACTTGATTGATAATAATAAGCTAACGAACTTTAAGATGATCAACACTATAGTTAAGAGAGACTAATCAAATCTTAAACAAAGTACCTCAATGATGTGAGTGAGCTTCAGCTATATGCACAATTGACTAAACAATATTTGAAAGGTATTAACACATAAATTAAAAGAGGTACATACACACTGATTAGATTAAATCCCACAGTGAGTAACTTGATGAATTATAATCAAAAGACAAATGAAAATGTCTACTGATTGTAAATATGACTAACCAATCCTGAAATGAGATAATTCAATGAGATAGATGATCTTCAAATACTAAATGGGTTGGATAACACAGTGAATATCAAGGCAACCACTGTTATACAACTTACCGATAAGCGAACTGAAGATGGAAAATTATAGCTTCTATACCTCTATTAATATCACGTTGACTGTGACAACAGTCTATCAAACAAGACAGCAATTCATGTAAATTAGTAGACTAACTTATTGCAAGCTGCCTATTTAGACAAAAAGGAAAAGGACTAAGACATCGACTATTTATAATGTATACTAACTGAAGTAAAACTAATTTAATCGCAGAGGAATGCAAAAGATTAAATTAACACAACTGACGGAATACTGTTGAAGAACAGAAAATGAATGCGAGTCTAGTATATCTAAATTTGCGAAATATGTGTTTATATAAAATGACGACAGACTAGATGAGTATACGTGATACAAAATAATTCGTGTATATAACAAGAGCAGGGACTAGATAGATAGAATAGGTTTTATCTACCAAGAACGAAAATTAATAAATATTTGTTAATTAGATATCTCGCAGAACAGCTTGAGGTTTGGAAGACGATCGAGGAACCAAGGAGAACAGGTAACTAATAACATGCAATCTTAGCATGATAAAACATGATTATTAATGCAAATTAAGACATAAAACATTCCATTTATATGCATGTTATCATACTTTGAGTGCATTTCTATCATTTCATGCAATTTTATGTTATAATCTCAAAATGCTTTAATTTAGGGTTAATTATGATGAATTAAAGATAAATGATTTTATAACCTATCTTTACTTGAGATTATAAGTGTTTTTTAAAGTTAAATAATGGGAGAAATCATTTTTATAAACATTTATTTAATTTTCTAAAGTTAAAATCTTAAAAAAATGAATGAATTTTTGAAATAAAAATTAAATCTCGTGTTATTTAAATAATTTGACTTTTTATAATGATAGATAATTTAATTTCAGAGCCAATGAAAAAAATCTGGATTAATTAGGAGTTGTATTTTGAAAGTTATGAATTTTCTAATTTTTAGGGATTTTTTGGGATTTTTCTAAATTTATTTTTGATTTTAAATTGATTAAAACAATTAAAAAAAGATTAAAAAGGGGGTTTATTTTCGCGCGGGACCTGCGTGGATGCGATGTGGCACTGGGGCCACGTGGCAGAGCCACACGGACCCACGCGAGCGCCTGAATGGCACAGGGGTGACACGTGGGCATTATTTATATTTATCATATATATTGGTTATATTACATATAAATCTTCGATTATCGGAAGATAATTACTATCCCTCTTATTTGTCACGTATTATAAACCCAACCTATTCAATTAATTTTAGCCATGTGGGACTAATTCACACGGCATTTGAAAATGCAGGCGACGTGGCTAACGGAGAAGCGTTGGATCAGAGACGACGATGCGATGTGATCTAAGCGAATGACAAGTGTGGATCATGTGAACCAAAAGTCCACCGGATAATCGATCGCGCACGTGTCTTAAAAGCGGAATTATAACGGTCATGATTCAACGCGTAGAAACGCATCAGGAGCGTTGGATCGCGATCCAACGTGCGCAATTTGATGCGTTTAATAACGCATAAAACACACGGCTTCATCAAAGCGTCCATCCGCAATCCAACGATTGAGATTTATTCATAACGCTTCGTCCGGATGCGTTTAATCCTAACCGTTGATGGAGATTACACACATCCATCGGACGGTTACGCCCAAATCGCCTATAAAACGATGTGTTTCTTCGATTTTGTAAGACATTCTTCGATGTATTCATCAAATTAATCTATCTACACCCCTCCATCCTTGAATCTCTCGCTTCTAATCTCTTCTAGACTTGATTTTGCGTCCACGGAGTGATTAAAAGTGAGATTTCATTGATCGATCAAGGAGAATTCGTCTCTTGAACACCGATGCTCGCGTTCGAAATCGCGGAATGAATAGCCTTCGATTCGGCGATTAATTGGATCATTGCAATCACTATCTCAGGTTAGAAATTGTGTTTTCCCTCTAATCTATCGTCATGTATCATCAATTTGTAATTTAGGATCGTAATTTAGTTTAATTTCATTTTCAATTTCGTTTTATGTTCTTCCAATTTTCAGAAATTTCATCCCATTTCGCTCTTTAATTTCTCCGCGATTACTAATCCAAATCAAGTGATTTTTAATTTTGTGGATACATCTTTGAGTTATCTTTCTAAATCTACTATTTTCCCTAATTTCTTCTCAATTTATTATCCAATTTGATCAAATTCCAAAAGATCTCTCGAAAATACCTTATTTCCCTGTGGATTCGACCCTTATTTACCATTATACCCCTCAATTCGAATAATTTTCATCAAATTGGTAAGTTTGGACTTTCTTTTGACACGAGACCGTGTGAAATCAACGACCTTACGGTTTCGTCTCGTTACTAACGAAATACAGGAATGGAAATCATAGAGAGGTTCGAGTTCAAACCATTGAATCCGACGTCGATAACTTTCCAAAATTTTGATCAAAACATCAAATGCAGCGGAAAAACCATTGAATCGGACATTCAAAATACCAAGCCACCAAGAATAGAGGATCCTATCATCTAGTATGTATGAGAAAACATACTTACAAGAGTTCTTGAAGCTATTCAAGTGTCTAGCCTCTAGCGGTATCCACATGGTCTCCGGATGGTTGGATCTCCTCTTCGAAGCTCTTCACCAAGAGAGAAAGAGAAGAAAGGACAGAATTCCCAAAAGGCTTGCATGGGCACCTTCAGTTGTGGTCGTCCTCCCCTTATTCATAGACATTTGGTATGAGGTTTTTTCATAAAAACCCTCATAATTATGTCTATATCCACCAACATCCATAAACCTTATGTGTGTGACCCTCTAGGTCCATATATCTCAATAGTTAATAACTCTATAGACCAAATAACACCTTATTGGTCAACCTTAATTAATTATCCACATCCACATATAGATTAATTAATCAAGGATCGATTTAATCCAATCAATAGGTTGAGTTGCCAGCACGTTGGGTGCCAAGCTACACCACGTACTCTAGGAGATATGGAGTATGTAATAACTCACTTATGGAACCTTCCCATCATTGATTACCATGTATGTATAATCCTTCATCCACATTAGACTCATGAATGACTTAGGATATGATCAACTGTCAAACCCTAATCGATCACTCAAGTTAGTACTAATGCTTGTAGAAATCATCGAGAACTCCTTCTTCGATATTTCTACTACCTTGGCCAAGGATTTTATCGCATCTCATTCTTTTGAGTCAATCTCCTTAAATACCGAGGGCGGATGATCCCATCTTGACCACACAATCATCTTCGTGGACTTCATGTCATATCCAATATATGACGTTTTAGATATCCCGTGGCTAGGGATATCAAAACACGATCATCCATCCACAAGATGTCTTTGGTGTCTCAAGTCAAAGGACCACATACACAATCATGACATGAATCAACCTGATTGACAGTTAGGTATAATACCATTCAGGGATTCATACGGATCAATTCAATGAACTCTTTCTCTGAAGAGCACCCACTATCTATCCTTAGTGTCTCCACACCGATGGCTATAGGATTGGTCATACTCATCATATGAGATGTATTAGATAGTGCTATTCTTTCCGAATAATTCGATGTCCTTCTTGAATATCGCACGAATAAGAATGTTTAGAATATGTTTAAAGACTAGTGATCACTATATTATGATCTCATCATAATTCACTTAGTCATTGCACATGCTCATTGACTTCATTGCAAACATCACACAAGAATGACAATGAATAAATTTCATTTCAATGAACATAAAAAAGATACATGGAAGTGTGATTGGCTTATAGGCCACATAATATCCATCAATCTCCCACTTGGACTAAAGTCAATTGCCCTTGTGCAACAACCCCATAGTTGTGCAATGACGCTTAAAAACTTCTTGAGCTAAAGGCTTAGTAAAGTCTTGAGCTCAAAAACTTCTTGAGCTAAAGTCTTAGTCTTGGCGTTAGAAACAGTAGAGAGCGTTTTCCGTTTGTCGCCGTGAGAAAGAAGAGAAGACGCACAAGATCTCGTCTTCACGATCACCAACACCTGAAAATCGCTTTTGCCCCTTTTTGATCTCCAGCCGATTTCCTCTTTTCTCTTGATTTCAACTTCAAAAATTGCAACCAAAAATGTTAACCCAAGCCTCTAGATATGCTGAGCTTTTGCAGAGCGATTTCAGGCCGTGTGGGGAGCAATTTTTGAGCGATTTTGAGAGCGATTTCCACGAGAGCAGAGCCAACTTTTGCGCTGCACTTTTTAAGAATTCAAAATCGCCAAGACTGAAAACAAAAACCTAGTTTTCTATATAAAGAAAAAATTACCTTACTACCCTTATAGCTATCTAAATAAACAGCACCAAGCATAGACATCTATCTATATATGCTAGTAATAATAATATAGGTAAAGAATCTTATTCATGATGAGGGATATGTATATATGTATATTTACGATAATACCCTAAGAAACTATCTATATGATATGAGCTTACATATATATACTGAGCTTATATATTATATACTGATCCTATATATATGCTGAGCTTATATATATATATAACAATCTATATAGAGATATCTATATCTATATAGAACACCAAAAGAAGCATGTGAAGATAGTGACTGCATGAGGCAGTAAATTCCTGAAAAGGATAAATCTTCGTGGACACATTAGTAGGTTAGTGGAAAATAATCAAGGGAGACATAATGTATTAATGATCAAAATTAATAACATACAAGAAACAAGATGACAATTCAATTCCTCCACTTGTGACAGCGGCAATTCAAGATGGAATGCTTACGTCAAAACTAGTGCTCTAACATGTGGTACTATGAAGGTGAATCTAGAAAAATATGTGTCAATACTTGCACAAAACAAGGCTTTTACTATTGGTTCTCTACTTGATCCGTCGATGAAGCTTTGCCTAATTGATCCTGGCTCAAAGAACGAGATTTTGTCTATTGTACGAACTATCATGGAGTCATATTCACTAACCAGGGACCTTCCGGATGTGTCCGTTGAAATTTCTGCTACATCCATGAGGCATGAGTTTCTACAAGCGGGGATGGAGGCATTGTTAGACCCGTATGAACTACCACAAAGAGTTCGTCCGATGGAGGAGCTTGACTTATATGCGACAGCCCCCCCCCCAAGTATTGAGTACAGAGGTGTTGCATTGGTGGAAGACGAAAGGTATCTATTTAATTATCATATAATGTGCTTCACTAGATTAAGAAACATATTACTTCAAAACTTAAATTTCTATTTTTTTATCCCCATGACAGGTCAAGTTTCACACCCCTTATTAGCATTGGTGGCAAAGGAGTTTCTAGAAGTTCAAGCAACAAGCGCCGCGTGTGAGCGACTTTCCTCAGAAGGGTACCGAGTAATTAACTACAAACGTTCTAGGCTCACAGTAGAGAGCATTGAAGTTATGATCACGTTGAAGTCATGGTATAGTGACGAAGATTTGAGAACGGAAGATGACGATGGTTATAACAGTGATGATGGACCATTAGTCGTTAATGTCGATTCATCCAATATTTAGATTTTGTTACTCTTTCTTTCTGTCTAATGACAAAGGTTTATAAATTTGTGACAAACATTCATTTTTCATAATAATCTTGCATCAGCTGGTGGACCTCTCCTCACACAACGACGCATTAGTGATCGCCGATAATGGTAAGCAAAGGTAAAAGACATTAGTTTTCGTATAAACGCAACGTAGAGTACAAGATGGAGCGAGAAACTAATATAAATAGGGGAGGCCATGAAAATTTTTTTCCAAAAATAAAAGAGAACAAAGATAACTGTAATTGTATTTTTAATATCAAATGTATATTACAATGAATATATCATTAATACATACACTAGCTAAGGCCATTAATAACTAATTCGCATAAATTCGCACAATCCGAACATATCATATATATTATAGTATACATATCTATCATATATATAATAAGAACAAAATAAGTATAGCATACTAGAAGATATAAATATAATAAGAACAATTAGCTATATTATACATATATAATAAGAACAAATGAATATAATAGGAACAAATCATATATATTATAGTATACATATATATCTGATATATATGATAAATACAAATTAATTATAGCGATTTTGTGCAAATTTATGCGAATTTGTTCAAATTCAATAGAGTGTGCGAATTTTGTTCGGATTGTGCGAATTTTGTTCAAATTGTGCGAATTGTGTGAATTTGTTCAGATTTTGTATACTGTGCGAATTTTTTTCGGATTGTGCGAATTTTGTGCGAATTGTGCGAAAAGTTGTTCTAATTTTTGCACACAAAAAGAACATAATAAAGTACAAGGCCCTGTGCAATTCTTTTGTGCGAATTTTCTGTTCGTTTTTAAAGAACATAACAGAACAACCATTCCTACACGCGTGCGCACACACACACATTTATAAATCTAAATATAAAAGTAAAATTAAATCCATACCATACTTATCATATCAATGCTTCATATTGCTTGATAATCTCATCTCGTCCATCTTGCTTCAATAAGTATCTTTTCTTTCTAAAAATCTAATCCCATTATCTATGCCCTTGAGAATTTGACTTGCTTAACCCTAATTAGAAAAATATTTAATGAAACCAATTCCAAAAATAACTAAAATTATCTCAAATTTGAGATTTTTAGGTTGAAATCAGCAGAGAATTTGATTTCACTTTGACATTTATTTGAACTCATTTCTATTGCACACTAAAAATAAATTGGATTTGCGATAAAAATAGTAGATTTAAGAAGATAAGTTGAATATTTTCTTGATGAATCCAATCCTAGAAAATAAAACGCTATACAGGAGAGTAAGAGAGAAGTTACAAAGATAAAATCATGGATTAGGATAGGGAAAACTTTGAAATAGTAAAAAAAAATTATTAGTATAAGCATCTAAAACGAAATCTAGGACTAAATAATCATATATATAATTAATGCTGACATAAATTACCAAAATCCATCAAGAAATTGATCCACCAAGAAGCTGGATCAAGGGCCTTTCAATTCGAGATTCTTAGAAAAATTTTTACATTCAAGTGGTGATATTCTTTTTTTTTTTTAAATATTGATTTCTTGAGCTCAATGGATGCAAATTCTGATTAGAATGAAAAAAAAAGATATTTAAGGAAAATCTATCCACAAGGTTCGATTTTTCATAAAACCACATGAAATTTCTATAAAATTGAGTATTAATTCATTTCTATACATGATAAATCAAAATAATGAGTAAATGTGTGTCAACAGTATGGATTCTATATAATATATCATCATTAGCCACCAACTATAGTCCTATTTATATCAAATTGTAAGACTTTTTTTATGGGGATTATTAACATGCAAACAATCTTTGAGATTACTTCTAGAAAAATGTGGTGTTACCATTCGCTTAAGAGTATATTGATTTTATTTTGAAGGACACTCGAACATCTCATTCTTCCTTAGCGATGGGGTTTTGTCTAGCTATTGCACCTTCGCAGTACTTGCTTCTAAGGAAAGTTAATGGATAAATATACTCTAGAAAATTAGCACATGTTTTAGGTACTTGATTCTTATCTTGGTGTTTATTTGCATCTTTTGACATTTAACCTTTATTAGTTGTCCATAATCCCATTTATGTTTATTGAAACATACAGTAATAGATATTTAATATTATAGGTCTGAGAAATTTTTATTTTAATGTTTTTCATAAGTATAGACACTCTTTCTCTTTAATACCTCTCCAAATGTGGTACTGAACTGATGGATATTATATGGCCTATAACCCAATCATACTTTCATGTATCTTGTTTATATTTATTCAAATGAAATTTATTTATTGTCATTATTGTGTGATGTTTGCAATGAAATCCATGAGTATGTGCAATGACTAGGTAAATTATGATGAGATCATAATATAGTGGTCACTAGTCTGTAAACATATTTTCTAAACATTCATATTCATGTGATATTCTAGAGGGATATCAAATTATCTGAAAAGAATAGTACTATTTGATCCGACTCATATGATGAGTATGGCTGATCCTGTAGTCATCACTGTAGAGACACTAAGGATAGATAGTGGGCGCTCTTTGGTGAAAGAGTTCATTGAATTGATCCATATGAATCCCTGAATGATATTATAACTAACTGTCAATCATATTGATTCATGTCATGTGTGTATGTGGTCCTTTAACTTGAGATGCCAAAGACATCTTATGAATGGATGATCATGTTTTGATTATGACTTACGAATCCCTAGCCATGGGATATCTAAAATGTCAAATATTAGATACGACATGAAGTCCACGAAGATGATTGTGTGATCAATATGAGATCATCCGCCCTCGATATTTGAGAAGATTGAATCAAGGAATGAGATGCGATAAAATCCTTGGCAAAGGTAGTGAAAATATTAGAGGAGTTCTCGATGATTTCCTTCACGTATTAGTACTAACTTGAGTGACCGATTAAGGTTTGACAGTTGACCATAACCTAAGTCATTTATCAGTCTCGTTTGGATGAAGGATTATACATATATGGTAATCGATGATGGAAAGGTTCCATAAATGAGTTCTTATATACTCCATATCTCTTAGAGTACATGGTTTAGCTTGGCACCCAATGGGTTGACAACTCAACCTATCCATTGGGTTAATGAGATCCTTGATTAATTAATATATATGTCGATGTGGATTATTAATTAAGGATGACCAATAAGGTGTTATTTGGTCAATAGAGTTATTAACTAGTTAGATATATAAACCTAGAGGGTCACACACATAAGGTCTATGAAAGTTGATATATATAGACATAATTATAAGGGTTTTTATGAAAAAACCTCATACCAAATGTCTATAAATAGGAGGAGAACAACCACAAGTCAAGGTGCATGTGCTAGCCTTGTGAGAATTCTCTCTTTTCTTCTCTTTCTCTCTTGGTAAAGAGCTTTGAAGAGGAGATCCAACCACTCAAAGACAGTGTGGATATCGATAGAGGCTAGACATGTGAATCGCTTCAAGACTTCTTTCAGGGGGAACCTTGTAAATATGTTTTCTCATACCTACTAGATGATATGATCATTTTTTTCTTGGTGGCTTGATGTTTTGAATATCCGATTCAATGGATTCCACTACATTCTATGTTTTCATGGAAAATTTGAAAGTTTATCGACCTCAAAGCCCAATATGAATCCTATTTCCTTTTGTAGGGACACATGACGTGATCTGATTGGTGCATTGTAAAAACCTTCAAAATGGTCATACAACGGCATCTCATGTGCCCAGAAATAGTTATTAATCTTGGTGACATGAAGACCATCATGTAGGGGGTTCCATAGATGTGATGCCTTGAATTTCAAATAGCTATTTACTATTTTTTTTTCTCTTTCCTCTCTTCCCAAAAACTAATCAAGCTGCCTAGCTTTATCTCTACCATTGCAGCAAGTAGAACAAGGCAATTGGATGGTGCCTATAGCACCAATTACATGTGCCCTCTCTTTCCATTTCCCTCTCCTCTCATTTTTTAAAAAAGGCAACATGGCTTAATCATGGCATTCATGCCCTTTATTAAGGGAATTTTGAAAGCGAGGAATCACCATGATTGTCTCTTAAACATATGTTTTGCCTTTAGGAGGTTTCATAACCATTTTTTTGGAATTGAATCTTCTTTGATTCTTCATGGGGTTAATGTGATCCCCCAAATATTCTGGACACATTTTTTCTGTGATTGGTACCAAGAATCTCTTTCAAAGTGTTTGATTCAATGGGGAAATATTGTGTTCTAATCTTGATGGCTGCAATAAGCCTTGATCCAATAAAAATAAGACTGATTTTCTTGCCAAATTGAGGTTAGAGTTCAAGTATTCCACCATAAATATGGTGAGATAGGTTTAATTTTTTCATTCAGATAGGTGATCAGAATCTTAATTATGATTTTTGTAGCCTTGAGTTCAATTTTTGTCTCTTACTTTGTTCTTTGATATCTTTATCGATCCTCGTTACTGCCTCATGTTCTTGACATCCTTGGAAAAAAATATTTGGTCCTCTTTCCAAATATAGTCTTATCTTTATAATTCTAGATAATTTTAGAGAATTCATATTTTATTTATTCATATTCACCTTTTTTTAACTTCTGCTTTCAACGTTATAGTGCTTTATGAATATCACTCTCACAGGGAAATGCCATAAGTGTCATCTCTAGTTCGAGGTTATATAGTTTTGTTCACCAATTCAGCTTCAAATCCCAACTCTGAGAGATACATATGCAAGGAGTCAATGTTGTCTGGTAAGATCTCTCCCTTTTGATTTCCTTTTGTGAAATCACCCTTCTATGTGATTTTTTTTCACTTCTTACTCCTGATTAAGTGATAAGCTAAGAGAGACATCCTATAATTCATGGATTCTCTCTCTTTCTTTGTATCACTTCTTTATGCCTTGAAAATTTTCATAAAGTGACTCGATCAGATTCAGATATAGAATTCACTCTAGAGAAGATATTTAAGTTATCTAGATTGTAAAAATTAGAACTTCAAATCAGATAATTTATAAATGAAATTTCTCTCTCTAGGTCATCTCCTTGATATTTCACTCGTACATCTCATCACTTAAATCCTATACATTAATGCTCCCAAGTTCCAATTCTCATTGAGGAATCAACCTGAAAATCACAATACAAGGATATTTGAATCTTTGCAATTAGTTTTGATAACTACAAATTGTAGATTTCTAATTCGTAATGCAACTATTGGATTAACAATGCAAAATTCCAAACAAGTCCCTTTCCAATTTAGCGACATCGAGGGAATGAAGAAATGGCCTTTATCAATTGCCTTACCCAAGGTACAACGTCTACCAATGAACTCGGTGTTTCTAGTGCATGTTGTTCACTCTCTATTTGGGTATATTCTATTTTTAGCGACGGTCTCGCATCTCTCAATTCCTTTCAATCCATTGTGAGAAGCACTTTTACAAATTTGGATGGCGGATATTTCAAAAAATTAATCAATTTCAATTGCCTACCCATTTATGGAGAACCTTGTACTTTTCTTTCCAATGAGAACTCTCCTAGTTTGTCCAAAAATACTCTTGCAGTGTGCTACCATATATGCATATCTTATAGCTTGGGCTGAACTTGTATATCTTCGCCTGGTCTCCACACATTGTCAACCATGCAAAAAATGTCGGACAGTCATGACTATGAAGCAAGTCTTCTTCGAGTTTGAACAAATGGAGCCGAAGATCCTCAAGCTTCAAGAGAAGGATTAAGAACAAAGGGCTCCGAAGAGAAAACTAGAACACTTAATGGAAGAGAGAGAACAAGAAAATAATAGACTGAAGTAGACGCAGAAATCCACTTACAGAGGGCCCATTTCAAGGCCATCTGGCGAAAAGACAACAAAAAAACTCCAGAAATGGGGGAGATAGAGAGAGGACAGAGGAGAGGGAGAAACACCCCGCACGTTTCTCTTGCCGAAGAGACGAAAAATTGACAATAGATAATCGGATAATGGAATTATGTGTCTAGTCATCCAATAATTGCTTGCCAATGACACAAGTCACGTGCTTTATAAGGCCCTCTTTCTTTTTTTCTTTCTTTTCTTTCTTTTTTCACACGGCAAAAACAGAACAAGAATTATTGTCTTCCTCACCGGTATCTTCAATCCGAAAAGGGGATGGTGATGAGGTTGGTCTTGAAATGGCAATGGCTGGGTATGATCTCTGACTTTCCCCGTCTTCAGCTATTACTATTCCTCATGCCCAAACAGAAATCTGTAGGGAAATTTCAACTTGTAGCATTATGGAAATGACCCAGTCCTCACGATGCCCATGAATGGAAAAGACCTGATGCACGAGATCGAGGATGAAGAAAGGACGATAATGGTTTTGAAAAGAAGCAGCTCTTATTCTTCTGCATCGGAACATCGGATCTGAGTCTGACGGGCAAGGGTTTGAACCGCTCTCTCTCTTAATAATTACATCTTTTTTATACTTGTTTCGAAAAACCCTCAATCCGGCAAGCCAGTCTTTCAATCACCCTCAAGCTGGATCCGTGATCCAATCCAGAACACAAATCAGACTGGCCTGCTTGACTTATTGATAGCCGGCTTAGGTTTGCCCTGCTCGGTCAACTTTGAAGCAGGTGACTATTGAAGGGTGAAGATTTATCAAGGCATGAAGAAACTGAATCCACACAAGAATCAGAAATCTTGATGATAGGATTCCAGAATGCTAAGAACTATGGGCAATCGCCCAAGGAGTCTATGAAGGGCTCTTTCCATGGTATTTTCAATCTCACTCATTTCCCAATCAAGTAATGAAGAAGACCTTGAACAATCAATCAATGGAGATTGTGTGTACTGACTGGTATATAGAGAGAGAGTCTGGGAAAATACTATATCATAAATACAGAAGGACATACTGCAGGTTGCAACTCAGCTATGAATAAATACACATGCAACACACCACCCCCATCTGTACAATTATGCATCAGATAAGCTACTAGCCTATAGATTACAACCTCACCATCTCTCTGTCCAACTCTTGGTGTTCCTCATCATCATGACGCCTCGAACACCTCTGAAGGGCAGAATGGAAGTAAATAATCCATGACGACGAAGAAATGACAGAAGATAAAACGCATAAGATCACTCACCTTCACCGCACAACTGCTCTACGCGAGCCACAATGTGCTTTCCATATGTATACTTCTTCAAAGCCGGCAGGTGAACTTTCATCAGCTGGAGCAACTTAGCCCTTTGTTTCTCAGAACATGTTTCGAGGATCTTTTGGACCACATAGTTGGCGAACTGATCCTTCATCATGATCTATGATGCAATGCAATGATCACATGAAAGAAAAAAGTGCGGAGAACAATAAAAACTAATTTGAATACCAGTAGATTATCGTTGCCTTCTGATTGACCAATAATTTCCCGAATCAATATTTCTTTATCTGAGTCATCTCCATACACCAGGCACTTCTCGATGACGTTGGAGGCGTACTTATTCTGGCTCATTTGAACGATCTGCCCAGCTAATTTCCTGATAATATGGCTCCTTTCCCTTGGCTTTCCCCTCTCCAAAACGTGCTGTACATCATTGCCACGTCAAATACTACGAATATGATCAAACAATAATGAATAAATATATCACCTGGGTCACATAATTGCCATACTGATCTTGTGCCAGAGTGCATACAGACTGCAGTATTTCACTAACTATGCGCTCACTTTGTACTTCATCAGAACAATGTTCCAGCACTCTCTGCAACAATTTGAAATTTTAATTTCCGTTCAAAGACAAACAGAAAATATCCTGTTTGAATCTTACCTGGATTACACGGCATCCATAAGGATGGGTTGAAAGAGTAGCAACATGATCATGGAAAGCAGATACGATGAAGCCAATTCGCTCTGTAGACACACACTCAATGCATTTCTGGATTACATGGTTTCCATTCTGATCTCGCACGCAACGCATCACATGCCCGTCAAGTTCTTGAACGAGCTGTATCTTCTGATCAATTTCAATAACATCAAGAGCCTGAAAAAGATGCAAATCAAAATCATATGATACAGATATTAGTATTTTTATCAAGTAAAGAAAAACAGCCAAGAAAGCAGAAGACCGCACCTTTTGAATCACTCGGCATCCATACATCTGAAGACTCAACGGTAAAATATGACCAACGAGTTTATTTGCAAGTTCTCTTCTTTGATCAGAATTCCCGTGCTCAAAAAACTGAGAGAACAAAACATATGTGTGGAATTCACTCATCGTCGAGAAAAATCCAATTGTGAAACAGCTAAAAACGTAAATGTAACAAATAACAGACATGTGCTCTCCATCTCTCTCAAGAGGCAATCATAATAAAATAGGGGAGAGTGCTATCTCTTTCTCCATATTTTCAGAGAATTCATACCTTTTGGATAACATAGTTACCAAAAACATCAGTCATTAAAGTAGACGCATGAGGAAGGACTTCTTGAAACACAGCATCTTTCTCTTCAGCGCTGCAGCATTCAAGCTTCTGCTGAATAAAACGACTCCCGTGTTGATCAGAACTGGTAAAACAAATACATACAAAGTTAGCAGAGTCTTCAAATAATCAAAGTACTTCTGTGACAACTCACCTGAACTCTACAATATGCCCATAAATATCAGATAAATCAAATCTGCGAGATTTGCTGGATTTCAACTCTTCGAGGAATGAATAAGGCTTGGAATCATCAACCTTTTTCACGCCCCTCTGCCCCTGCCATCCAGAATAACTTCCGAAACTTTTACTGGAAGCAACAGGCGTCCTCATATCATTTCTCCTTGTAACACCCAACGGCGATTCAGGCCTGACAGGGCTACCGATTGGAGAAGGCCCATAAAGCATCATATACCCTAAACTCTGGGGGCTGCCATAATAGCTAGGACTCGTGGCACCGCTGAGTCGAGGGCTAGGAATGTTGATGGCAGTACCTTTTGTGTCATTGAATCTGTCAAAGTGGGTTCCAGCAGAAGGATCAAACTGAGGTTGCTGAAAGTACTGCGTATATAAAGGATCACTGAAAGAAGGTTGAATTGCCTGCCCATAAAACTTATACAACTGTTGAAGATCAGTGCCAGTTTGTGCCACTGCGCTGTGAGGCGGGTACCCTGTAACGAATGGGGGCACAACCGATGAATTATGTGCATAACCACCAAAATTATAATGTGGGGCAAATATGTTTGAAGACTGCATATTGGGATGAAATGGATTTCCAGAGTTGATATAAGCAGTGGGGCCGTAATGAGCCGGAGAGAACCCAGAAGTGTGAGCAACAGGCACTTCAAGTGGAGGGGGCTTTGACTGACTGTGAGAGACTCTTTGGTGAGACGTGCTCTGCAGAGGACGTTGACTTCTTCGTTCATTAGATATCACAAAATTTTTCATCTCGGATTCAACTATGGTTGTGTCCACAATGTCAGAAACTAAGACTTGACTGTTGAGGCAGGCATCCATAGAGCTTGATTCTCCTCTCAGGCCCAAAGAATGAGAGGTCATAATTCTATCAGAAGATGACGAGTTTTGAGGAAGACCTAAATTGTTCAATTCAATTGCCTCTTCTGTCAGAGCATGATTTATGGGAGGAGGCCTGGTATTATAAATAGGAGATGGTGTTCGAGGAAAGTCCTCCTGAAAGAAAGGAATATTCCACTTAGAAAACAGAAGATCAAGGAAGAAAAAGGAGGAAAGAACATGATATATTAACATTTCTATCTTGCCTGAATCAAATCAACCAGACTCTTGTGGCGAGCTTCAAGCAAAGACTGTACTGAGATCTATCCGTCCTCCGGCTCCTCTTCGTGGGTTGCTAATGAAGCTCTGGAAAAGAGGACAGAACTGTTGGTGCTATCTGAAGTCTGGATTACGCGGCGAGCCAGGTGGCGATTCTCGCGAGAAAGAAGAGGCGGAGGAAGCCGAGGATTCAAATTCACATTTGAAAGATAATAAGTTAAGTAAGATGGGTCTGCACGTAGTTGGTCTTCGGACTCAAGACTCCCGCTGGAGTCAGGGATGGTAATGTTCTTATGAACTGAGACATTATGTATTGCATGTAAAGAGCCCTCAATACTTGGAGGCGCACTTCCACATCGATTAGGAAGTGATTCTTTCCTGCCTCCATTAAGGTTTTGATCTTTCATAAATAGCTCAATTCCTTGAAAATCTTTGCTATTTGATGATGATGAGATAAATATATTGGGTTGTTTTTCGGAAGGCCATCTTCTTGTTCCACCATCAACAAATCTTAGAGGAGACTCAGTGGCCATTTGAAATAATGATGCACAATTTTACAGACTCCACCTTTTGTGTCCACACTGCTGCAGGAACAAGAAGAGCTCATAAGTTTTTTCATATACATCAAAAAGCATCAACAGATATTGCATCTATCGGAATAGAAGTATATTTAACAAAGACCAAAAGGAAGAAATCAAAGTGCTAACAGCATTGTTGATTTAAAATGAGAACTACGCCTTTCATTGGATTAGTGTGAGAAGACATGAAAAAACCTTCAACTAATTGGATTTGGTCACTGGAAGAGGAAGAGGACGACAGAAGGGGAAATAACCATGACAGCAGAGGTGGAATATATCACAGTCAATGAGATGAAGAGCCTAAGACAATGGAAGAAACAGTGACCAAGGGAGAAGAAGACGAGCCCCAGGCTTAGAAATAAAAGAGTGTGCATTGACATTATAAAGCCTATAGGGGAGGAGGAAAAGATATGATTGAGCAAAATGATCAGGACTTCTGCATAGATAGTGGGAGACTGCAGCAGAGATAGGGAAGAGAGCGCCAGAGAAGGTGAAGAAGGTGGCAGAGGCTGGCAGCAGAAGACTTTGAAGATAGAGGGCCTGGAGGAAGGGTGGGAGGGGGACAAGCTGGCAGGCAGAGGAGAGAGGGGAATGGAGAGCAGAGTCAGAGGCAGTTATGGTGGCAGCGACTGCAGCAGACTTTAGGTAGTGAGAGATGGCATAGATGCAGCGGCTGATATTGCTGGAGGTAAAACCTAACGACCATTGTGAACCACCCGACCATGCACCAATATCTCACCAATGATCCCCTTTGTTTTAATGATTCAGTTTATCAGTTTCAGATCGAATGTCACTGCATAAAAATGAACTTTTACGAAAAAAAATGGACTAGAAGATCTGGGGATCTATCTAAATTGAACAACCCTACTATCACAGTAGATTCCATGCATGACACCACCGCCAAAATTATAGTTTCTACACAGCAGCATCTCCAGCCCGTTGAGGATTGCCTAGACTCCCATGAAGGGATGGTCAATCATGATTGGTCAATATTGATCAGAAACAATTGCCAGTGAGATTTCAATTTCAACAAAATTTTCATCATAGTAATCAATTGATGGATATCGATCTAAATCGAGCAGCAACCAGAGAGAAAGGGGGGACTGTTGGAGAGAGGCTGAGAGGGGAACCAGAGAGGGAAAGAGATAGAGAGGGAGAGAGAGGGAATAGATATCCAGAAAGAGATAGAGAGGAAGAGAGGGGGGGTGAGAACCAGAATAGACTGAGTGAGAGGGAGAGATCTGGAAAGAGATAAGAGAGGGGGGAGAGAGAGAGAGAGAGAGAAGGAGAGACATAGAGCGAGAGGATGGGAGGAAGGGGGAGAGAGAGGGAGAGAGAAAGAGTGAAGGGAGAGGGAGGAAGGGCAGAGATAGAGGGGGGAGAGAGAGGCAGAGAGAAAGAATGAAGGGAGAGGGGGAGATGAGAGGAAAGGAAGAGATTGATAAAGAGATAGAGGGGGAGGGAGAGAGAGAGAGAGAGAGAGCGGGAGTCAGGCTCGCAAGAGAGGGAGAAGAAAGAAAGAGTGGGACTAAAGAGAGAGGGAGCTGATTCATCATGAGCAATTGGATCATTGATCAGAGGGCCATTGGCAGCCCATTCTTTGTGATTCAATCAACTGAAAATCACACTAATAGAAATGAGGCTCTTTTTCAAATCAAGGGACAATCAATAATGCAATATATCATCTATAAATGGCACAATTGATCGAGAATGTGCATCCCTATATCCACGGTTGCTCCATGAAAAGTTTTTTTGATATATTCCTCAAACAAATTGAGCGTCCAACCTATAAGATCTAGTGAATGGATCTGCACAAACAACAAGAGAAAGAGTGACTACGGCCAATTTTGGGTGCCTTCAAACATCCAGCACCAGTGGTTGCACCAGGCTCTATAGGGGTGAAGCGCAAGGGGACCAAGGAGAGCAAAAATCAAGGAAGACCAATCTGGACTGGCCAGGTCTGCATTGTCCACCTTGGCCTTCCACCCATGCCAGTTCCAGTCCTCCCTTTCAGACTGTGCAACTTCCACAACACCCTTCCCCCCAACCCCTTCTCTCTCAAAAAAAAACATTAAGAACTGTTGAGAACAGGCCAAAAGGCAGAGAGGACTCTTTGGAACAAGTCAACCAGGTATTCCACTGAAAACCAACCCCTCACAGACTACCCGGCCCACCCATCATTAGGACCAGCCACCATAGGACTCAAGGCCAGTTAGGACCGCAGTGTCCATATGATCAAGCAGATCCAACAGGATCCCAGGGCCCATGGGTTCTGCCTGGCCCAAGCAAGATCCAAAACATATACCCGGATCCCAGATCGAAAACAAGAGAATAATACAGGGCAGGAGAATTCATACCGTTACCAGAAGAAAATGAAGTTGACCAATGGAGAAGGGAGAAGGGCCAATGAACCTGGAAGATGGAGAGGCCAAATGAGGCGAAGAGACCATGGATGATTTTTTTTTAAATAAAAGAGACCATGGATGATGGAGAGTAAGAGGCGCCAGACATGGAAGTTTGAAGAGTCACATTCAGGCTATAAAGGCCTCTATGGGAGGGAGGGGAAGGCAGACGAAATTATCCAGTGAACTCCCACACTCTGAGGGATAGGCCACTCTCCTCTCTCTCTAATTCTCAGCATCTCGTCCCTGGGTACTCCTCTTGGCAACCCTTTTCCCCCATACGACATTCCTCTCCCTCTCTCCTGGCCATTATCTGTCCTCTTTGCTCTCTCTACTCTCCCTATTTCCCTAGATTTCCATTTTCATGGCTATGTCAAAATGCGACCCCTATCATGCTTTATTGAGAATCTAGAACAGAAATGTACTTTCAGATTTTTAGAGAAGAAGCCAGTTTGCGCATGAATGGAAACCAAGAGATTATTCGGCAACTTCATCCAGTGAGCAGAAAATATCAAGAATTAGAGGCATCCACTATATTATATAGCGCCATTGTTTTTGTTAAATCTATAACGTGTTATAACAGTTTTCCAAGGAAAAAAACACTGATTAGCATAACGAGCAGATTTTATGACGATTCTCAGAACGCAACTAGAAGTTCATAAATACTGAGAGAAGAATATTTTTCTTCACAGGCATAACAGAAGTGTAAAAGATAACAATGAAATGTTGTTTGGATAAAATCTGGGAACACAGAGACTTCCACAATACGCTGGCTGCGGCCAGGGAGGACAAGCTACGAGGGTCTATTTCAAAGTTTGGAACCTTTTTTCCGTTCCAAAAGTCAAGAATGACAATCACACAACTTCATCAGCGACGGTCTCTACAATCAGAAGCGTAAATCACGTTCCAAGCCGAAATCCCTCGAAACCCTAGCACCAGCTCTACAGAAAAGCGGCAAACAGCAGAACAACAGATGCCAAAGGAAACGATTTTCTCACCATGCCAACGTCCTTTAAGAGAACCCTAAAGGAAGAGGCTAGCTTCCAGGAACATTAGTAGCGAGTCCGTAGAGATCAAATCTTCCCCCAAAAACCCTCACACTGCATTCTACCAGCATTTTGCAGTTTTCTTTCGGAGGATGAGGAAAGAAACAAGTAAATTTTCATTTAGGCCCCTCCTCATTAGTCCTAGCATATATGCCCTCCTTCCTATAACAAAAGCGGCGTGGTCAAAGACTAGAAGTTGAGACTTGCCCGCTAATACAGCCACGTGGGTTAGTCGAGACCCTCCGATCGCGAGGGTTGATGGATTCTGCTCTACTCACCGTCCGATTCAATCGAAACGACCCTGGTCGCCGGAGAGTATGGGCTGAGCGTTTTGCGGAGGCTCAGCCCATCGATCTGCCCGTTCGCGTACATTCCGTGTCTTGCGCTTCGTACAGAAGAAGGGATGTTACTCGTGGGACACGTGGTGGCGGGAAAGGTATGCATCGCGTGCCCGTCTTTAACTGGACCTCGGTCCACTAAAAGCCCAATTAGATGCCGGATTGTAAATCCGAACAGCCCAGTAAACTCATTGGCATCCAAGAAAAAAAGAGAGAGAGATATATAGTTTATTGGTCAAATGAGCTACATCCGTTTTCTTCATGTTCAGAAGAAGAAATAAAGACGATAGAAATAACTTTGTATATAGATGGAGAGAGAGATCAACCCAAGTACCTTGAGAGTTATGAGGCCCACTACCATATCTTGGTATTAGTGTGGATAAAAAATTGGATGGCATATGATGGTAGGTAGATGATGAAGGATGTCCAGATGTCAAATGATGGATATCTTCAGTTATCAATGAATACATTGGAAATTCAATAAATAATTTAAATATTAAAAAAAAAAAGTTTTAAGAAATCCTATGATTTGAGAAATAATTTTTAATTAATTTCTATTAACCATGTAGTCGGTAATTGCTCAAAAAAATTTCTTAAATTTCATCCTCATTGAATCCAACCAAGCTCTTGGACTAGAAATCATAGCTACATCTTCTCATAGGCCATGTGACCCATCAATCAATTCTCTGCCCTCCATACTATATCTTGAAACAATTTTCCGCCTCATGTACCACCAAGACCAGTACAATCTCCAAATGTATACTATCTATCATCAATCATAACCAACATTTGAATGAGCCATAATATGCAAATGACCATCTTGATTATATGAGTCATCTCCTTAGAGCTTTCTCCAAAGAGGGAATGACTCGAAGTGCATCGATAACAAGAGTGTTTTGTAGTCAATAATGTATAAAAAAAATGTACTTTTCTCTTTGTACTTCATATTCTGTTTACCTAAGTTTTCAAAGTTCAAGAAATTATGGTTGATATTAAAAATGTCTGATACTGAAGGAGATCAAACTCATTGATAATATTCAATTAGCCTTAAATAATGCATTTTTAATAACTTAGACTAAATGGCATAGAGTTAATTTATATATTATAAATAAATGATATCATGCATCATTATGGTATGCATTATGATATGCGACGAAACGAACTGGTGTGGTCATTAAATACACACAAATTCGTGTAAAAATAAAATACCAAACTCACCAATTTAAAGAGATAATCATGAATTAAGAAGTATAGTGGTGAATAAGGGTCAAATCCACGGAGAATCAATGGATTTTTGAGATATCTTTTGAAATTCGATAAAATCAGACAACGAAAAGTGGTGAGAAATTTATAGATTTGGAAAGAAGACTTGATGGCGAATCCACAGAATCAAAAATCGTAGAATTTGGATCAAGATTCACATAGTGAAGTAAATAGAAATTTATGAACACGAGAATTACAAAAAACCAAAATTGAAATTAAAATTACTAAATCAATAATTCAAAATTGAAATTTAATGTTACAAGAAGAAAAGATTACAATAAAAACTTGAATTCTATCCCAAGATAGCCCTTGAATTGATCCAATTCCTCGTCGGATCAAAGGCTTTTTATTCGCGAATTCGAAAACGATCGTTGGCATTCAAGAGTCAATTTCTTCTTATTCTCTCAACGAAATCATACTTTCAAATGCTTCGTGGAAGCGGAAATTGATCTAGAAGTGATTGAAAGCAAGAGATTCAAGGATTTTGGTGTCTCGACAGTTCGATTACTTGATGAACCCAAGAATGATTTACAATGTCGAAGAACATCTCAATTTATAGGGCAAATTGGGCGTAACCATTGGATCGAGATTAAATTTTTAGTTCAACATTTCTGATGAAAAGCTATGCTTCAAATTTTTATGATTAAGTCACATCCCTTGGATCTAAGATGGACCATCAAGATTTCACCACGTCGCGCGCGTTATGAGTAACACGTGAAACGTTATATGTTGGATCTTGATCTGAGGCTTTAGATGTATTTTCGTCGGTTTTAATCTCCGCCGTTATAACTCCTCAGATCGACAGCTGAGATTAAATCATTTTAAAAATGATTCACTGACAAATGAGATTGCTTAGCATACCCCCCGACTTAAGTGATAATCAACGGTCTTCATTTAATGCGTGTATTAGACGATCCACGTAATGCCACCTCACATGCGCACTTAAAATTGAAAAAGAAAGTCCCACATGACAAAAAATCATAAACCTGATACATATATAATGTGTACACAATGAAAGGGTAAGAAAAAATCCTTAACAAGGTGCTTTCTCCTTAATCACATACACACACGCGCACTCACACACGCGCACATGTACACATTGTGTGACACGTGGTGGTCTCAAATGTCATCACATGGCACTGTTTTTTTACTGTGCCACATCATCTTCCACATCAGCATGTGATATAATAAGTAATTTAAATAAATTTAGTTCAAAATAAATTGAATTAAATTCAGAAAAATTCAGAAAAAAATTTAGAAAATTCATAAAAATTAGAAAATTCGTATCTTTTAAAATATAACTCCGAATTAATCCAAATTTGTTTCATTGGATCAGAAATTAAATTATCTATCATTCTAAAAAGTAAAATTTAATAAATAACAAAATAATAAATTTTTATTTCAAAAATATACTCATTTCTTTTAGAATTTAAAACTTAGAAAAATAAATGAGTGTATATTAAATGATTTCTCTTATTATTTAGCATTAAAAACTAATTATAATCTCAAGTAAATATGGGGATAATATAATTTTAACTATTTATCTTTAATTTATCATAATTATTCCTAAATTAGTGTAATTTTTTAGACTATAACTTATTTTCTTAGAATGATAGATAAACACTAAAAAATATGATAACATGCATTAGAATAGAATGTTTTATGCCTTAATTTGTATTGATAATCATATATTTTTATGTATAATTTGAATGTTATAAATATCCTTATAATCTTATAATTTTAAATGCAAATTCTATGCCAAAACACCTCGATGCACTCCAATCTACGTTGTCGAAGGTGATAATTTAGAATTTGAAGGCACTTTAAATGAATTCTACATGGTTAGTGACCAGTTCTTGGATAAAAAAGATCAATTATATGTCAATGAAATGTAGAAACTAAATGTAATGCATACAGTTCACTTGATAGGTATATGGTATGTCCTATAGCAAAAGGTTACACATAACAAGCAAGTGTCATTTAACTTCTTCCATCCACTTGTTTTAACTAGATCTCAATAATGCATGTATTGGCGGACATGGCTAAACATTACACTTGTCATTCACAAGCTAAGTCAATATCTAGAAAGTACTATGCGTGTCTTCAAGATTTACGTCATATTTTGCAATTCATTAAGTTTGTAGCAGAAAAGGGTTGTTTTCTTGATATGCAAATGAATGGAAGCTGATCTAATTTTCTTATGCTGATTCTAAGCTGATCTAATTCTAGAAAGTTAGTCAGAGGTTTTTTGTATTCCTTAGAAACTTTCTTACTTGATGGAGACTAAAGAAACAACATTCTAGTTAGAGATCTTTAGCAAAAAGAGGAGTGCAAATCTATTGCTCAATAGTCAAATATATGTTGGCTTCATTAATTAATGATTGAATTTGATATTGCTAGGAGCTAAGGCTTGACAAGCTCTCAACATTTTTTATCAAAACATTGATTGTAGTGGAAGATGTTGAATCAAAACGTTCAACAAAGTTGAAGGACAAAGAATAGATGATCCTCTCATCTATTCTAGATAATCCTATCATCTAGTAGATAATAAAATTTATACTTATAGGGATCATTTAAAAGAAATTCTTCAAGCCATTCAAGCATTTGGCCTCTAGAAGTATCCACATAGTCTCCAGATGATTGGATCTCCTCTTGAACACTCGACATTATGGGATAAAGAGAAGAGAGAGGAGAGTTTTCCACTAGGCTCGCATGTGCATGACGAAACGAGACCGCGAGGTCATTGAAAACACACGGTCTCGTGTCAAAATAAAGTCCAAACTTACCAATTTATGAAATTAATTCGAATTAAGGGGTATAATGGTAAATATGGGTCAAATCCACAGGGAATTAAGGAAATTCTTGATGATCTCTTCGAATTTTATCAAATCGGATGATGAATCGGTGATAGAAATTGGGCAGTATTTTATGAAAGAGGACTTGAAGACGAATCCACGGAATAAAAAATAAATGAATTTGACTTTGATTTCGCGGAGAAATTGAAGATTGAAGATAGATAAAAATCTAAAACCATAAAGAACGATATTACCGAAAATAAGATTGAAATTACTTAAATTAACGATTCTAAAATAAAATTAAATACTAAACGAAGATAGATTAGGATAAAACACGATCCCTAACCCACAATTGCAATTGAAATTGATCCAATTAATCGCCGAATCAAAGATATTCATCAAAATCTGAAAATCACGATTCGTGGAGTTCAAGCATCGATTTCTTCCTCGTCAATCGTCAAAATCTTGATCTTAAGCACTCTTCGGATGAAAAAATGAGTCTAGGAGCAATTAGGATCAAGAGATTCAAGAGATTTGGTGTCTAAATAGTTCAATTTTCTTGAATTGCTCTCGAATACTTTACAATCTCGAAGAGCATCTCAATTTATAGGCAATTTGGGCGTAACCGTCTCATGAAACACATCAACGGCTCCGATGAAACACATCAATGCGAATCGTTACCGTTAAGTCGTGGTCGTTGGATCGTGATCGGACGCATCAGATGAAACCACGTCACATGCGTTATAAAAACGCAAAAAAATGCACGCCTTTGGATCTTGATCGAACGCATCAGCTGCGTTTCCCATCGATTTAATCTCGACCATTATAAGTCTTTGTGATCAACGGTCGAGATTAAGACGCATCCAATGAACCCGATTTCACCACGTACCCCTCATCACTTAAGTGACGATCAACGACTCTGATTTCACGCGTGATCGGACATCCCATGATGCGCCACGTCGCATCACGCCTTTGACCATTGATCACGATCGATCGAACGCTCTAGATTGCGCCACGTCACCTGCGCACTTTAAATAATCTGAAAAATAGATTTTAAATTAGAAAATTTAATTTTCAATTAGAAAAATCGATTTTCAATTCTAGAAATCCTTAAAAATTTATTAAAAATTCAGAAAAAATCTGGAAAAATCCCTAAAAATTAGAAAATTCATAACTTTTAAAATATAACTCCACATTAATCTAAATTTCATTCATTTGATCAGAAAATTTAATTATCTATCATTCTAAAAAGTCAAATTTAATAAATAACAAGAGATTTAATTTCTATTTCAAAAATGTATTCATTTCTTTAAGATTTTAACTTTAGAAAATTAAATGAATATTTATAAAAATGATTTCTCTCATTATTTAACTTTAAAAACACTTATAATCTCAAGTAAAGATGGGTTATAAAATTATTTATCTTGAATTCATTATAATTAACCCGAAATTAAAGTATTTTGATATTAAAATGACTTTTTCATAAAATGATAGATAAATACTCATGAATATAATAACATGCATAGGAATGAAATCTTTTATGCCTTAATAGGCATTAATAATCAAGTATCATCATGTCTAATTAGCATGTTATCAGTGGACCCTTGTTTTGGTCATTCTCTCGTTATTTATAGACTTTGTGAATGTGAACTTTTCACAAAAAACCCTTATATTTATGTCTATATCTACTAATGCCCGTTGACCTTATGTGTGTGACCCTCTAGGTCCATACATCTCACCAGTTAATGACTCCATTAGCCCAATAACACTTATTTGTTTTCTTTATCGATTAACTATATCGACATATAGATTAATTGACTAAGAGATCAATTTAACTCAATCGATAGGTTGACTCACTAGCTGATAACATGCTAATTAGACATGATAATACATGATTATTGATACGTATTAAGGCATAAATGATTTCATTCCTATGCATGTTATCATGTTTCTGAGTATTTATCTATCATTCCATGAAAAAGTCATTATAATCTCAAAATACTTTAATTTAGAGTTAAATATAAAGAATTAAAGATAAATAATTTTATAACCCATCTTTACTTGAGATAATAAGTGTTTTTAAAGTTAAAATAACGAGAGAAATCATTTTTATAAACATTTATTTAATTTTCTAAAGTTAAAATCTTGACGAAATAAATGTATTTTTTTTAAATTGAAATTAAACCTCTCATTATTTATTAATTTTGACTTTTTATAATGATAGATAATTAAATTTTGGATAAAATGAAAGAAATTTAGATTAATTTAGAGTTATATTTTGAAAGTTATGAAATTTCTAATTTTTAGGGATTTTCTGAATTTTTTTCTGAAATTTTTTATGAATTTCTAAGGATTTTTCGGAATTAAAAATCGATTTTTCTAATTTAATATCAATTTTTCAGAATATTTAAAGCGCACAGGTGACGTGGCGCAATCAGAGCCGTTTGGTCGATCACAATCAAAGATCGCGATGAGGAGGCGACTGATGAAGCAGTTTTTGTGCGGTCGTTAAAACACACAAACCTCAGTCAAACAAAATTTATAAATCCGAACTCACAAAGATAAAGATAGAAAATCAAGTAAAGTGTAACTATCGGGTCGATCCACAGAGAACAAGGTTGACTTTAATTGCAGAGTTGACTTGGTCAAACTTAGGTTTAAAAGAGGTTTTAAAGAAGTAAAAATAAGATGTTATGAATAGAAATAATATAAATATACTAAATAAGAAATTTTAAGATTTAAGATCTCGGATTTGACATAGAAAAATCAAAAGTCAAAGTCAAACCATTGACTTTGACCAACAATCGGAGTTCTATAAAATCGGAGAACTAAAAGATGTTAGAAGATTACGAAAATTATATATTTGGAAACTAGAGAGAAAATGGAATTTATTGATATAAAAGTCGTGATTTTTAGATAAGAAATGGATTTACTATGAATTATTGAAAATCAAAGATCAGAAAATTCCTGAAATGAACACTTCAGATAAAATCTTCAAATTGACTGGCCAAATGATATCCAAATCTTGCAATTTATATATCTATAGAAATCTAAGAACCAGAGGATTCTAAAGAGACCAAAATGATCGAATTCCAATTGATATTTTGAAAGTAATTGACCCTGAAAGTCAGTGCTCAAATTCAGATTAAAAATGAATAGTGTTCGGTCGAACGTTAAATTGAGGGGTCAAATGAAAATCGGAATTCAACAAATTTGCTATCCACAGAAAGTTGATGAAACAAGGAAATTGCTCCGTGGAGATACGGACTCGACCTACCACCTTCACAACCTTCTCCCTTCTATCCCAAAAAGTAATGAAACTTGGATCAAGTGATTCGAATTATAATCAAAGAGATATCCTTGTTTGAAAATCAACAAAAATCCGTCACTAAAATTGGGCAAAAATATGAATTTAACTACTTCTACAATCTAATAACCTACCTAATTCTAATCTAAATTACATGAATTGCAAGAATGACCAACGAATCACACTACTAACCCGATTGACGTGATGATTTGGCTTCAATTCACGTGGATTGAAGAGTATTCCTCGGTTTCCTCTTTGACGTACGTTCGAAATTCAAGGGGAGATTACAATCGTTTCTTGCAATCAATTCGTGATTATCATGCTTCAATGGCTGCAGAATTAAACTCTAGGAAGGAGAGGATCACGAAGAACTTAAGACCTTCCTCGAAATTCGCTTAATTTCTTCACAAATCGATCAAAAGTTAAGTTTACAAAGGGAGAGAACATCTATTTATAGAGAAGTTTGTGCGAAATAGGTGGATAGTGGCTCACGAGGTGTATTTCACTCCGTGTGATTTCAGCCGTCAGATTGTGCGAAATCAGTGGGATCGTGGCCCATGACGCGGATTCCACTCCATGTGATTTCAGGCGTCGGATTGCGCAAAATTGGTGGGATCGTGGCCCATGACGCGGATTCCACTCCATGTGATTTCAGCCGTCCAATCGCGCGATTTAATTCCGACCATCCGATTGCACGATTTAATCCCGACCGTCTGATATCACTGTTCACGCCACGTAGGCACCACGTAGGCATCCATGTGGGCTTGTGTGGCCCCGCCATGTGTCCACATTGCGCCACATCACCTCTGCGGGTCCAGCGCTATTAAATAAATCCTAAAAAATCAAAATAAAATCCAGAAAATTCTGAAAAATTAAGAAATTCATAAATTCATTTATATAACTCCTTTTTAACTCAAATTTTCTCCATTGGATCACAAATTCCTTCATCTTTAATATTATGTCATCTAAAATACAAATAAAAAGAATCATATAGGATTAATTTCAAATAAACATAAATATTTTCTTAAGAAGTCTATTTTATATCATCTAACATTCTCTTCTTGAAATTAAATCTTCCAATCATCTACTAAAGTCAAAGTAAATTAAGGGAAGTAATTAACCTTGTCAAAATATTAAACATCTATAAAGGACATAAGTAACCCTAAATAATGCATAAATATGAACTTTAGTAGAATGGCATACCAATGGAGAAAATTCATAAAAACTATGATAACATGCATTATATTCACATAAAATAAGCATGAATATGAGTTAAATAAGATAAGAATTTAATTTATAAATGCATGTTATCAGCGACGTGACAACGTGTGGGACGTCTGATCGCACATGCGATTTTGACCGTTGATCTTCACTTAAGATTGATGGACACGCGTAGGTTAAATCGGAGTTCACCGATCATTTTAATCTCGACCGTTAATCGCAAGGAGTTATAACGGTCTAGATTAAACACGATCAAAACGCATCTGAGGCGTCCGATCAAGATCCGACGGATGCGTTTTCAAGGCGTTTTATAACGCGCGAACATGTGGCTTCATCTGAGCGCTCCATCGGCGATCCAACGGACGCGACTTAACCGTAACAGTTCGCGATGGACCATTTCATCAGAGCCGTTGATCAAATTGATCGGACGGTTACGCCCAAAATCCCTATAAATTGAGATGTTCTTTCGATTTGTAAAGCATTCAAGAGAAAATCAATCAAATTGATATGTTTAGACACCAAATCTCTTGAATCTCTTGATCCTAACCTCTTCTAGACTCAATTTCGCATCCACGGAGTACTTAAGATCAAGATTTGGGCGAAAGACGAGGAAGAAATCGACGCTTGAACTCCACGATTGCGATTTTTTATAAAAATCCTTGATTTCGACGATAAATTGGGTTAATCCAATCACAATTGTGGGTTAGTGGTAGCAGTTTTTACTAATCTTTCATCTATTACCACTTAATTTTTATTTAGATTAAGAATTTGGTTTAATTTAGTTTAGATTTTCAGTTAATTCACTATTTAAAGTTTCGGAAATCATCCCTCACTTCGATCTTCAATTTCTCTACGAAATCAAAGTCAAATTCGATGATTTTTGATTTTGTGGAATCGTCTTGAAGTTTCGTCCCAGCTCCGTTTAAGAGCTTTTAGAAAGGTTCATAATCTACCATTTTCTCCTATTTCTACCATCGATTCATCGTCCGATTTGATCAAATTCGAAGAGATCATCAGAAATTTCCCTAATTCCCTGTGGATTCAACCTATATTTACCATTATACCCCTCAATTTGAGATATTTTTATCAAATTAATAAGTTTAGATTTATTTTTGACATGAGATCATATGAAATTGACGACCTCGTGGTCTCGCTTCATCACCAGCCCAGTGGATGCCAAGTTATACCACATGCTCTAGGAGATTTGGAGTATATCAAAGCTCTTCATTTGCATGTACATCATTGGTTACCATGTACGTATAATTCTTGATTTGCACGAGACTCGTGAATGACTTAGGGTATGGTTAGTTTTTAACCCTAATCAGGCATTCAATTTAATATTGATGTGAGTAAGAAATCATCGAGAATAACTTCTCTAATATTTCCACAGCGTTAGCCAAAGATTTAACTACATCTCATTCCTTGAGTCAATCTCCTCTTATATCGAGGGTGGATGATCCCATCTTGACCACGTAATCACTTTTGAGGACTTCATATCTCATCTAATCTGTGAATGGTAAAGCCCAATTGTATTAAGTGAGTAAAGAATTGATTACAAGCCTCTATTTATAGAGAAGAAAGAGAGAAAGATAGAAATATAACCCATGTGGGACTAATATCCTTGAGCATGATAAAATATGAGCACTTCCTAAGAGGTCTCACTCAAGCACTGCTCTTACTCAAGCACACTTAACTACGGAGTTCTTTTAAGAGCTAGTACACTACACCTTATAATGAGTTATATCTAAGACCTTCTAATAAGCTATATCTAACACTCCCCCTCAAGCTGGACTATATAAATCAAACATGCCCAGCTTGGACCCTAAGCAATCATACGACACACCAATAACGCTCTTTGTGAAGATGTCGGTGAGCTGGTCCGATGATGACACATGTGGTGTACAAATAACTCCCATCAATACTTTGTCACGAATAAAGTGACAATCGATCTCAATATGCTTGGTCCTCTCGTGAAAGGCAAGGTTTCCATCAATAAAGATAGATGCCTAGTTATCACAATGCATAGGCATAAGCATTGGGGTCGTGATGCCTTAGTCTTGTACAAAAGGCTGCAACCATACCATTTCATGAGCGGTAGCAGCCATAGCTCGATACTTAGCTTCCGCACTCGAATAACAAACGACCTTTTGCTTTCGAGAACGTCAAGTGACAAGATTACCTCCTACATATGTGCAGTACCCTATAGTAGATTTTTGATCTCCTTTGTCCCCAACATATCCAGCATCAGAATAGGCCTCGATACGAAGATGATCATGACGTCGATATATAAGCCCTTTGCTAGGGGAACGCTTAATATACACAAGAACTCGTAATGCACCCTCCCAATGCACCATGCGAGGTTCATGCATGAACTAACTAAGAACACTGACATCATAAGTAATATCAGGACGAGTAATTGTTAGATAGATTAGCTTCCCCAATAGACGCCGATAGCGGTTGGCATCTGCCATCATAGGCGAGTCAGTGTCCCAAAACTTGGGCTATGCTTCCAAAGGGTGATGTAGCTGGTTTATGCCCAAGTAGTCCCGTCTCTTAGAGAAGATCCAAGACATACTTTCTTTGAGATAACGGTAACTTACCTGATTGGTAAGCAAACTCAATCCCTAGGAAATACCGTGGTGTCTTCAAGTCGCGTATCGCAAAGTGCATTTGAAGATAAGCTTTGTTAGCAGAGATAGTAGCCTCATCGTTACCAGTCAATAGAATGTCATCCACATATATTGCAAGTACCACATAGCATGCAGATGTTGTCTTGCGCATTACTGTCGGATCAAACTTGCAAGGGTTAAAACCATAAGCTGTGAGCATACCACTGAACTTAACAAACCAAGCACGAGGACTTTGTTTTAGCCCATAGATAGCACGACAAATAAGGCAAACCTGAGAAGTCTCCCCCTGAGCAACATACCCCGGAGGTTGCTCCATATAAACTTGCTATGTTAGATCACCATATAAAAAGGCATTGGAGACATCCAACTGATGAAGAAACCGATTGAGGTTGACGATAAGAGATAAAAGAAGGCGTATAGAGTTCATGCGAACAACCGGAGAGAAGGTCTCAGTGTAATCAATGCCATGAGCTTGAGTGAATCCTCTATCAACTAATCTGGCCTTGTGGCGACCCACAGTGCCATCTGGATGGTACTTTAGGGTGAAAATCCATTTGCATGTCACAATGTGAGCATCAGTGGGGCGTAATACTAAGTCCCATGTACCGCGCTGCACCAGGGCGTGATACTCTAGATCTATGGCTGCTTTCCACTCAAGTACTTGGAGAGCTTCATGATATGTATGGGGTAGTGACTCAGAGGACTCGGCAAGAGCAAATGTGCGGTAAGTTGGAGAAATGCGCTCATAAGAAATAAAGTGAGCTATGGGATGGTGGGTAAAAGCACGAGTACCCTTTCGCAAGGCAATGGGTAGATGAAGGTCATCAAGAGGTGGATCATGGGGTGTGGTGGTGGGGGACAAGTGAGGATAGAGTGGAGTCGAGTGTCATAGTAGAGGGAACCAAAGGAGTAGACCGATTAGTGAAAGGTAGACAAGACGAAGATGGAGGAGTAGGTATCACAAGTGATGGTGGAGTTAGACAATCATCAGAGGTAAGCAAGGTAAGAGACAGAGTAAATGGTGTAGTAGAGATCCCCAGAGAAGAGGGCAAGGAGGAGGGAGGAATAGTGGGAAAACCAGGAGGAGATATAGGGGCTTTGAGAGGAGTAGTAGACGAAGAAAAGTAGGAAACATCTTCATGGAAGGTGACATCATCAGAAGTAATATAACGTCGCGTATCAGGAAAGTAGACATGATAGCCCTTTTGCGTGCGTGAATAGCCAACAAATACTCCCTTTAGTGCACGAGGAGCTAGTTTAGATGGAGATGGAGTATAGTCTTGCACAAAGGCAGTGCATCCAAACACACGAGGTGGTAAGGAAAAGAGAGAAGCATTGGGGAAAAGACGAGTAAGGGGAATTGGACCTTCCAAAGGAGAGGAAGGAAGCCTATTATGGAGATAAGTGGCTATCATGATGACATCAGACCACAAATAATGCAAAACATACATCTCATATAGTAAAGTGCGAGTGATATCAAGTAATATGTAGTGTTTTCTTTCTGCAACACCATTTTGGGAAGAAGTGTAAGGGCAAGTGGTTTGGTGAATGATTCCATGGTCAACACAAAATTATTCAAGGGCTGATTGAACGAGTTCTAGGGCATTGTTAGTTCAAATGACTTTTGGTGTGGTGGAATGTTGGGTAATAATTTCTTGTGTAAATTGGTGAACAATGTCAAGAACTTGTCTACGATTTTTGATGAGATATACCCAGCTGAATCGAGTATAATCATCAACAAAGACTATGTAATATAGATGGCCCGAGGGAGAAGGAACTCGAGAGGGGCCCCAAATGTCGCAATGAATCAAGTCGAAGGCATAGGAGGATGGAATGGAGTCACAAGCTGGGTAAGTCGAGCGATGATGTTTGCCTATTTGACATGACTTGCACACAAACTCAGTTAAAGATAACCATAGTAAGGTTTGCTTAAGTTTAGAAAGACAAGGATGACCAAATCTACGATGCCAAAAAATAGAAGAAGTAGCTGAAGAGCTAGAAAACAAAGCTAGTAGCCCATAGGAAGGGGTGTCTGACACGAGCTCATAGATCTCACGACCATTCTCACGTCCCAAACCAATTCTCTGGCCAGTACGAAGGTCTTGGAAGACACAATGGAAAGGGTAGAAAATGGCAACACAATTAAGTGTACGAGTAATGGTAATAATAGAAAGAAGGGTAGTGGAAAAGCCAAGAACATATAAAACATTATGTAGAGTAAGGGAGGGAGTAGGTTTGGTCGATCTATACCCTTTAATAGAGCATGAAACGACCATCTGCAATGGATACAGGTGGATAGGCGGTGGTAAGAGTAAGGGAGGAGAGGGTCGAAGGGGTTCCAGTCATATGAGCCGAAGCCCCCGAGTCAATAACCCATGACGATCTAGAAGCAAGAAAGGCGTGTGTACCTGAAGTAGAAGCCAAGTTGGCAGTCGATATGGATGCTTGAGATTGCTTCCATGCTTCATATTCTGCTGGGGTGAAATTCATTTGTATAGTTGGTTCGACCGGTGGCGTAGATATATTGGGAGGAGTCGGGCTCCGAGTAATAAAGGAAAACATAGCTTGAGCCCATCTAGGCTTCTCAAACTCCTTCCAACACTTCTCTAAAGCATGAGTGGTCTTGCCACAATAAGTACAAGACATGAAAATTTGCTTGCCCTTTAGCAGTAGGCTGAGCAGATGCCATCAAACCCAAAAATAAGGCCTTGAAGAGGGTAACAGAAAGGGTAGAAGAGGGTCTGAAAGGCAATAACAGTGTCCCGAGAGGGGCGGTCGCCAAGAAGTGCGGTGACGGCAGCCCAAGAAGGTTGGCGGCGGCCCAATAAGGGCGGCAATAGTGGCCGAATAAGGGTAGTAAAAAAAAGGGAAAAAGGGTAGAGGGGTTACTGACGAAGCATTTTTTGTGTGTCGTTAAAACACAGAAACGTAGGTCAAACAAAATTTATAAAACCGAACTCACAAAGATAAGATATAAAATCAAGTAATGTGTAAGTATCGGGTCGATCCACAAAGAGCAGGGTTGACTTTAGCTGCAAAGTTGACTTGGTCAAACTTAGGTTTAAAAGGGGTTTTAAAGAAGTAAAAATAAGATGTGATGAATGGAAATGATATAAATATACTAAATAAAAAGTTTTAAGAATTGAAATCTCGGATTTGATAGAGAAAAGTCAAAAGTCAGATAAACAAAAAGTGTCAGAACATTACGAAAATTATATATTTAGAAACTAGAGAAAAAATGGAATTTATTTATATATAATTCGTACTTTTTGGATAAGAATTGGATTTACTATGAATTATTGAAAATCAAATATCAGAAAAATTCCTGAAATGAACACCTCAAAGGAAATCTACAAATTGACCAGACAAATGAAATACAAATCTTGAAATTTATATGTCAGTAAAAAGCTAAGAACTAGAGGAATCTAAAGAGACCAAAATGATCGAATTCTGACTTGTAAATTAAAAGTAATTGACCCCGAAAGTCAACGTTTGGCTTTTGATAAAAGATGAACAGTGTTCGGTCAAACGTTAAATTGAAGGGTCAAATGAACTCGGAATTTGATGAATTTCCTATCCACGGAAAGCTGATGAAAAGAGAAATCTAATGAAATAAAAATCAAGTGATTTGGAATTATAGTAAGAGAGATATCCTATTTTCAAAATTAGAAACTTTTCGGACTCAAATTTGGGAAAAATTACTACCATCATCAATCTTTCATTTAATGCAAAAATTGCAAATAAACATATCTAATTTTCATAGTTCTTTGATTCATTTTGGAAGAAATTTTCATAATTTTCAAAATTTAATGTATTTTCATTAGAGACGCTTTCGCTCTAAGAGATATGGGAGTATTGGTGATGGCCATGAAGAAGACCTAGGCACTTAAGAAAATTTCTAGCAATGCTTGGATTTATTAGGAGAACATGGTGTTTAATGTCTACGATGAATCACTCGTGTGTTTATCGAGATATACTGTCCAAACAAAGGGTGGAGATTTACGAGGATCGACTGGATCTATTTCCAAGAGTTTCTAGGGTTTTCAAGGGCAACATTTCTCTAGAAATTTCCATTGATGCCCCAAGAAAAGGAAGCTCGTTTTCACCTGAAAGCGCGCTTTTAAATACAATATTAGAGGAGCAAAAATGGAAGTTTGCTTTTAAAAAGATGCTATCTGAGTAGGGAGGCTCTACATGAAGCTATTTTCTTCTCATCGGTTGGTCTATTATTTTTTTCTTTTTCGAGTGA